>QCXZ01000003.1:63330635-63776782 GCA_025024175.1 Rhyzopertha dominica | reverse complement strand
ACCACGCTTTGCGCAACGGGGGCCTATGTCTATTAATAAAATTGTTTTTATTATTGCTGTTGTTATTATTATTATATCCACGCCGACTGCTCGTCAAACCTGGGGATAAGTGAGAAGTGTGCGAGGGGATGACAGTTTTTCTTTGACAGCGAGGTTAGAACGTTTTCCGTTTTACAAGTTACTTTATTATAGTTAACAATATTAAAGATTGATCATCCAGATCCAATATCACTAATGTTGGAGAAATATGGTGTCAAAAACCTGCTACTAGTGCTGAGGGAGTTAAGGTCTTTAAGAATATACGATGATGTAAAGCAACGTCACTTAGCTAGCGTAATTCTCGAAAATACCAAACGTTTAAGTGGAGAATTATTCTGGCTTGGTAATATTTTAATGAAATACTATTAACAATTAATTGACTTATAGCTTTTCATTAAAATGCTTCGGACGTAAACATAACCAAAGTATTATTTCTATCTTTGATATGATTGGATGTTACAGATATACATATGTATAGGACAAATTTGATAATAACTGCTGTGCCAAAGAGTAAATAAGAATTGCAAAAATTCTAGCTTAACACCATTATGCTATTTTTGCCAGTTAATAAACAGATCCCGTTAGAGAGAAATAAGTATTTCAGAAGCTCATGTCGTATTTCTACTTTGTTGTTTGCATTACATACATTTTATTTTAAGCAAAAATTAAAGTAAATAAACAGTTTCGTTTGTACATTTCATAGCGTTGGCACTTCAAAATACCTTAAAAAGCCAAACAAACTAGCAACGTGAACAAGAATCAAATTATCTTATACAGCGCAGTATTTTTGTAAACAAAGGTCGTTGGCTATCTCGCCAAGAGTTCACCGCTAATAACAAAAGTTTGTTTCTTTTCTGATTACAGAAGGTTCGTCTAATGCATGATAATCAGTTTGCATATATTCTGGTCCCTAATCGTTTTTGGATTCAAGGCTGATGCAGGGAAAAATGTCCAAATCACATGAACATACTTATACCGCTTGCATTGTCGTTGCTTCCGGGACAACGAAATGCACAAAATATTTAACACTGCCAGTGCAATAGTTCCTGTATAGGAAATGCGAAGCGCGTCAGCAACTTGACAATTATTTATGTGAATACCAATATCCTGATTGATGAATAATTCACCACTAATTCAGGCGTGTTTACGCTGTTTTCCAGATTTTTAATGAACGAAATGTAAACGGTATTGTGGCGAACCTTATCATGAAATTTACGCGTATAGCTGACCTCAATATGCTTTGGTGTAACAGACCTTTACAAGAATTTATCGCCCTACGTAGAAAGAGTAAAAACATCATAAATCCGGGAAGTAGGAGTTTTATTTAATTAACAGATTATAAATTATTATCATTTATATAATAATGTTAGCATTTATCACTGTTTTAATCAAATTTAAGTGCGAGAAACTCTGGCAAGAATTACATGGGAGACTAATTAGGGGGTGAGATTAATTATAGCGCGCTACACCTTGGCACTGTTCTCTTCAGAGAAAGTAGAAGTATTGCTGGAAACAGGTACCCGAAGCTTTAGTTCTCGTTTTACAGAGATAAGTATTTGTAAAAAGCTTACAAATATACAGTTACTGTTTTACGAGATAGGGCCATGGGATTTCTGCAATCTTTTATAATCTTAGGCGAGTGCCCTATGTCATACTGCAATTTTGTTTTGAGTTTTCTACACGAGATGAACTCATCTTAATGTTTATATAACTGTTCGTTAGAATTAAAATGTGGATAACAGCACGCCATCTAGTAACAATTAACGGTATTATCCACCAGCATGGGCGTACCGAAGGGGGGCAGCTGCCCCCTTCTGGACCTGGGTTGCCAACTCTGGGCCGTTCCAATTTCCCATACATTTAGCTGGTTAATTATTTGTGTACATCTAAAAATCGTCTTATTTACAAAATTGTAAATACAGTAAAGTTTATGGCCAAGTGTATTTCACAATTTTCATCCAGAACTCATATTTGACTCTTGCAAATGACATTCTCTAATAAGTCGTTGTCAAATGGTTACCAAGCTTAATCGATGCCATGTGCGTTTTTGAAGCTGTAACTGCAACATTCTCGATGTTAAGAATCGTTGTCTTAGGGTGGATATAGCTTTAAAAGACTATCTTGGTCAGGATGAGTCATAACACGATTTCTGCTTAGTTTAGCTCTTCTACCGTTTCCTATAAAGATTGTTCAGCTGACTACTGTTATTGGAATCACATCAGAATCTGCCATATATTCGGTGATAACTCCAACTTTTGTACCAAATTTCTAAATTCACAGTACATGTTAACAATTAATCCAAAAAATAAAAAAAAATAAAAATCCATCCGAACTCACGKTTATGAAAATCAATTTATTTAATATAAGTTTTAGGAATCCAGTAAAAGCATTATCAGCAAGAATTAAAACCCAGTGTGTTGTTAAAAATGCAATTAAATATATTTCAGTTTATTTAAATGAAGCTTGATTAGGTTAAAATATTAAGTAGTCGGTTAATTTTTGAGAGCAATGCACTGGCGATTTAAGAAGGTTGGCTTGACGCATAATGCTGAGGCATTTGTCATTCTGAGTTTTAATAATGTTAGTTATCCATCGAGTCTCTTTCTCTGGGGAGTAAAAATTACTACAATTGTATCTTTAGCACCTATACATATGAACTCCCAGCTTAAATTTCTAAAGCATCTGGTGTGAGAAGTGGAAACATTACTAAAAGTGCATTGGTCAATGCATTAGTCTTTGATATGTGTTAATTCTGAATCAGAAATCGAGCTCCTATTAGTAGAACTTTTAAGGTTCCTTTAGTACTTCGTATTATATCATTATACATTATGTGGATCATGGATCTTTATTCTCCCAAATAAAATGTATCAACTGATTTTTTGTTAAACGCGAGAGCGATGCAACTGAATGCGCCTCACCTAACTGAGTTCATCAATAACGGAATTAGTAATAAAGGGGCTTTGTAGGATCAGTGTACATAAAAAACATATAAATAATTTGGGTCTTTATTTCACAGAATATGTTTTAAGTCGTTTTGCAGAAAATCCACGAAGATTACTCATGGAATAAATACTTCATTAGTTATTACTTAAGTACCTATATCTTATAAACATTTATTATATCCATTTATGTCGAATTATATACTACAGGACGTTCCTGCTTTGCCCTCTCCTAGACCAAAAGCTGAGTACGACCATGTCCACCAGTCTCTGCGAGGAACCTAGACGTAATTTTGTTATTTTGATAACTATTTGTTGTCTTTTATAATCATATTCTTTGTTCTTCTCTTTCAATGTTAGTAAGTGTTTTCTTCCAATATTTACTTTTACTCTGTAACTTTTATAGCACTTTTTACTGATGGGAAGCGCTCTGCTTTTCTACAATAAATGATGCGGTACTAGACTTTGGTTTACTTTATTCATTTCTGGATCACTCAACCCACTTCGAATGGATTAATCCAACATCTTCAATGTTGTCTAACGACGATTTCAAAACTGCCTCGTAATTTTGTTATAGTCCATATTTGCTTCTAATAGAATAATGGTAGACGATTTTTTCACGTGGAACATGTACCCTACAGTGCAGATCTTACCCCAAACGTCTTTTTGGTTTAGTTGTCAAAGCTAAAAACCGATTTAGAAGTCCTTTCTCATTTCTACAACTAAAAATTCATCAAAAACGCTCATCCCAAGGAGGAAAAAATCACTTAGACCAGCGCGTCGAAATCAATTACCGTTAAATTAGCCCAGGCGGATAATCACGCGATATTTTTCCGAACACAATGTCTTCCCCGTCCTGCGGAGTCTCCATTATGCAGAAGAGGCTATTTCACGGGCCACGCTCTCGGTTATGGGGTGGCAGCGTCCTATCAACTATTCATCATCGCAGGTATATAAAACAGAGGCATTCCTACGGGATACGTTCCTAATTATTGATGCTATCTGGAAATCTAACATCCGCATTTGGCCTGCTTCCGAGCAGCGCGAAGTTTCCTCCAATTTCCTGCGGTAAACTGCACAGGATGAGGTTGGTAGTTCGCGATCGGGATAGTTCAGCACGTGTATGTCGAGTGAAGGTTGGTTAGGATTAAATAGCTCTGCAATAATATTGCACATGTAGCTTGATAATCCCTGATAATTGGCAATCGTAGGGTGATACTGGATGGATGGAATAAGCTATCTCTACATTTGCGGTAGATAAATTCGTATGCTTTAATTTAGTGACCACATTTAGCATTTAGCACATGGTTAATTTAATACCAGATAAAATTCTCGATTCTTTAATGAGGTCATTTCTGTGAAAGATAGTGTCAATTGACTTGTATGAGTAAAGCATTGGTGGGATTTTACTGGAGTGAGAGAAATAATAATACACTTTAGTACATCAGCAAACATATAAGTGCAGAACATTAAAAAAACAGTTCGAGAAGTCGATTCTTTGGAACATAATTAGGCTGTGAAATATTAAGGAAAGAGGCACTATTTTCAACATTTGCGCACAAGTAACAAAGCATTAAAATTTCTTAGCACTATTACGTAATGCTTGAATAACACGATGTAAAAGCTTTCCCAAATCATTCACACTAGTTGTGGGGAATATAAACATGAAAACATAAAAGGAATAGCAATTGATTGACTCAACGTTCAATGTAAACTAAATCCTAAAATGCCAACAACTTAATCTAACATGGCGCGATATTTGTTTGAATCTGAATAGTAATCTAAAAGAAATACATTTCAATCGACAACTGCACACGATTTTGCGCTTCTGCTTTCGTACAACTAAACAGATATATGCATTTAATGCAAACGACAGTCCAGAATGGAGGGACATTCCCGAATTTATGCATCACAAAGTGTCATTCTGATAGGAGACTGATTCGACCCCGATTTATTTAAAAGTCATAAAATGCATTCGCATCGGCATATAAATCACAATTTTTCATATCGGCAGCTGGTCGTAGTGTGTAGCAGTGCATGTAGTTAATTGTCGATGCAGCTGAAGCGATGCCAAAATTTACAAACTGGAACGTTTGGAGGAATAATTGTGCAAATACAGGGTCAGTACAGTGTTCTCCAACGATCGAATATTGTTGGAATTTTTTTTTATTTTATGGATATGTTACATTCGAAATAGACTGCAGATATAAGCAGAATTTGAAATGTAAGAGTATCAGTGTTAATTTATTAAATACACGTTAACAACTTTCAAAAACAAAATAAAACAAAACCAGAACAGTCATAAGACAAAGACAATAAACAATATAATGAAAAAAACCAAAACTTTCATAAAAAACAACCCACAAATCACTATATTAAAACCTGATAAATCTAACATGGCTCTAATTATGGACACAATATCATATGAACAAAAAATGCATGACCTATTAAATGACAAAACAATATACAACATAATTAAAAAAGACATCATGAACACCACACAACGTAAAAACAACGCAATGATACAATATTGGAAAAAACAACAATATATATCTAACGAAATAACATATAAACTTATAATATATAATGTTTTATCCCCAAAAATATACGGACAACCAAAGATACACAAACCAAATATCCCTCTCAGATCTATAATAAACAACATGCAGTCACCAACATACAACCTGGCAAAATTCTTGAACAATATTTTAAAAAACATTAATAAAAACCAATTTTATATTAAAAACCTTTCAAATTTAAAAACAAAATTTCCAACATATATTCCTAATAACCACATTATGATTTCTCTAGATGTAATTTCTCTTTATACTAATATACCAATAACATTAATAGAACCAATTATCACAAAAAATTGGCAAGAAATAGAACAAATAACCCAAAAACAGAATTTATAAAAGCACTAAATTTTACATTATTTTCAAATTATTTCCAATTTAAGAACAACTGTTATAAACAATAGATGGGGTAGCAATGGGATCACCCATTTCAAGCAATACAGCACAAATAATAATGGAAGATCTAGAAATAACAAACAAAATAAATTATATAAAATTTTATACAAGATATGTAGATGATCTATTCTTAATAATACCAAGAGACAAAGTAAACGAAATTTTAAATTTGTTTAATAGTTATCATCCAAAATTACAATTTACCATAGAGACAGAAAAGAAAAACACAATTAACTATCTAGACCTTACACTAATTAAAAAAGTTAACAAAATTCTCACAAAATGGTATTCAAAACCAACTGCATCGGGAAGACTACTAAATTACCATTCTAACCACTCCTACAGACAAAAAATAGCTATTCTAAAGAACACTATACAGCGAATAATAAAATTAACTAATCCAGAACTTAGAATTGAAACTTTACATGCCATTGCTAAAATACTAAAAAATAACAACTACCCCACTAAGTTAATAAGTAACTCAATAAAACAACAAACAGAAAGACTATACAATAGTATTCAATACGAAAAACAAGAAAAAAACACAAACATAACATACTGAACCTTACCATATATACCACCACTTACTCAAAAAATAAAAAACCTACTAAAACCACAAAACTTCCAAATTACATATAAACCAATTAACACAATTAAACAATTCTACACACCATTAAAAACAAAAACACCAAAAGAAACAAGAACACACACAATATACAGTATAAAATGTAAACAATGTAACATACAATATATAGGACAGACAGGACAATACTTAAAAAACAGACTACAACAACATAAAAATAATAACAACTACACAGCTTTAAAAAAACATCAAGAACAAACTGACTACACTTTTGACTTTGATAATACCAAAAATTATTACTACGGAACAACATAAACATAAAAGATAATTTTTAGAAATGATACATATTCAAAAAAAGCCTAAACACATGTGTAAACGACAGGACTGACATACAAGGCCTAAGTAATACCTACTACATCTCCTATCGTTGAATAACGCTTTTATAAAAGTCGACCGTAGTCGCATGAAATTAACAGAACTGTGTAATGTATTAATGATTTTCATAAGAATATATATATATATATATATATATAACTTTGAATATGTATAACGGTCGCAACTTGTTGAATGCTCAAGCTCCAGAAGTAGGGGGTATTCGACCTTTTGATTATATAAAATTAAGCGACATATTGACACTGTCTATATTTCCTGTTGTGTTGAATTTAATCGTATAATTTTAAGCTGTATTTGAATATTGTACGAACAATTATCTATTTCTTATTAATTTAAACTACTAGAGGCAAGAACACGAAGAAATTACATGGTATATTGAAGGAAAATAACTCACAACATAAAATATTTTTAAATTAATCTCACTTTCGAAGCCCTGATGATGTCTTAAATAAAGACGAAAGCTTGGCAATGAAAAAAGAGTTCGCTTAATTTTATATAATCAAAAGGTCGAATACCCCCTACTTCTGGAGCTTATATATATATATATATATATAGTGAATTGCTAACTAAATTACGCGAAATAATAGTAAAAAAAACGACGCAGAAGGAGTGGTTTAACATTTACTGTTTCCAAGAGTTTAGAATTACTTTATGAGCGTTCTGCGAAACGCGTAAGTCTTAAAGATGAATAAATAAAATTTTGTTTCAAAATATTTCCCTCGCATGAAACAACCACGACAGTCAGGAAGCCACGATCTGCCCCTAATTTACACCGGGGAGAGCGGCAACTTTTTGTCATTGTGATATCCTCCCAACTCCACCATCTGCTGAAGTCGTTCCGGTATCGGTCAACAGCGCGGGAGCTTTATATATCAAACTTTTCCGGTGGCACATATGTTACAACGGGCCTAAACGCTGTACTGGGAGCTCCGGTATTTAAAGAAGTCGATCCCCAGGCGCACGGGGGCCGACCAACTTGACAAAACTTCGTAATCTTGAGTAAATTCATAAACCGCGAATTTCCCTGGGGCCACGTTGGAATAACCGACCAGAAATGGAATAAAAAATATCGAACGCTGGGGCTTTGATTCCTTTTTTTGAGATGGAAGCTCCCAACTGCTCCTTTGATTTTTTTTACGGGTGGGAAATTTTATTTTGCGAACAATACAGTAAGTGGTCACGAAAATGCCTGAACTTTTCAGCTCACTCGTGGAAAATTATCTAAGAAATAAATGTCAGTATAATGAGGAGACATTTTTATTTGACAAAGCTCACTATATGCTAAAAATATGACTTTGTTATGACAACAATACAATAGAAACGCTAATTGAATGAATGAATTAATAATGCCCATCTCGATCGTCAGATCTATCATCAAAAGATTTCTTTCTCTGGGCTGGTCTGAAATCGGTAGTTTAAAAAACCCTACGAGTCACAATTGAAGAAATGCGAGTTATACAGGAATGTCATTGTCATGAAAAAATAACTGGGGGGGGGGGGATCTTTATTTGAGGAATTTGTTTTGTTTTACTTTTTATGACCCCATGCGTGCAATCAGTACTACAGATACTTTTTCATGAACTTTCATCAATTTCTTGGCAACTAAAAATTCTATTGCAACCTGTCACACATTTTCAATTGACGTTCCAAAGATGTGTCGTAAATGGGGAGTTGCCAGTAAAAAATGCGGTAGGGGGTTGATGATACAAGGGGTAAAGTGGTGTAACCTTCAAAAGTACCTCATCCTCATCCAAAATATTGTTACGCCATTTCTTATGTAATTCTGAATGGATGAATTGAATACCTTTAGAAACAGTACAATATAGTAGAAGAAACTGAAGTAGTGTTCCCAAGAAATTACATTAGTACCAAAAACCACTCACTTCGAAGAAAAAACTTTTAAATAAATACGTACCAGAGAAATTCACTAGAAAGAGGAGTTCCTAAGATTTCCTTTACAAATAAAGGCAACTAAATCCAAAATTTGCAAATAAAATGTAGATGGAAGATTTTTAGAATCTCTGTCTGATTTCTTAAAAGTTTCGTTACATTTTTCTTTCTTGTTGCCATGGTAACTACACTTCAAAACCTCTAGATTTTGTAACTTCTAAACGCCTCAAGAAAGTCCAACGAACTAGGACTCACTTTCCAGGGATTTTCAACCAGATTAGGAGTTAGCGTAAACTGTTCCAATTCCAAACATGAATTCTTTAAACATCAGTAAAAGGCACGATTTGAAAAAGTGTCGTACTCAATTTTTCCAAAAAATTTAAATACGGCGATATAATATTTTCACTTTGTTTTGTAAGCTATTATGCATGAAAGAGAGTACACACAAGAGAAGGAATTTTCTCCTTGAATTCGAACGAAAAACTTAAAAAGGCAATAATCTTTGTTCACTCTGATTTATAGGATACTATTTAAGAACAGCTATGGTAAAACCTGGAGTTGATAGCTTTTCTGGTTCTCCTTAAATTCTGAATTAAAACTGAACAGGAAAATACACTTTCTTCACTTTGTTTTGTAGGCTATATTATTTAAGAAAGATTGAATTAAAAAAGTTGATAGCTTTACTTATTTTGAAGTTATTGCCAAAGTATTATACGAGCACATGATCGACCCATTTATTCAGTAACGGTTCAAATTAATTTGCACTTCCTATGACTAGTATGACTATTAATTTCTTAAACTTATTTACAAGATATAACTTTTATTCAAGATGAAATTTGTATTTTTAGTGATTAAAATTAGATATCTTTATTATAGTTATTATAGTCCAGGAGGCAGTTAAGACTTTCGGTACTTATTTTTCCAATCAGCAAACATCGATAGAATTATTCGGTTTGTTATTCTAAGCAAAATTCATATATATGTGGGGGGGGGGGGGGATTCCGATGGGCTGTGGCAGCAAATGCATTAAGACAAACAATAGTCTGCCTAATCTGTGAGTATGGGTAATATGTTTAGCAAGTGGAAAATTGGAAAAAAAATATCAAAACCATTCCCTTATTTTCGCAGCCCTAAAAATTTGTCTGATGATAGTTTATATTATAATTACAGCTGCAAATATAGTCTGGCTAATGTGGGAGACTCCGAAAGCCTTGCCAGACTCGTCCAACGCTCGACAGGCGCGCTAAATTCGGCATGTTCAATTATTCAAACAATTATTGTCATCTCTACATGTTTTTACTTTTCATAACTTATGATAAGAAAAATATTGGTTTAGGGAAAAATTTGACTTACATTTGATTATAGTTTATGATAGTACCAAATGATACGTTAAATGTCAAGCATGGGAAAATTAGGATTACGGGTTTCAAAAATCGGTCAAATTTTTGCATCCGCAAATTTTCAGCCAGACTGACTTTCCTCCACTTTGGGCGTACCAGACTGTTATTTCTATTAATAAAATGACTCACTTTAATTAATGTCAAATATTTATGACTGGGAAAATAAGAGGTCTTGACCTTTTTTATTTAGTGAACCCATCCGAAAATTTTAGCCAGACTCACAAATAATTGTCGTTTTGTGTCACCATCCGAACAAACTATATGATATTGATCCACTGGGTTTTAGCAGATTATGGTTAGTTTGAAATAAAGTAGGTCCTGCTCTATAACAATCCAGCTAAACGACAATGCATGAACGGTATTCATTGTATTTTGTTATTGTCGATTCTTTGAAAAACTAATCTATTTAGAAAAAATTAATAATTGTATGAGTCACTATAAATACAAATTAAACTGAACCATTATTGAATAAATTAGAAAATTAGTTGCCCGGTTATGTGTGAAAAGTATACCTTATTGTCAATAACTTCAAAACGAGCAATACTATCAAGTATTTCTTTAACAATAACCCATCAAATAAATGAAAAATCGTCCTGTTTAGCTTTAACCAGAAATCAAGGAGAAAATTAATTTTTTATTGTGTCCTTTATAGTGCTTTCGCAATAATTTCAAATGGAAAAATGGGATTTTCACCACTCTATATCTAACGTAATAGGCTACAAATCGAAGTCAAAAAATTTCTCAAAGCGATAACATGCCGCTCTGTACCCTTAGCGAATCTAACTGAAATTTCTCAACCATTACGGATACTTTTGCTAAAACCATTCGATGCGTTGCGCAAATTCTGACACAACTTCATATAAATCCGCTTGTTATGCGTTGAAGCTGTACCTCCTTCGTGTTCTAAGTGAATTTCAAACTTTTGACGTGGGTTTCTCCTTTCTCTGGCGTAGTCAATAAGTATTTAACTCTAGGCGAAACGCAACTGGTTATTTATGACCCATCTGTTGATGCATAGCATGGTTAACGAACTGGTAGAGAAGTGATCTTGTGTGGGGCATAATTAATGTTGGATAATTAAATCTTAGCTACCGGCGAATGGTGGATAGTTGCTAACAAGGAAAATCTAGTTCTTAACGAAATATTTAGAGAACGTTATGTGTGAGAAAACGAATTTGTACCATACCAATGATATGATTTAAAAAAAAAACGTAATAATTTAACTTTTTAACAATCAATATTGACAGTTAAGTCTGATATATTCATGTCGTTTTGTAAATAAAGCATGTCGCTTTGTCCTCATCTTTTTACGCCTCCTTTTGCTTCTATCTGAAGGTGTTGATAAAAGAGCAAGCAGTGCCGACTAATCAGTGGAGAAGGGGTGGGTTCCTTCCAAGAACCAGCCACCAAACTTATATAAATGATAGTAACCGAGCGCCAGGTAATTTTTACTGCATACTCCAAAAGTATAGGAAACCCATCAAATTAGCAAACATAGGTTTACCAACATGCCAAATAAAATGATACCAGAGTCTCGATAAGTATATAATTTATAATAATATGAAAATTTAAGCCAGTTGATTGAAGGTAAGTTTATACATACACAAGAAGAACTACAACAAATCGATTTAAGTATATATACATACGCAAATAAAAGATACCTAATGAGTCTATCACCAAATCTTAGATAACTCCATCACTATAGGAAAGTACGTATTTCTGATGCTATATTATTTATATTTATCCCTTCACTATTTCAGGCCTTATGATTGCGCGCATTCATTTACAAGCCAATAAGAGGGTCTAGAAGATATAGAATCACGTAAGAAAGCAGTTACGGAAGCCTTCAAAATTGTTTTAAATTAGTTCTCTCCGAATACAGATATTTGTACTTACGAAATAGTATAGTAAGTAATCTACGACAATATCTATTGTAAAATGATTACCTAGTAATAAACAACCGATATTTTAAAAACAACTAACACGTTAATTTTTAATATGAAGTTCCAGGCAAACAGCATGCATAAAAAGGTGTATTCATCCGATAGCGAATTCGTAGATTCCAACAAGGACGGAGAGGAACGATGGTCGAGCTCAGCAAAAAGATGCAATCCGTTTCTCGAATGTTCGATCGCATTAAGAATTAGTAATTGGTCCAAAAATGGAGCAAATTCGACCAGCTTCCCGTAATCCAGTGGTAAAAGCCTACAATCGAATCTATAAAACTACTGAAATAAAACACAAGATAATTCATACCTCGGATAGTGGGCGGTTTAACTTTGAATAAGGGTAGCATAAGGTGCTAACAACCCTTACAGATCGGCGGAGTATCTTTAGATTTTAGTCATAATTCGTGAATGCGATTTTATGGTAGGTCAGTGGAAAATCCCCAAATGCATGGGATAAATACCATCCAAATTCCAGAATTCCAAAGATCTAAATATTTCAGATCCAACCCAAAACAACCAAAAGGACGGTATATCACTCGTAGGCAGCTTAAAATCCTGGATATCCCAGAAAATGCTAAAATGAATAGCTGAAAATCTGCACTACGCCACTACACCAACGTTCCGCTAACAGATAATCTCTATCAATCGCAACCTTTGGAAGGTACCTAAGAGTCGAAGAGGGGACTCAAGACAAGTACGAGGCATGTTTTTTAAGTAAGTACCGTTTTGCGATTCCGCCGCCGCAGCGCTACGGTCGGCGTTCCGCGCATGCGCGCTGGTTACCTACATCTCTTGTCTACGCACTGACGCCATTACAGTTTGATTCTTCATTGTATACGTTGTTTACTGAGTGTTTAAGATGCCTCCGACAATCGTGAGTCCCGCCGATTGTGAAGTACGGGCTGTTATACGATTTCTTAGTGCTAAAGGCGTAAAACCGATCGATATTCATCGTGAGATCTGTGAAGTTTACGGACAAAAGATTATGAGTGATGGAATGGTAAGGAAATGGGTGAGAGCATTTAAAGATGGCCGCACAAATGTGCATGATGAAGAACGGAGTGGGCGTCCTTCGGTCGTTAATGAAGATTTGGTGCAGAAAGTGAACGAAAAGGTGACAGAAAACAGACGCTTTACAATTTCATCATTGTGCGACTGCTTTCCTCAATATTCTCGTAATGTTTTGTATCGCATTGTGAACGAGAACTTGAATTACAGGAAATTGTGTTCACGTTGGGTTCCGAAAATGTTGACGGATTTGCACAAAACCCAACGTTTAGGCAGTGCATTGACTTTCCTTGAGCGGTACCACAATGAAGGTGAAGATTTTTTAGACCAAATTGTTACTGGTGACGAAACATGGGTGGCCTACGTCACACCAGAATCGAAACAACAATCCATGGAATGGCGACATTCATCATCACCCAAAAAAGTTAAGTTTAAGCAAACAATTTCTGCCCGGAAAATCATGTGCACAGTTTTTTGGGACAGAAAAGGAGTATTGCTAGTGGAGTTTCTGCCTCGTAATGAGACAATCAATGCAGCGTCTTATTATAAGACATTGAACAATCTGCGTCGTGCAATCCAGAACAAAAGACGTGGCAAGTTGAGTAAGGGTATCGTTTTGCTGCATGACAATGCCCGTCCACATGTGGCTAATCGGACCAAAGATCTCATCAAATCTTTTAAATGGGAAACTCTAGATCATCCTCCATACAGCCCTGATCTGGCGCCCAGCGACTTCAAGACGATAACGAAGTCGAAACATTTGTGATACAGTGGTTAACAAGTCAGGCGACAGAATTTTGTGAGGCGGGTATTCAAAAACTGGTGCCACGTTATGACMAGTGCCTCAATAKTTACGGAAATTATGTAGAAAAGTAGATTAAGGTACAGGCTTTCATGTAAGATAAAATTATTGCGATATCTTTGCACGTCTTTTTTTAATTCCAAAACGGTACTTAATTAAAAAACATGCCTCGTACATGCAGATAGGCCACCTAATTTGCAAATCGAATAAAATATTGATGCCGACCCACAACAAGGAATAATTAAATTAGGAATAAATCATAGTAAAATAATCAGCTAATTATTGCTAATTAGAAAATGTCCCACAAAAAGGAAAGTAAACTATAATTACATTACTGTGTATTTTAGATTCTAACAATCTGCTAACGAGTTCGTTAATAATATATTAAGCGAGATTTTTTCTGCATCCAAATTAAACCGCAGCCGCTCGTTTTGACATCGGTGGGTGGTCCACTTTACTATATAAATATTAAACAGGGAAGGTCCATACTTCGACCTAATTAATTAAGGTCAATTACATATTCTCCCGGGAATCCGTATGGCTTCAAACCAATTATGCCAATCAATAATGCAAATGTTTGCTAAACAAGCTAACCTGTACATTATGTCGGCCCCACTTGATCCGCTATAACGTTCTCGATGGACTTCGAGGGCCGTTGGTGGCGTCCCCTTGTGATTTTTCGCACCGACATTGTTTGAATTGCGTTTAATCTTAAGCGGGTAATAGAATTTCTCGCGGTTTACTTACTGGACTAATTAAATAATGTTTTTCGCGGCGGCTCGCTTGAGAATGCGAAGGTGGGGAGTGTGTTGGTTTTTAAACGTTTCTAGGTGATTAGTGCCTCTTTTTCGTTGTGGTTTCATCGCAATAGAGAAAGTTTTATGGAAGTTTCTTGACCTTTTTTGACAAAATTAAGGTTGCCAAATGCCAAATATTCTACATGAAATAGGGTCAACCCTAAATGAAGGTCTATTTATGTACTTTCCAAAATCTGCATGTGTTACAAATCAAATAACATAGAAATTTAAAAAAATTGTTTTAATTATTGGAAGATAACGATTGATTGAAACTTACTATAATCTGGAGATTCAGAATATAGTTGGCGACTGTGCAAACTAAGTAATCTGCCTTTCAATTTAGAATGAAGCGCTTTTGAGCATATTGAAACAATATCGCGCAGCGTATGCTTTGAAGATATAAGTAATTTTAAGGGTGTAAAGAACAGGATTATTTATTCGCTACTGGAAAACTTAGAAAGCTTCCTACATACCAAAAATATCAGGCCAATGAAGATAAAAACTGTGCAAATCGGTTTTCAAACAAATGGTGCTCTTTAGAAGTGAAAACATGATTTAAGTTCAAAATAAATAGGAAATAGAAATGTTTTAGAGAGAAAAATAAAAAGATAATATTTTGTCGGATAGATCGCTCTCTTGAAAACACTGACAAAAAGTCTGACGTGATTACACCTGTAATCTTTGTCAAAGACAAAGAACCTCAAAATTTGCATGACACAAGTTCAAACAAAATTTTGAAAGTAAATAAACAAATCACCAAGGATGCGAGACGTCATAGAAACAACGTGCCAACCTGATAAAAAAGGAACCTAACGATGAAAAAGGAACTACCTACCTACTAGATATACACGAACTACTTGATAAAAGATAACTATTAMAATTATTAGTATTCCTACAAATTTCTATAGCTTCTTTTATTAGACGTTTGTGATAATATTTTTCTCTGTGCAAAATTTTTGTTTTATCAAAATCAATCATGTGCCTAGTCAAATATGAGTGTTCAGTTACGGAAGATTTATCTATCTGTTGCAACCTAGTAGCACGTATGTGTTCTTTCAAACGCGTACCTACTTTTCTTTTAGTTTGACCTATGTAACACTTTCCGCAAGAACCAGTAATTTTGTAAACACCTTCACTCTCTAAATGTACTTTATCTTTAGCACTTAAAATTTTATCCAAATTATTATATGTACTATCAACAACTAAAATATCGTGTTTTCTAAGCATCCTCTTTAATTTTTCCGAAAGGCCTTGTACATAAGGCAAACTCAACTTCAATTTACTTTGCCCTGGCTGAGAATTTACTTGATTTGGATGAGCACTTTTATTAAAAACTGACCAAATATTCTTACTACTATAACCATTTCTCACTAGTGCTGATTTAAGATGATATATTTATTTTTGTACAGAACTTTCATCTGATATCCTTTGTGCTCTAACAAATAACGTCCTAATAAGACTATTCTTTTGAGAAGGAGGGTGGTGAGATGTGGCATGTAAATATCTGTCTGTGAGTGTTGGTTTTCTGTAWACCTTGTGTCCTAACTGTCCAGTGTTTGTTCTGTAAATTTTGACATCCAAGWAAGGTAAACTACCATTGCTTTCTAATTCCATAGTAAATTTTATGTCGGGATTTTGACTGTTCAAATGATTTAGAAACCTACCCAGCTCTTCTATACCGTGGGGCCAAATAACAAGGGTGTCATCTACGTACCTATACCAACATTTTGGTTTAAGCTGAAAACTGTTTATCGCTACATGTTCAAAATTTTCCATAAACAAATTGGCTACTACAGGAAGAGGTGAACCCATTGCACAACCTAATTTTTGTTCATAAAAATTATCGTTCCATAAGAAATAAGTAGATTTTAAACAATGTTCGGATAATCTGGCTATCGTGTCACCTAAGGGATCGCTATTAAGCTTGAATTTGATGATATCTATCGTTTCAGGAATGGGTACTTTCGTAAATAAAGAAACCACGCCAAAACTAACCAAAATATCACCTTCTGAAATACTTAAACCTTTTATAATATCGTATTTTAAAGAGAGTCTGCCGGTGTATTTTCAGGAATTAAAGTTCTTTATACATATTTTCGTGGAACATAATTAAAGGTAGGTTCAAATAATAGATAATTTAGTTGCTTCCAATACTGCTAGAATGCTGGACTTTAAGCGAATAGTGTATCATAGAACTTTTGTATTGTCTTATGTGTACGTTAAATCCAAACGTTCCACACAGGAATTAAAACGTGCAGCGGAAATAAAAAATCAATCAAGCGTTAACGCAGGTGTCCTGACAGCCGTAAAAATCGAGTAATTTATATCAGATAACAATTTCAGTTGCCATCGGGTAACACGTTCCGAAATGAATTGTTCGGCGCGCTATTGTGCCGAGATATGAATATTTTATCTTTGGGGGAGCAGAATATAAGTGGGTGTGTTCCAATGAATTATTCAAAATATCCCCTTATAACAGGTAACCAGGAAGATGATGCTGGGGGTAATATGGGGTGCAAGAAAGGATCGGTTCTGATTTAGCACGACTGTACAGGTTGATGTTATATTATTCGAGTTTCTTTGGACAAGCTTTCTGAAGTTATTAAGTATTTGTTGCTGGAAAGGAAACATTTTTGTTACTTCTGCAGTACCTCAGGCTAGCCACGTAGGTCCTATTCTGTTGTTATTTATAAACGATATCGAAAAGTGCGCTTTAAGCACGTCAAATACTTGCTCTTTGAGGACGATTTCTGTAAATTCAATGTATTTCCCATCGGCCTAATTCTATAAAAAAGTGATTATGGCAGAATGATTGTGAGTCATTATTTAGAATTTTGAAAAATTCTACGTTAGTCGCGATAAAATGGATTCACACCTAATAATAAGTTTATTATAGCTATTCCAAATTTACCAATATCCAAGAATCGCCTATTTCGATTCTTCCCTCAGGGCAAGACCTGCCTGGGTGCAAGTTGTTCAGCTGTGTACACACAGGTATTGTTTCTGTAACACCGGAATAACAGCGGTGGAGAGCTCGTTCAATATTGACAATGCAGTCCAGTGACTACTCAGGCGAATTTATGTCTCCAGGAACTTTGATCTCCCAGAAACACTCCAGCAAACTTCGAAGCACAATGTTCAAAAAGGCATGTCGAGACAGAATTTGTTCTTAAGGAGCAGCAAACAAAATAACGGTGGTAGCAAAGCAGCCATACGTAAAAACTAAGGATTTTAATTCTTGTGTAGTATTTCAATGGTTTTCGTGTTCGTTGTGATATTTTTGGTTGACAAGAAAATAAAATACAGTCTTTCCATATCTGCAAAATCGTTACTTTGAGGTTTTCGATTATACTTGCAAGCAACAATCTATGAGACTCATTATACGAACAGCCGATTACCGTTCACAATGGTTTACATGTATTTCCTGAAGCTGTCGTAAATAACAGACGGGTTCGGCACGTTCCACTGTTTTGCAGCGGAGTGGACCGTTACCAAAAATTGTGTTTAGGCTTTTTTTCCGTACACATAAATCAATGAGCATTATTTGGTATTATTATTTGAACTACAAATATTTCTAACCTAATAGCTTTTAATGTATGACTAAATCGTATTCTTTCCTAATTTAATGAGTAGTATCTATTTTTATAACCATGAATGGTAAAAATTCTAATTTCAATGCGGTAGCCCATACTTTCTAATTTTTGATCGCGGTGTGCAATCGTCCTCTGCCATGTTTCTTTACGGGTTAAAATTTTCTCTTAATCCGGAGGGTCATAAACGTAGTTTCTACCTTTATATTTTTTTGGAAATAAGAAGAAATCGGAGCTATTCTACTCCTACTATAAAACGGTATTAAAAGCATATGTGTTTACTAATATTTTAAAGTTTTACAGCATATAAGCGTACCAAATGCAATATTTTTGACTTATTTAGTCACACCTACATATATGCTTACATTTAGCCACTTATTAAGAGGCGTTTGTGACAAATACGTTTCGTAGAGCAACTGGTAAAAACAGATTATTACTGATCTTATATCGATTATCAGTCTGATATGAATGCGGAAGTGTTTGAAAATTGGTTCAAAAACATTTTATTGCCCAAATTGCCACCAAACAGCGTCACAGTAATGGACAACGCTAGTTACCATTCGGAGCAACTGGATAAAATTCCAAATAACAAACACCTAATGAGGCAACCATTCAAGAGTTTTTAAGAAAAGAAGGTTTATATTTCGCAGAGGACTACACAAAAAACAATTGTTGGAAGTGCTTGGCACAAAAAAAAATTCGAAGAAATTTAAAATTGACATTCTCGCTTCTGAATGTGGACACACCATTTTACGATTACCCCCATATCATTGCATTTTCAACCCCATTGAAATCATATGGGGGCAGTTGAAATAAAGAATTCGACGAGGGAACACCGGTGGAAAATTTAGCAATGAAATGCTGCAAAAAATTAGACACGAAGCTGAAATATCAAGTGTCGATGCATGGAGAAATTCAGTGCGGCATGTACTGGACAATGAAAATCGGTACAGAGCGAATCATGTACAAGAATTAATAATAGAAGTTAATCGTGATTTTAGCAGTGAAAGTGATAGTGAGTAATTTTTTTTAGTTTGCGACTCTTGTAATGTGCTTATTAACAAGCTGTAATGAACATAATCGATACCGTGTATAAATTTTATTGTGCATTATTGTAAATTTTTTGTAACAAATGTAAATAATTTTCTACTTACTAATTTGTATGTTTTTATATTAAATTTGTATAAATTCGTTATGACATGCAAAGGCTTGTATTTTATACATCGGAAAATTTACCCAATAAAGTGTCACATAAAAATAGATCGCGGGTCGCGCCAGTTAGCATCAGGTCTGCATTAAATAAAATTTGTTATAAAAGCTTCTATGGTTTATTGATTATTAAATTATCACAACTAACAAATTTCAAAAATTTATAGTGGAAAAGTTAAAATTTTAGCCAACAAGATTTTTTTGAATACGGCCCATTTAGGAATTTTGAAGTGTGCGACTAATCCCCATAGTTTAGGACGGCCGACCATCAAGCTGTAAAACCCTCTGAATAAGTCAGTCTCACAGATCATTGCTTGATACTATAGCAGAGTAATAATGTTGGAGGGGGCATTATTATTTCCTTTATTTTTCTTTTACTATAAGCTGTGAACTACTCATTGCGGTACTGTCTATATTTAACGTATTATTAAGTGTGGTCATTTATTTTTATATCACCACATAATAAGTTGAAACAAATCGACAACAGAATTAAATTACGGCAAAAATAATTTCAATTGTGATGTCATGCAACTCAATATATGGTATAATGAGATCACCCATTGAATTTAAAAAACTACACGCTATTATTGAATAGGCGCCACTGAAATAGGAGAAAAACGTCTGCATGATGCATTGCATTGTATCAACTTCGCAATTATCGTAAGCAAAAATAAGTCACAGATGTGTTCGGTATTTTGGGTTGCCTTTAGGGCACAATACGGTTTTTGTGCCATTAGAATACGTCATGTGCTTACGACATTTAAATACATTAACTGCCGGGTTCAACGGTTGTAAAAACTTAGTTCCGTGTCCAACACCAACAAATTTAGGGTACACGACAGTTAGCACGGGCAAAAAATTGCTTCTCTATCACAAACTTTACGGAATGCTACATTTTTGTTCAAATTATATCTAAAACGACCGAAATGAATTTGGTTTCGTGTTGTTTAATGGAGAGAATTTAAGAACAACTTTTCACAAAATCCTACTGTGTTCAAATTTAATTTTTACAAAGCCAATTTTGAAGGCCTATATGTAGCATTATCTGAAGTCAACTGGACATCCATTGAACCAATGGATGATGTGAACATAGCTTGTGAAAATTTTTACGACGTTCTGTATGACCTCTTTAATATATATATGTTCCAAAGAAAAATATGCCATCGTAAAAATCTAACTATCCTACTTGGTTCACTAGATCACTAATTAAATTAATAAATACAAAAAATAAACAGTAGAATCTTTACAAGAAATCGAACTTTGATATGCTAAAATCATTAAAGCGAGATGTGCGTCGGGAAATTCAGAAAGCATATGTCAATTTTATCAGGCGCACCGAAAACTCTATAAAGCAATCACCACACAAATTTTGGTCTTTTGTTAATGCCAAAAAAAGAACCGGAGGTATTCCAGGAAATATGACATACAGAAATGTTCCTATATCAGCATCGGAAGATATTGTGAATGCATTTGGCAATATTTTTGCTGGTGTGTTCAGTAATAACGTTAACCACGTTTGTGATGGAATCTGTGGCAACAGAGTCTGCGATTTTTGTGATAGTGCGATGATGATAGATGATGCCAACGAAGTCCATCAATCTACTAATAGTGACAATTATCTTACTTTACACATGTTTAAAATAGATGAGAATGACATTTTGAGAGCTGCTAAAAACATTAAATGTAATTTTGTTTCCGGTCCCGATGATGTTCCGGCCTTCCTTGTGGTTGATTGTATCAAGTATGTTGTCTTTATGTCACATTTGCAATCTCATTTTGAAAAAAGCAACTTTTCCCGATGTATGAAAAACGTCACGAATATTTCCAGTTTTTAGAAACGGTGATAAAGCGGATGTTTCCAATTATAGACCTATTGCTCTTATGGCCAATTTTGCTAAGATACTTGAGTTGGTCTCGTCTCAAGTTATTTAGCCACATATTGAGCTCTATATAGCACCGGAACAGCACAGATTTGTTAAGGGAAAATCAACGACTTCTAATCTTTCCGAGTGTACACATATTGTATCTAAATCTCTTGATGAACGTTTACAGGTCGACGTTGTGTATACTGATTTGAAAAAGGCTTTTGATCGTGTTAATCACTGCTTTCTATTGAATAAACTGCGAAATTTCGGTTTTTGCGATGGGCTTGCCTATGTTGTTAAATCTCTTTTGATGGATAGGCGGCAATTTGTTGAGCATGGTGGTTTTAGATCTGACACTTTTCATGCAACTAGTGGAGTGGTTCAGGGTTCGATCCTGGACTCACAATTACGATGTAGTGAAATCGCTTAAATGTAATGTTTACATGTATACCGATGACTTAAAAATACTGAAGCCTATAAGTGCTTATTCGGACTTCTCGCTTCTTCAGCAGGATATTGACAATTTGACATATTATATTGACAAATTAGAGACTTAGGTGTTATCGTTGACTGTAGGTTGTCTTTTGTTCAGCACATTGAAAATGTTGCGGCCGCTGCACTTAAGACTCTGGGGTTTATTATGCAAAATACTTCTGAATTCAATATCATTTTTGCTATAAAGTTATTGTTTTATGCCTTAGTTAGATCTAAGCTCGAATACTGCAGTGTAATTTGGAGCTACCAGCAGCAATATATTGATCTGTTGGAAAATATTTTAAGAAAGTTTTCCGAGTATCTCTACTTTAAAATGTTTGATGTTTACCCTACAAGACATTGTGATCAGAGCGCGCTATTACGAGCCCAAACAACTATAGGTTCGGACACTTGATATTTTTCAGATTAAATAATTTTTACGATATGTAAAACATATTTTTCAAATTGATATTAATATCTTCAAATACAACTATATACATGCTTACTCTGCGGAAAATGCATGAGTAGAAAAACATATTATGTTTAAGAAATTAGTGCTTATTCAACACTATAACAAATTCGTTGTCAACTAAATCTTCGGACACTAATGTTATTCATGAGATATTTTAATCAGGGCGGCTATGAAAACAAAACATAATATTGGAAATTAATGCGATACCGCTTCTGTCAGTCTTGCAGTTAATTTTGTTATGTGCATAATAAATAATGGCTCCAGGAAAAGCGTTGAGTATTGAGTTGCGTAATCTTATTGTAAAATTGCGTCTAGATGGTAAGAGTGGGCGAAAAATCGCAAAAGATCTCGATTTACCTGTGTCAAGTGTTGCTGACATTATCAAAAAATATTCATCAAGTGGTTCTGTTGCAATTGGAAAAAGCACTGGACGAAAACGGATAATTAATGACAGAGATGTTCGAGTTTTAATTAGCATCGCAAAGGAAAATCGCCGGAGTAGTCTACGAGATTTAAATGCAATATGGTCAGAAAGAATAAAGAAAAGAGCTTCTACAGAGACTACTCGTAAATAACTCAGAAAGCGGGGCTATAAATTTTATAAAGTAAGTTTAAGAGGTAAGTCTCTTGTACTCAAAAAGTAAAATTATATTAATTATTCAACAGGCAAAAGAAAAACCACTGCTGACTATCCGCCAGAAACAAAATCGACTAAAATGGGCAAAACAAAGACAAAATTATGAACAAAGACAATGGAACAGCATCATTTTTAGTGATGAGTCAAAATTTGATGTATGCGTCGGTGATATGCGAAAGAGAGTGATTCGTAACAAATCTGAAACTTACCACAAAGACTGTTTAAAACGGACTGTTAAGTTTCCTGCTAGTGTTATGATCTGGGGATGTATGTCTTCGAAAGGTGTTGGATCTTTGCATTTTATAGATGGTACTGTGATCGCCCAAAAATACGTTGATATATTGAGAACCAATTTACTCCCATCAGTAGAAATTTTAGTTGATGATGGCGAATGGACTTTTCAACAGGACGGCGCATTTTCGCATACCGCGAAAATTACAAAACAATGGTTTCAAGACAACTCTATTAACGTTCTGGACTGGCCCTCCAGTAGCCCGGATCTTAATCCTATAGAGAATCTTTGGGCCATAATGAAAAGAAAGCTAAGAAAGGATCCCCAAAGAAATATTGAAGGTTTGAAACAAAAAAATTCGGAAATCTGGGAATCTATAACTGCAGAGGACTGTCAAAATCTGTTAAATACAATGTCTGACCGAATAAAGGCAGTAATTAAAGCCAAAGGGGATGTAACTCAATATTAAGGTGGTCTGTCCGAAGATTTAGTTGACAACGAATTTGTTATAGTATTGAATAAGCACTAATTTCTTAAACATAATATGTTTTTCTACTCATGTATTTTCCAAAGAGTAAACCTGTATATAGTTGTATTTGATGATAGTAATATAAATTTGAAAAACATGTTCTACATATCGTAAAAATTACTTACTCTCAAAAATATGCAGTGTCCGAACCTATAGTTGTTTGGGCTCGTAAACGTTGTTAATGAAGTCTCTCTTGAGAGTAGAGGAAAACTGGCATCTATTGTTTGCTTGCAGAAACTTATTTCCGGTAAAGTAGTTAGTAGTACTCTTCTGAATGAGATAAGCATAAATGTCCCCAGAGTTAACAGCAGATCGCCTGTTCCCTTTTATTACAGTGTAGCGTCCACTCAACATCATTTCAACTGCGCCATGATAATGGCATTTAAGTTATGTAATTATGTTATGTCCAACAGTAACCTTGATATTTTTTATGACAACTTTTCAACGAGTTCAATGAAACAAAAGTTGCTAGAATTGTTTGCTTAGTTTATAAGATTTACTGGTGTACGCCCACGCATGTATAATATGATTGTATTTTGATTTTGTATATTTGTATGTTTGTGCCCTATATAGACAAATATGTCTGTCGGGCATTAATAAACATTATTATTATTAAAAGTATACCAAAAGACATAATTTCAACTGGCTGTTGCGGTTGTGGTATGCTGAAAGACAATACTTTAAATTACAATTTGTTGGAGAATGAGATAAGACTTCACTCAACTTTTAATAATAACATACTTTATTTATGTAAATAAATCTTATTTTTATAACCAATCGGAAGTCGAAAAAAGAACCCTTGTAGTTTAAAAAGTTAGACAATGGACCCTACAAACTAAGTGAGCAAATCTGTAAACCTTGACTTCAGACTCGGGCTCGTTCAAGACGATGAAACTTTTAAAGTCCCGAGCCTTTTCAACTCATGCAAACATATATTTGTATTCAGGGCGAGCCGCCAGACCGAGCCGAAGGGGTACAATACTTCACTAAACTTTTATTCGTTTTTTCAAGATGCACCGTTTATACCAAGACGAATTGACGGGGACTCCACTTCGCCCTCAACCTTATGCCGGGGAAATAAATCAATCGGGAACGTGAGAAGAAGCCTGTTTTTTATGCAGGGGGTCGCACAGATAAACAACTTTATAATCGAGTTCGAAACAAAACTGTATGGAGCCCTCCGCGAAATATTTATACAGGCAGGTGTGGCTTTCAGGAGGGGCGCGGGATGAATTGGAAATGTATGTTGGTAACATGCTCATTTAAAACTTTGGAGTGCGAATTTTACATTTATTACAAAAACAAAGCAAATGCGAGCTCTTTTGTGTATTCTCAAATTGTTATTGTTGACTTCAAGAAAAGTATACACAAGTCCGTAGTCTCTAACTGGCAAGATACATATATCTTTAATTTGCTGCAGATTCCATTTATTTCAGAGTTGGTTTAGAAAAATTCAAAAATTAGGTTACGTGACGCAGTATAGAACAGCGGCTTGTAAAGTAGAAAATGGTTAAGTTACGTTTTCGGTTTGACTATATAAATTTTCTGATTATTTAATTGATTTCGCCTATTTTTAAATCAGGTAATAGGAGTTTTGTTGCTAGTTACTGCCCAGTACCAAAGTTGTGCATTTTCGCTAAAATTTTGAATCAGTTATAGACGATCATGTCTTCTTCCACGTAAAATTTCTGATTTGTCCTTCTCAGCACGGTTTCATGGGTGGACGCTCAGTGGCTTCTAACTTATTTGTTTACACAGAATTTATAATACAACAAATGGACAATCAACAACAGGTTGATAGCATTTACACTGATTTCAGCAAAGCGCTTGACAAAATTGATCATTTTATAATGCTTAATAAATTGGAAGATATTGGTGTGTGTGATTCTCTTCTTGCGCGGTTTGAATCGTATTTGTTTGACAGGACAGTTTGTGAAGATTGGTAGGGTTAAGTCTGATCAAGTAGAATAATTTCAGGTGTTCCTCAAGGATCACGTCTAGGTCCTTTGTTGTTTAATATCTATATAAATGGCATTTCCAAGTGTTTCAAACATTCCAATTTTGTAATGTATGCTGACGATGATTTAAAAATCTATCGTTGTGTTTCTTCTGTAGACAACTGCAAACTTCTGCGGGGGGATACTGAAAGGCTGCAATCCTACTGCCAGAGTAATAGCCTTTTCTTTAACATTGATAAATGTTGTGCTATATCATTTACTGGGAATAAGAGCATTATAAAGTTTGATTATACAATAAACATTAGCTTGTTGCATAGGGTTAATTCAATTAGAGATTTGAGTGTTGTATTTGATTCAAAGATGCTATTTAGTGAACATATTTCCTGTATTATGAGCAAGGCAAATAATAGTCTTGGATTTATTTTCAGGGTTTAACGTAAATAAACACGAACGATTTCGGTATATTGGTTTTATTGTTGTGCTCAGATTCTACATACATGTACGAAAGGCGCAAAAATATTAGGATCTGATTCGCAATCACAATAATCAGCTGACTACCACGCACATCCCGCATTACGTCTCAACATACACTGTGTGTTCGAAGTATTCTGCTACTCCCTATCCCTACTACCGCACACCCGCGCCACAAGGGTTTGCTCTGAATATAGGAAATAGAAATCTTTTAATTCTTTGTTCATGGCTTACCTCAATAATATTGTGAACTATGCTTCGGTTGTTTGGAACCCCCAATATATTGTATACATTAATAGCCTTGAAAGGATTCAGAACGAATTCCTTACATATATCGCTTGTAAACTTCGTCTGGATCTGCAGAGTACTGATCTTATTCGTGAACACCTTCGCATGCTGCCTCAGGAGCAGCGACGAAGTTTTGCAGATCTCCGTTATCTGCACAGCATTTGTAATGGTGCAGTGGACTCGACAGTTATTTTGAGAATGCTGAATATTTTGGTGCCTTCTGCGTATAACACTAGGTCTCATGTACCCGTACATTTCACTAATGCTTATACAAACTCCCCTCTTCTTAGAAGTATTAAGTCCATTAAGCAGGCTAACTTGCAGATGATATATTTAGTGATTCTGTATACTCATTTCGGAGAAAAAATTTTAAAGTGCTTCACCAATAAATTCTTTATTTTTCCTTTGGTATCTTGATAGTCTACTTCTTACATAATGTTATCATCATAAATTAGGTGTTAATTTGGAATAAGACGAAACGGTTCCACCCTGTCATTTAACGCCAACTTCGTTTACAGTGTGATCGTCTTGACAACGACTGTAATTTGGTAACTACATACTGTCTTAGAATTTTTTTAGACGATTATGACTACAGACTTTATTTAAAGTAACCACAAAAATGGCCTACTGATAAGAGAAGTGACGACAAAAATACATTATGCAATGAAGATGTTAACAGAAAATGAGATGAAGCCTAGGACACTGAAGCTATAAAAACCTCCACGGCTGATAACTTCAATTTTTCATACAACCACGAATTAGCTTCGGTAAGGATCGAATTCATCACAAAAAATCCCCATGGGACATCAAAAGCAAACGGAATTTTACATGAAATCTGTCCGATTGCACGCAAAAGCGTCGCGTAGCAGCCAGATCCTCGGGGTATAAATTGACCCGCTGCTGCAATCCCGGCCGCTTTCCTCGCTTGTTTGCATTACAACAGCGTCCTCTTTATGTTTACGCACTTCCGACTCCTTTTAGGAGTCTCCTTTGCGATTTTTGTAATTATCCAGTCGCATTCTTTATGAAAAAAGAGAGCGCGCGCGCGCGTTCTTCCGCGGGTTACAGATAAAATCTTTTTTTTTTCGGACGGGGATTAATTAATATTTTTTTGCGCGGCGTTAAGCGCATAAGCTGTTCCAGATACGAGGGGTTAATTCATTTCGCCGCCTATCGGGAGTTTCATTCAAGGAATTGCGGCTTGAATACACGCCTTGATGAGGGCCTTGGTTTGTTCATACGCCAACAAAAGCAGAGTTATAAAAGTTTTACAAAGTTATTATCGTTATTATAGATTTTATATCGCCAATCAGAAGCGTCATCAGACATAATTTATAAGGATTGTGCTTTTTTCAAGATTTTGCAGACTGTCTAGACTTCCATACTGAAATTATTGATGATAAACATATTGATATATACGAGGGTGAATGCTTTCAGCGTCCATAATATTAAGATAATATTTTGTCGGATAGATCGCTGTCTCTTGAAAACACTGACAAAAAGTTGTGTCAGGCAAATTTTGAGGTTCTTCGTCTTTGACAAAGATTACAGGTGTAACTTTTTGTCAGTGTTTTCAAGAGACAGCGATCTATCCGACAAAATATTATCTTAATATTGATATACAGTTGGCGTGGACACTTTCCAGTAATCAGAATTTAAATTGTCAAAGTTTGGCAATGTAAGATATACTCAGAAATGTACGTGAATTTCTGGGTCAAAGTATATTATAAATTCGATTGTATATTATTCCTATCTACCCCAGAAGATGATATTGTATATCTGTAGAGAATTATAAATTATATATAAATTATAAATTTTTCGTGAGTTTGGGATTCTTTAAATTAAACATTTTCTACTAACAACAACAATACGTAATATATATAATATATATATAATATAATGGTTTATAAGAATGCGCATATATGTAACAACTTAAAAAATAATAATAACTGACTTACCAGATGATGCTCCATGTAGTGCATTAATCTGCAACAAAGAAATTATAGCTATGAGAATTTTATTTATTTATTTAATTACACTGTTGTACAGGTTTGCACCCAAGTACACAACGGGAGGGTAAGAGTTAATTAAAACGTACATACAAAACTAATCATACAAAAATATCTTTTAAAGCAGTGATGCTGTCATCAAAAAGATCAAAATTTATACACCGGGAATTATATAGAACACACATGTTATATAATGGTGAACGTTTTTTTATGTTCGTTCTGGCAGTTGGCAGATGAAATGTGTGAGATGTTCTGGCAGACACTCTAGGTACAACAAAATTTAAAGAACCCAAAATTTCGGCACTGTCAAGTAAATTGTTGACAATTTTGAATAGAAACACCAAAGCGTGAAGGTCTCTTCTAGTCTGAAGACTCGAAATACGAGGCATGCTTTTTAAGTAAGTACCGTTTTGGAATTAAAAAAAGACGTGCAAAGATATCGCAATAATTTTATCTTACATGAAAGCCTGTACCTTAATCTACTTTTCTACACTTGTCATAACGTGGCACCAGTTTTTGAATACCTTCCTCATAAAATTCTGCCGCCTCACTCGTTAACCACTGTAGCACAAATGTTTCGACTTCGTTATCGTCTTGAAGACGTTGACCACCCAGGTGTTTCTTCAAGTGCAGGAACAAATGGTAGTCGCTGGGCGCCAGATCAGGGTTGTATGGAGGATGATCTAGAGTTTCCCATTTAAAAGATTTGATGAGATCTTTGGTCCGATTAGCCACATGTGGACGGGCATTGTCATGCAGCATAACGATACCCTTACTCAACTTGCCACGCCTTTTGTTCTGGATTGCACGACGCAGATTGTTCAATGTCTTACAATAAGACGCTGCATTGATTGTCTCATTACGAGGCAGAAACTCCACTAGCAATACTCCTTTTCTGTCCCAAAAAACTGTGCACATGATTATCCGGGCAGAAATTGTTTGCTTAAACTTCACTTTTTTGGGTGATGATGAATGTCGCCATTCCACGGATTGTTGTTTCTATTCTGGTGTGACGTAGGCCACCCATGTTTCGTCACCAGTAACAATTTGGTCTAAAAAATCTTCACCTTCATTGTAATACCGCTCAAGGAAATTCAATGCACTGCCTAAACGTTGGGTTTTGTGCAAATCCGTCAACATTTTCGGAACCCAACGTGAACACAATATCCGGTAATTCAAGTTCTCGGTCACAATGCGATACAAAACACTACGAGAATATTGAGGAAAGCAGTCGCACAATCGGCGGGACTCACGATCGTCGGAGGCATCTTAAACACTCAGTAAACAACGTATACAATGAAGAATCAAACTGTAATGGCGTCAATGCGTAGACAAGAGATGCAGGTAACCAGCGCGCATGCGCGGAGCGCCGACCGTAGCGCTGCGGCGGCGGAATCGCAAAACGGTACTTACTTAAAAAACATGCCTCGTATCATGTTTCTCAAGCAGATTGCTGTGACAACCACCTCGGGAGGGAAAGACGCCGTCGAGTTTAAAACTTAGTAGTTTTAGAAATTTCCGTTGAACACTTTCAATATAATTTGTATGTCGCATATAATACGGGGTCCAAACAACCGCTGCGTACTCCAATTTAGATATAATAAACGAGTAAAAAAGCAATTTGAATGTGTTATAACAGAAATCACGATTGTTACGTGAAATAAAGCCGTATGTTTTACTGGCATTAAGACACACTCAAGACCGTAGTCATATATTATAGGTACAGATTTTAATATGAAAGATAGGACGTCGCACTTAGCTATGTTCAAAAGCAGTCCGTTAGATCTACACCAGTTATTCAGTACGTCAAGATTGTTTTGTAAACGAATACAATCGATGCTTGAATGTATGATAGTGTAAGGTTTAAGGTCATCAGAATAAAGTAAAATGTTGACGTCTATAACGTCGGTTATGTCATTAATAAACAGTATAAAAAACAAAGGACCTAAAACAGAACCTTGCGGCACTCCAGATGTAGCATTGTAAGCGCTGGACTTGAATCCATTATATGCCACGTATTGAACTCTGTTGTGGTGGTAAGATTTGAACAAATCAATCAAAGCATCAGATATGCCGAAGCGATTAAGTTTGTTTAACAAAATATTGTGATCCAGCTTATCGAACGCTTTGGAGAAGTCCGTATAAATCACATCGGCCTGCAAATAACCATCCAAAGCTTCAGCGACAAACTGTGGAAAAACAAACCAAATTGGTGGTAGTAGAGCGTGCCTCGATGAAGCCGTGCTGTTGTACACTAGTATACTTATATATAATATAAATAGTTATGTAGGAGTATCTCAAATACTTTGCTAAAGTTGCATATAATAGAAATTGGTCTGTAATTAGTAATATCCCGTAAATCACCCTTCTAGTGGAGCGGACATACCTTAGACTGCTTCCAAATGATTGAATAATACCATCAAAGGGCGGGCAAATATATGTGCACAGTCTTTTAACAAAAATGCAGGAATGCCATCGGGCCCCGTTGTCATCTTAGGTTTAATTTGCTTTAACGCAGCTAATACTTCATTTTCAGTGAATTCCAATAAGATAATAGCAGGATGTGTGACCGGCGAATTTATTGACAAATGTGATGATTCTGCGTAAGATTTGCTAAAGAAATCAGCAAAAGCATTTAGAATATTATCCGGCGTATTAAGACACTGGTCGCCGTAGTATGTACATGCACTTTGAAATATTGGATTGTCTTTTTTTGTAATTAATAAATGACCAGAATTTGCCCAGATCGGTCTTTATTTTGGTTTCGGTATTCTGTACAAAACGTTTATAGGAGTCGTTGACCTCAGTTTTTATCAATCCTCGAAGTCTTCTAAATTCCGCAAGAGCTTGAATGTCATTTAAATACATATAGTTGCAGAAAAAGATCTATGAAACTTATTATACCCTTGCACTCTTTCAGGTTTTATAACTTGTTTTAAATATATGTACACAAGAAGGAGTAGTTTCGAAAACCTAATCAGTTCTAATCGAGTCTTCGAGAAAATCAGTGCATATTTTACAAGATGTGGCAAAGTGACACACCAAGAAAAAAAATCTTCTATCCTACGATGAAAAAACTTATTTTTCGATATATGAAAAGAAGAGAAGTGTGAGAGTGAAGAAAGCGCTCTTGCAAAAACATCCAATTTATTTGAAATTCCAGAAACAACCATGTGGCGATTGGTAAAATTTGGCCGTTAAAAAAAAATTCGATTGAAAAAATTGCTCTTAATTGAAAAAGATCGAATTCGAAGAGCTGTGTATAAATCTTATGCCAAAAAACTGTGCCTATAGTTAGCTTGTTGTACTTAGATATAATTAAAAAGAACATTGTGTCATGCTGATGTGAACCAGTTTTCGTAAAATATAAAAAAATATTGGTTTCGCATCCCGGTGTATTAATAAAATAAACTATTTAATAGAATGGATTTGTGCCTAATGCGTTACACTTAGGGTATAAAAATTTGAAAAAATGCTAGAGCCGACTATCATTCTGTCATGACTGTCGAAGTTTTTGAGAAGTGGTTCACCAAAAACTTAATAAAAAATTCCAAAAGGTAGTGTCATTGTGTTTGGCATTGCCAGTTACCTAATTATACACCTAGAAAATGATAGTGACTGTGATACTGAATGTAATAGTGATTGGGTGAAGCTTCTATTCTACCACGACGATCGCCGGGGTTGTTTGTACTTATAATGTGTATCAATTATACATCATTTTACTTTTTATTACGGATTTTACTTTGGGCGTTTGTGTCTTTATTTCAATTATTTCAACTTTTAAGCCCTGTCCACTTGAAATATTTTTTTCACTCGGTGTAGTTCACAATATCGGTGTCAGATTTTTGCGAAGCCTGCACCGATATGACAAGGATGAAAGAACAAATCGAGCCCCCAGTGGCATAATAAATTTAACAAGCATTAAAACTACTCATTTAGCGAGAACTTTGCAGACTCTGTATACCTTCTTTCCTCAAATTGCACCGGAAAAATACCTCCCTTTGCAGCACCAGAAAAATAGCAAACTAAACCGCCGTAATTCTCGGTATAACATTTTCCGCAGGTGAGATTTTAACAACATACCTTTGTAAGAAGCCTTATTTCTACTAGGAATTGTCGGTCTGGGGAAACAGTTGCCATTATATCTCGCTATAAAACGTATCATGTTGCTTGTTTGTGGATCTCAGTATGTTATCTGCGTATATTTTTAACAAGGATCAAACTTGTACAATTGAAAAAAGATGTTAGGTATCATTCCAATTCGAAGCATAAATTGTGACATTATATTGCGTTTCTAGTTGTATAATACGTTTTGAAATATGTCATTTATGTGGCGCTAATTCTCTAGACGAACATTTTGTTGCACAATTAACGACATGAGAGAATATGATATTTTATTAGCCTCTAAACACAACTTCATCCACAAAGGTAGCAAATCTATACTGTAAAACATTAATTACGACAAATTTTTAAATATATATTTGCTTATACAGGTTGAAAGTGGATACCATTTAGATAACTTTATTCAATTTTGCAAGCTGTCATTCTAGAGATATGAAAATAAACTTATCTTTTTTTAATACAAGTCATAGTTGACTATCGGTCATTTTAAGTTTCCTAACATGTAAAACTTAATATGATTATTTACGGCTGAAAAGATAGGCAGAGAAAAAGGAATCTGTTTGGCATTCTTGGACTGTCTCTTGTGCCTATTATCTCGATTTCGTCCTCTATTGTTTTTTTGCTCGCCATCCCGTCAGTGATGAGATATGTATGTATGAATTTTGAGTTGTGTTAGTGTTTTTCTTTAAATAATGGTGTTGTAAGTACGGCTTAGATTTTGTGTATCTGTTCGGTCTTTTAGGTTCTTTTGGATGTGTATCATCTCTAATATTGTTCTTTTTTGTGTGTGTTGTTCTTTCGAGATGATTTTGGTGTTGTTAAAGTTGAAATGTTGATTGTGTTGTTGTTCGTGTTTTTTCAGAGCAGTTAAATTATTGTTTTGTTGATGTTGTATTATCCTATTTTTAAGATATTGTTTGGTTTGCCAAATGCATTGCTTCTGGCAATTTTCGCAGGGTATGCTGTATACTGTATGTGTCGTGTAGTCTTTTGGAGTTTTTGTTTTGGGTTTTGTGTAAAATTGTTTGCTGGTGTTTATTGATTTGTTTGCTATATTTATATTGTGAGGTTTTAGAATTTTTTGTATATATGGCAGTGACAAGTATATTTTCTCTGTTTTTGTGTTCTGGTTTTTGTGTCTTGAGTTATGTGTTAGGTTGTTGTACATTGCGTTGGTTGTGCGATTTATTACGTTCTTGATAAGTCCTATTGGGTGTCCGTTGTTTGTCAGTAATTGTGTCGCTTGTATAATTCCTCACTACCATGCGTTTTTGATGAAGGCCGAAACGTAGTAGATAAACAAACATATGAGTTATCATTTGGAACCGGGTCCTGCAAAACCCTACAACGCATTCGATAACTTTCTCTAGAAAAGTGGTCTGTGAAAGTATGAAAAAAAGGGGTATAAATAACTAGCTCAGAAAAAGCATAGAGAGTTTATACAGTAACACAAAAAATTACGTCAGATCAAGTAACATGGTCGCGGGATTTCCAGGTAGTGGATGGATTAAGGCAAGGGGAGAGCCTAACACATTATGGTAATAGACCATATATTGTGGGAACTACACAACAAGAAGAAACGAAGATAAATTAGTGTACAGAAAATTAAAGGTAGTAAAGCTAGCTGAATGCGTATTTGCAGATGACCTGACGATCTGTGCAGAATACGAAGAGAAGTTACAACAAAATGTATAGTTGTGGGAGAAAGAACTAACAAAACGTAAAATGTTAATAAATACCAACAAGACTAAAGCCGGAGTCGTATAGTTGGGCCAGTCTACCTATCTAACCCTTTTCTGACTGAGCGGGTCAACTAATCCCGCAATATAGTTGGGCCAAGAATCTGCTTTGCCCGAACAGCGGGTGATGGACCATTATTAGCAAATTAGGAAAGACCTTAATTTATGTGATGTGTGTAACTTATTAATGTGATTGCTACGGTTTTTTTTCTTAGCAAACAAGCTTAAAGGAATAAAATAAAACAATTTTCAAGKTTTAATACAAACTTATATTTATAMGTTACAATAATAACATGTATGTATGTACAGTAAAGTATAAAAATATTTACAAATTTACAAAAATACGAACCTATATTTATACTCAATAACACAATATTAACATATATGTATGTACAATAAAGTATAAAAAATATTTACATATTTGGCGCGTATTTAAATGACTCACACGCATTGGTTGTTTTGCAAGAGGAGGCAGATGAACTTGCCCAAATATTTGGAGTAAATTTGGCATTTTCGCTGATGTAATTGTCCACTAAATAGTCGCAAAACTCTTGAAGTTTCGAATGTTTTGGCATGATTGGAATTAAATCGAATGCGAATGCGTCACCCACTTCACCACAATCAAGAAACTGAAGTCCAAAACAATATCTTAACATTTTGCCAACTTCCGTGTGGTTTTTATAATCTTGTGACAGTCCAAGCGAGTGAATTTTTCGATACCATGCCTGTGAAAGATGGAATCGGCATCCACTTATTCTCTAGCTTCCTCCCACGTATCCATAATAGCATTGTGGATTGCAGTTTCAAAATCAATCACGACACTTTTAGGATAAAATTGTAAGTCACTTTCACTGCACCTCTGACACAACATATTCAAACATGTTTGATATGTGGATTGCTTTTTATCCGGAAGCAAACAAAATACCAATGGAACGTATGTCCATTCCTGTATCTATGAATTGTAAAGAGTTGTGTAAAAAATTTCGGACAAAAATCGAATGTGCCGTCCATATACACAGTTTCAGTACAACATAAAAAGTAAAGATTGYTATAAGGAGCAAAAATGATGATACCTTGGTCTGCATTATTTGTCAAGACAAATGATTCTTCTTTATCTGTCATAGGTGCCAAAATGTTTACTGCTTCGAAAACGTCTTTTTGCGTTTTGGGTAGATTTGGAGTTAACTTCCTCCTGCACATCCATATATTATGCCTTACAAGTACCATATCGTAAGTCGTTATGTTACTGCTTATGCCAGGGTTAGACMGAAGTTCCGTGTGCACTAATTTGGCAGGTTTTTCGTGTACATTTTCTAGAGCTTTCCTTTTCACACTGTTGTTGACAATCTGCCTGTGCAGGTTTATGTCTTCTTTGTGATTGTGAGATAATTCGGAGTCCAAGATCTCATTTCCAGCCGACGTGTAGATTTTTGCGGGACATTTCGATGTTTTATTTGTACACCTCCAACGCAGTTCCGTTTTTCAGCACGTTTGCGATGCAAAACTTGTAGTTATTCACCACCAACAGTTTTTTGCCTTTATCACTTTGCATGAATACAACATCCATTTCGCCGGTATAAATGTGCGCTAGAAATTTTAGTAAAACTGTTTAATTTGACTTGCGTTTCAGAATGTATAAACTCATTTCAGCAGGTAATCACCCTCTTTAATGAATTATTTAGGACATTATGGACAAGTGTTCAATAATATTTTACATTTTTCAAATAAGTCCCACCCATCTTAATTGTGTTTCGTGATCTATTGGGTCCACAGGCACAAAATGTTTGCGTTTAAATTACCTACTTTTCTAAGTAGTATCAAGTAGCAGGATCTGATAAGGATTCATTATCGATAACTATCAGCGGGAGGTTCATAATCCACCGTCCGCATTCTTCTGGCCCAACTCAATGGCAGATTAAAGAGCGATAAAGTTTTTGGCCCAACTATAATGCGCCCACTAAAGCAATGGTCATAGGAAAGGAAGACAAAAGAATATGCATAACAATAAATGGGCAGTTACAATACAAAGAAAGAAAATAAACTTAAGTGGTTCGGGCACCTGGTGAGAATGAATGAGGAAAGGCCAACAAAACTAGTATGAGGGGCAAAAGTACACCGAAAGGAAAGAAGAGGAAGACCGCAGAAGACATGGAACATACAGTGGCCAAGGCGTTGAAGCAGAGAAACCTCACCTGGGACGAAGTAATAGCATTAAAAACACCTTTATCGTTCTTTCAGAATACTTCGTACACACCCCGTATACCTGGAAACTGTATCCACTGTCCCTGCCCACACCGCAAGCCGCTTTTCTTTTGACGCTTTTCCGGGGTTCATGCATGCGTGCACCTCGAAAAGTTTTCAACTAGGAATTACGCAATCGTCGCTGCGGGGCCCTCCATCTTGAAAAGCCGCGTATGTAGGACAAGTGAAATCAAATTTTCCACTGTGCTTACCACCGCTAAAGCCATCGCAAAGAGACATATTCGCTTCGGTTACGTAAACCAAATCCTACGCCGTGGCGACGCCGACGACGTCTCGCGTTCCGAATATATTTGCTCCGTGGAAATCCTGAGGGCCCTCGCCATTGAAAAACAATATCGCGGCACGAATAAACGGGAGGTTTATTTTTCCAGGGCATTTAATAAACGGCGAGCCAAGACGGGAGAGGGTGCACTATCTGTTGTGTTTCACGGTTTGATGAGTATTGTTTTTGTTGCGGTGCTTTTTGCGCTCGTTTGCCTGCCGGTTTTTCCTCGTCGGTTTTCTTGCTCTTTGTTTCTTATTATTAATCACGTATTGGTATAGATGTAGTCGTGTAGTAAGCTTGATTGGATTTGGATTTTTACATCAAAATCGCCATTAGTGTTTAAATTATTTATTAACATGTGACGTTTCGATCAATATGTGATCATCTTCAGAGTACTGAAAGAAGAAACAAAATATTTTGTGTTAAAAATAACGATGACAGTATGTATATACAGGGTTGCTACCAAGTATGGAACCAGCAGGATATTTCAGGTTCTGTTAGACCAATTTTTCTGAAATTGTGCATGGACCTATGGGTAATTAAAATGTATTTTCCGAGATATGGGCGCAAGTTTTAATGAGAAGGAGATCAAAAGACACGTCCTTGAAAATTATATTTTTTCCTGATTTCAAAAATGCATCAAACTTGTACTTGTATTGCTTCTGAGTTGAGAAAAGTGTGATAGCAAACTTGGGTCTTGCAAAAAAACTTCGGGATAAAAACCATATTCGTTATCGCTCAGTAAGAACAAAAGGTGTCTCCATATTCCTTGTGGCTGGTGATAATTTTCATTCACTTTGTTATTTGCAATCGCAATGCCTCAGGTAAGTGAACATGATCGCATCGAAATTTTGATGATTATTCGGAAGTAGTTGCACTCTACAATGCAATTCATTAAGATTGTGAACCAATAAACAGTATATTGTATTAGCAATTCCTTTTGATAAACATGATGAATTATTTTATTAACAATTTTCAATTCATACAATAAAGATATTCAATTTACAATTGAAAAAGAAAATAATAAAACTTTACCTTTTTTAGACTGTTTATTAATAAGAAATGATCAAAATTCTATAATTGTAGATTGGTACATAAAACCTATTTCTTCATGTAGATATCTAAATTTTCATTCTTATCATCAAGTTAACACTAAAATAAATTTAATTTTGACATTAAAAAACAGAGTTAAAAACATTTCACATCCTACACTATTAAACAAAAATTTAAATATATTAAAAAGAATTTTAATTTGTAATTCTTATCCAGTTCCTATAGACAAAAAACTTCTTTTTAAAATTGATAGAACTGATGTAGGATCAGGTGAAGAGGCTTTAAAGAACGTTTCTCCTAGAACTTTGACAAAATACTGTGTAATGCCCTACATAGAAGGTCTTAGCGACAAAATAAAAAAAAATATTGTTAGACATAGAAAATGTCCATGTTTGTTATTACCCACTTGTAAAAATTAAAAATTATTTTTCCAAATTAAAATTAAAACTCCTATTGAAAATTTAACAAATGTAGTATATTTATTAAATTGTAGTAACTGTGAATCAGTATATACTGGTCAAACTGCGAGACACTTAACTGACAGAGTTAAAGAACACAAAAGAGATATAAAAAATAATAGAACAACCTCTGTAATATTTAATCATTGTCATGAACTTGACTATAAATTTAATTTTAATGATTTAACAGTTTTGTATAAGGAAATAAATTAAAAAAAGTGTTTTTTTTTAGAAATGGCCCATATAAATAGACAAATTCATAGTATTAATAAAAGAAGTGATATTCATAATCTTTCCAAAATTTATACCTATCTCCTCCAGTTTAAAACATTTTCGTGATCATAACTTCCTACTTGCACTCTCTAAATTTCTAGTCATATCTAGATTTAATATTATTGGCTGTCAGTTTTTTAAATTTGATAGATATTTTAATATTTGTCAAGATTGTTTGTAATTATTAATAGTTTGTAATTTTTGGAATTACCTACAATTATTAGAGTTATATATATGATGTCAAGACTGCTGTTTAACTTAGAATAATTCTGTTTCTATTGTAAGTATTTTTCATATGGTTTGTTGTTCTCTATTTGTAGTTATTTAATAAAACATTATAGGCCCAGAAGAAGGAGACAAAACTCTCCAAAAGCTTGGCATAAGATAAAAGGAGTTTTATTTAGAAGACCGAAACCTAATATATTTAAAAACATAATTGCATATATTTATCGGACACAAATTCACATTGGATGGAACAAGTCCACACACAACACCCTCAGAAAGTGAATGTCTGGTGTGGTATTATCGGTGAGCACATTATTGGGCCTTTTATCATCGATGGAAATTTGAATGCGGTCAAGTATTTACAGCTCTAGCAGAGCTTATACCAGAACTTATTCGCCTGTTCCCTAATCGTGAAAATGCTGCGCGTCCTTCTGAACAGATATGGTTTCAGCAAGATGATGCACCGCCCCATTTTGCAGTCAACGTTCGTGGATATTTGAATGCGATATTTCCAAACAGATGGATTGGTAGGCGCGGAGCGATAGAATGCCCAGCACGTTCCCCTGATCTGACGACGCTTGATTTTTTCCTGTGAGGAAATATGAAAAATCGTATTTATGCTGATCGGCCACATAATGTAGAAGATTTAAAAGGACGAATCAGGGCAAAGATTCAGAACTCACCTCCAAATATGCTACAAAGAACGTGTGGGAACAATGGGGAACATTTTAAGCATCTTCTGTAATGTAAATCTGAAAAAATACTGCATTTTCACGGAATTATGTTACTTGAAAATTATCACTAGTCAAGGAAAAATTGTAATACCTGGCTTTTTTGTCCATTTTAGCGAAAAAGAAAATTGTTTTCATTCTTATCGTTCTTTGTCCGGTTCAGTTATTGTATTTATATTTTTCTCAACTCAGAAGCAATAAATTATACAAGTGTGGTAGATTTTTGAAATCAGGAAAGAATACCCTTTTCAGTGATGTGCCTTTTGATCTCCTTTCCCATTTAAGGCACAATTTCGGAAAAATCGGCCGAACAGAACCTGAAATATTCTGCTGGTTCCATACTTTGTAGCGACCCTGTATGTGGGTCATTTTATGTATTATTTCGGATTCGACTCTGCATGTTTGTCTTTATTTCAATTATTATGTGTATTAAATTTTGTATTTTTGTTAATTGTGGTTGGTTCAAAACATGTAAACAAATGGAACAGAGCTTAAAATTTCCAATTCCAACATTACACCTAGATGTAGGTTTCCTTTCTAAATGACACTGTTTTACATTTAAAAAAATCATTTTAAAACGATGAGTATTTAGTAGTCTTCAAACATTAATCTGTCTGCAATTGTGCCAAGCACCAGCATAGAAATGATGATGTTGTTTATTGCTGTTTTCCCGATGCAGAAAGTAATAACTCGAGGCCTCATCCCGCTTATTTCCTATCGTACTAATGTAGGACGGCGCTATACCTKCCGGAAGAGATTAACTTTAGTATATGGGTAACGGGCGTCATAAAGCGTAATGCATACCGCAACACTGTTGCACATACAGTGCACTGCGAGCAGCGTTCTAATGAAACTAAGAATGGACCAAAGGATCAATGCTGACACCATTCCATGTAAAGTGATGAAGACAACGAGGATGAACGCAAAAATTAATACCGATTGTGGGAAAGGTCTTATTTGTTGATATCGGCGACGCTGAAAAATCGTTTACATGATTTTTTTCAGTAGTTCAGTGTCGACGTCATGTTGGATGCGTTCGATTAGGTGATTAGGAATTAGGTGAAGCAAATAACACTTGGGAGCGTAACTATAGCCCCACCTTGCATTATAAGTTTTTCTTGGACAAATGCAAACTTAATTTAATGCAAGAAGGATAAAAAAATTAAAATAATAGGAACTGAAGTGTTTAAAGTAATTTATTCATATTTCCCATAATTTAATGAACAAATTTCTAAAATTTTCGTGGTGTATAACTATAGCGCTACTTAAAAAAAAAACGAAACATGTTTATATTTTGTTATTATTCACTGTCACTGTGTTGTAACAATTGGGTATTTGCCATGTATTTATATTTTATTAAATTGCATATTTATAGGTAGTATCTAATCCACAAAACAGCTGTGATAGCTTATAAATTCGAAAAAATGGATCGTAAGGTGTATTTCTAATATTAAAAATGTGAATATTTAAGAGGGGCGTTTACCTAGAGCGAATCGGGTCATTTTAAGCACCTATCGTTTTACATTTTACCGAGTTATTCGAAACTTTTTCGAAGTGAAATTTCGACATGGCAATGACAAAAGATGTAGCTACAACATGGAGTTCGAGTTTTTTCTGAATTTGATACAATAATGTAAATATTTGTTGTTATATTTTGCTTAAAAATGCGTATTTTTGGCGAGCTATTTCTCGAAAACTAAGGCACATAAACGAAAAATTCGAACTCCACGTTGTAGCTACATATTTCTTTGTACACTACCAAAAACATGAGCACGATAAATGAGTAAAAACATTCAAAAAATCTAAAACCGCAAACCCTTTCGCACGAGTCCGTTACGAGAGCAGAATGCGAATGCCCATCCCCACCAGGTCAGTCGCGTGGTATCCACTGAACAGTGAGGCTAAGATACAATCCTGTCGGGAATGATCGAGCGGTATACGATCTATTCCGATATGACTGGATTTCTAAGATTGTATGTCTAATTAGTAACTACACGGGACAAGTTTGATGTTAAAAGATCTTTCACATTAATTTACTGTCTGCCGAAGCAATGGGGAGGCGGAAAGAAAATTGTTATTAAAGTTCCTACAGAAATCATGCAGTTAGAATGAAATGTTATATAGTTCATATTTACAGAAATAAATGGGTTATTCCATATTTTGAATAACCTGGTATAATATCATAGTAAGTTACTAATATCATGCTTGCTTTTTTATGCACACCCTACAGTCAGCAATTTTCCGAATATTAGTTTAGCCCGTCTGTTGCTCGTACGATCTTTGCGCGATGTCAACCTATCGGCTACCCTCTTACGTCCCATGTCCCGCTGGTAATATGGGTTGCATAGTTTACATTTCTGCCCGATCGCTCCAAGTAAATGCCCCTCTTAAAGGGACCGCCAAAACGCGAACAATTGGCCGTGACGTCTGGTGTCTTGTAAATGGCCGCTTGTTTAGATCTGGGGTCAGCGCGTCACGCGTCAGCCTCAGCCCGTCAATTTATCAGTTTGTTGTTTGCGTTCATTTTGTGACAAGCGAATTAAAATACGCCAAGAAAAAGTGAAATACTTATGTGTTATGACTTCTGAAGGCATGTTCATTGTTATGGAATTTGTGTACAGCGACGAGCGGTTCAACGCGGCAGAGATGAGGAACGTAAAAGCAACAGCATAAGTGAACTTTTTATCAAATTAAGGTAGCATTGATAATTTGATCATAGTGGGTTGTTGGAAACATACTATTTGTAAACATAAAAATGTAAGAATCAAAAATGTACCCTAAACTTGACATTTATTTTAGAGGTCAGAATAAATATAAATTGCCATTTACGTTCGGGGCTCTTGCGGCTAGTTTCCGGTCTGGCTAACAGTCGAATATATGGGAAACAACGACGTTCTTTATTATAACATTTCCCTCTATCAACTTAAAATGCATATAATTTTTCATATCATCTTCAAGCTATAACAAAATGGAAGCTGAATGGTAAATACTTATAACCCCAAAATGAATAATAAAACTCACAGTAAGGATTAAAATGATCTTCACAACAGAAAAACAAAGTTTGTGATTTCGGCATATCGCGTCTAGGGGCCTTAAACACCTTTTTCGTACGTTGATAATTTCGAGGAACGGTTACAAAAAATATGTCAGCTGTACTGACTGAAGTACTTTTATAACCATATACAAAACAACACTTGTTCTGTTTTCCATACATAACAGATGCTAGTAAAACTACATAAATCACTTTTTGGTGCAACCTCTTACACCATCCTTTCAATAAACACCACACAAAAGCTTTTCCAATACAAGACTGATACTATACCATTAAACAGCACGCTCTTCGGTAATGTTTACGTGACACTTGACGTCACGAGTTAAATAACCTTGGATAGAAGCGTTTTGGCGGTGACTCCTAAGATTCGAATTTCAGACCTGAAATTCTCTACCTACAAATATTTTTTTTGTTTTTTCTAACATGGCGTACCATATATAAGCACTTCAAGATTCATTTTACGTAATTTTCAAAAAAAGTGATAATACCCAATTGTGCTAAAAATGCCTAGTGGAAGGTATCTGAGTGACATGCAAAAGGGTAAAATCTTGGCTTTTTAGGATGAAGGCTTTAGTCGCCGAAAAATTGCTCAAAGAATTAACTGGTCTCGTAAAGTTGTCGCCAATTATTTGCGAAACCCTGAACAGTATGGCACAATCAAGAAAAGTGTCTCTAAGAAAAAAAATTCGCCCACAGCTGCAAGAAGAATTATTGCTGCAGCCAGTAACACTTTAAGAAGTCGAAAAAGAATTGCCCAAGAGTGCAGGCTTGATGTTTCAAAATGGACTATAGGGAGGGTTCTGAAGAAAAGTGAACACATTGTACGCCGAAAACTAAGAAAATGTCCGAGACTGCTTTCTCACCATAAGACAGCCGGTTTGAAATTTGCTCGTGAGAATATGAATCGAAATTGGAAAAATGTAAACCAATTCAACCTCGAATTAAACCATGTTATTTTTTTAATTTCAGTTTATCTTTTCTGGTGAAAATTTGGCTTACCCGTCAACACTAATGAACAGTCTAGAGTACATTCAAGTTCTTGTGACAAATTTAATGCCTTTTTTAAATAAGAATTGGGTATTTGCCATGTATTTATATTTTATTAAATTGCATATTAATAGGTAGCATCTAATCCAAGCTGTGACAGCTTATAAATTCGAAGAAATTGATCATAATGTATTTTTAAAATTAAAAATGTGAATATTTAAAGGGACCGCCAAAACGCGAACATATTTGTCGTGACGTCAGGTGTCTTGTAAATGGCCGCTTGTTTACATCTGGGGTCAGCGCGGCACGCGTCAGCCTGAGCCCGTCAATTTATCAGTTTGTTGTTTGCGTTCATTATTGACAAACGAATTAAATGCGTCAAGAAAAAGTCAAATACTTATGAGGTATGACTTCTGAAAGCATGTTCATTGTTATGGAATTTGTGTACAGCGACGAGCGGTTCAACGCGGCGAAGATGAGGAACGTAAAAGCAACATCATAAGTGAACTTTTTATCAAATTAACATAGCATTGATGATTTGATCACAGTGGGTTGTTGGAAACATACTATTTGTAAGTATAAAAATGTAAGAATCAAAAATGTACCCTAAACTTGACAGTTAATTTAAAGGTCAGAATAAATATAAATTGCCATTTATTTCCGGGGCTCTTGCGGCTCGTTTCCGGTCTGGCTAACAGTCGAGTATAAAGGGAACAACGTCGTTCTTTATTATAACATTTCCCTCTATCAACTTAAAACGTATATAATTTTTCATATCCTCTTCAAGCTATAACAAAATGGAAACTGAATGGTAAATACTTATAACCCCAAAAAGAATAATAAAACGTAAAGTAGGAATTAAGATGATCTTCACAACAAAAAAACAAACTTTGCGATTTCGGCAGATCACGTCTAGGGGCCTTAAACAACTTTTCATACGCTGATAATCTCGAGGAACAGTTACAAAAATGTTTTTAGCTGTACTGACTGAAGTACTTTTATAACCATGTACAAAACAACACTTCTTTTGTTTTCCATACATAATAGATGCTTGTAAAACTACGCAAATCACTTTTTGGTGCGACCTCTTACACCGTCCTTGCAATAAACACCACACAAAAGATTTTCCAATACAAGAATGATACTACACCATTAAACAGCACGCTCCTCGGTAATGTTTACATGACACTTGACGTCACGAGTTGAATAACCTTGGATAGAAGCGTTTTGGCGGTGACTCCTAAAATTCGAATTTCAGACCTGAAATTTTCTACCTACAAATATTTTTTTTATTTTTTTTTAACATGGCGAACGATATATATATGCACTTCAAGATTCATTTTACGTAATTTTCAAAAAAAGTGAGAATACGCAATTACGAACGAGATTTCATTTTCCAACAAGATAATGCGAGGATTCATGTCAGTAGAGCGTCGAAGGCTTAGTTTGCCAACCAAAATCGAATTGTTAGTGGCCCTCTTGTTTACCTGACAAGAACCCAATTGAAAACCTGTAGGGTATCTTAGTTCATCGAGTATATGCGGATAACCGACAGTATACCACCATAAATGAACTCACAAATTCATTAGAAGAGGTTTGGGCGAATTTGGAACCATGAATATTAAATAAKTTGGTTGGAAGCATGAATTCTAGAATTTTTGAGCTAACTAGGAGGMCAAAMCCATTAATAATGACGAAAATTTGTTCAATTCTGTGTGAAATTTAGATGTGGCTAAAACTAAACATCTCGACACACCCGGGATGTTGAGTAACATTGGAAGATATTTTCATTTAAGATTATGTTGCCTAAACGGTATTAATAAATAAGCAGTATTAATTATTAGTTCTTGTGTTTTGCGGCGAATTTATTTAATCAAATTATTACACTTTCTAAACCCACAACATCTGTGAAATCATTCAATACTTCATTGTTACCAACGTAATTTCAAATTTTAATTGACTACCAACAAAATCGTTCCGAAATATTATACAATAAGCATGGTATTTACACTTGATTAGCTTCTGTATCAAACTACACTAACCGAATGCTGAATTATTAATAACTACCCCGATATATGCGAAAACACGTTTTACCACGCAGTTTATTTTTTTCCGAAAATCCAGCAAAGCTTTGCTGATATTAAATTCATGAGCAAATACAAACCATGCAGTAATTATGTAGGTTTAGTCTCAACAATATTCAGTTAGTATTCGTGAAGCACATATTTTACGCGCCACATACCTACGACAATAATTATTGTAAAATCGAACATAATATGCAGTTCAGGAATAAACAAAACATGTTTATAACGAGTGTTTTCCCATTTGTTCCTCAAATGTTTCATTTTCTTACGGTAGGTATTATGAAACCACAATAGTTATAGCCCGCACATGCTTAATTACAGGCTTCTGTAACACAGAATTTAATAACCAGAATCGTCATCTATATGGGTGTGTTTCGTAACCAATTAATGATACCAGCATTTATAAACTAACTTTGTGCACGTCCAACAGTTGGAGTGCATAAATCATTAGGAGCTAGTTGTTAAAGACCGACCAGAAATATTCTGCGAATATGATTTTGACTGTTTATGCACTTTATTACGGCTCGACCGTAAACCCTCATAAAATTAATGACGCTCACATGTTTGGAACAGATTTGAACGATATCTGTGTTTTAATTATGTTCTAAGAAAATATGTATATAGTTTGTCTATATTTTGAAGAATTTTATGGTTTTGACGTTTAAGGTACTTTACAAGGGTAACAAAAACTTTCAAACCATGCACACGACAGTCAGTTTGTATTAAGTCACGAGTAAAGCAAGTACGCGAAAATGTGGAGACCGTAGTCCTATGAAGAGAGTGAAAACGTGGAAAATGAAGAAAATGTGGAAGTGGGAGAAAACGGAAATGTGGCAAGTTTGAACAAAAAAACATCACTGTTTATCTCCAGGGGAAAAACAAATTATTCTCAATATACCAGGTGATTTTTTGAAAACTTCACAACTTAAATAACTTTAAATAGAGGAAAAATTTAAAATTTTGCAAAAACAGGCAAACTTTTGTTTGCAGGGGGACGACTTTTGAGATAAGTTTTTAATGGATAGCGCTTACCCTCTTAGCGGGGTAGATACCCCTTCAAAAATTTTAAATGAAACTACCCATCTTACGATACATCATTTAAAAGCTTATTACACAAGGAGTCTTGTCATGTAATTAGTTTTACTATTTTTACCCATTGACGGGGTAGTGGGTCAAAAAGTGCATTGTAGCAAGTGGCTTATAAAATGGAATATTTTGGACTTTTTTTAACAAAATTTATTGTCTTGCAGTTACAATAAAAATTGTCCTTACTTAAGCCTAAAAAAACTTGTTAAAAATAATTGTTACACCTAAGCAAAATGCCAAAAATACTTAAAATTTTCTTTCGACATTACTTGATATTGCAACTCGACAGTTTATACTGAATTGGCTAAATAATTATCTACTTTGTGTTTCCAATTTTTTGTTTCAACTTTTTGGCTACTTCTTTGGCACGACCATCTTTTTGTTCACATTCCTTTTTATAAATCGCGTGAAATTTTAAAGTGAGAGTCCAAGTGATAATGGTTTATTCAACTGCCGAAAGGGTAGAAATAATTTCTATTTACGGTGCTGAGCATAGCTGTGCTCGTGCGTCAGCAAGGGTGTTTAATGAACGGCACCCCGATAAAAATGTTGACGCTAGGTACATTCTCGATCTCGTGCAGAAATTTCAAGACACTGGATCTGTAGTAAACAACAAAAGGGCAGGGAATAGAGTCGTTGATGAAACGGCCCAACTTGAAGTACTTGGTCATTTTTCAATGGATCCAACTAGCTCTTTGCGTAACATTTCTACAGCCACTGGACTTTCTTATTCATCTGTAAGGAAAGGTACAAAACTGCACAAATTCCATCCCTATAAGATGAAAACTCTCCAGGAACTCGGCGACGAAGACTTCGATAGAAGACTGCAATTTTGCGAAATTATGACAGAAAAGATTATAGTAAATCCAAATCTAATAAAAAATATCTGCTTCAGTGATGAATGCAATTTTTTTGAACGGCTCTGTAAATAAACATAACGTCAGGTACTGGAGTGACGAAAATCCTTATATTTTTCGAGAAGGTCATACACAAGTTCCTCAGAAGCTGAACGTCTGGGCTGGAATACTTGGCAACGCAATTGTAGGTCCAATTTTCATTGATGTGACGCTAAATGGGGGAATGTATTTAGAATTACTTGATAACGTTATTGATCCTTTAATCACAGAGCAATTAGAAAACCAACATGACCCTGAAGGAAATCCAATGTTGGATGAATACGAATTGTTTTACCAACATGATGGAGCCCCACCGCATTACGCCATTAATGTGCGAAATTGGTTAAATCATAGATTTCCTCTTCACTGGATTGGTAGGCGTGGAACAATTGAATGGCCGCCACGATCACCCGATTTGACTGCTTTAGATTTCTTTCTATGGGGTCATTTAAAATCTGCGGTTTACAAAACACAACCTACTAGCCTGGACGATCTGCGAGAAAGAATTATTAACGAGTGCAGGAGGATTCCACCTGAAACTTTCCGAAAAGTGCAGTAGGAGTTCGAGAACCGTCTGTATTATTGTATGGAAAGAGGTGGTGCACATTTTGAGAATCTATTGTAAGGTTTGAATTTCTATGGTTTTGTTCACACTGTTTTTGGAGTTACAAATAAATAATTTTTCTTTTTCGTGGACATGGACTTTCTAAAAAATTACATGATAAATACTTTAATGTTAATAATAATGTTAAAAGAAAATTTTCAATATTCTGGGAGTTTTTTTTAAGTGTCATATTTTTTACAAGTTGTTTGTTTAAATTTTGGGTTCTCGTAAGGACAAATTTTATTTCCGCTCTAAAATAAAATACATTTTGTTGAAAAGAGTCCAAAATATTCAATTTAATAAGCAACCTGTTTCGTAGGCACTATTAATCTATTACCCTGTCAATAAGTTAAACGTGGTAAAACTAATTACATGGCCAGGCTCTTTGTGAAATAAGCTTTCAAATGATGTATCGCAAGATGGATAGTTCCATTTAAAATTTTTAAAGGGGTGTCTACCCTGCTCAGAGAGTAAGCGCTATCCATTAAAAACTCTCAAAAGTTGTCCCCCTGCAAACAAAAGTTTATCTGTTTTTGCAAATTTTTAAATTTTTGCTATATTTTAAGTTATTTAAGGTGTGAAGTTTTCAAAAAATCAACCTGTATATAAAACTCTTAAAGAAGATAAAATTATAGCACATGAAGAACTGATTAAAGAGAGCGAGGCTGACAAAGATATCATTACAATTAACTGCGGAATATTGGAAAGAAAATCTCGGAGTGGCAAAGGAACTTTGAGAAAGCTGCATGAACGTGAACATGCCCATATATTATGGTAATTATTTATGATTTATATAAAGACAATTGTGTAATCGCCCAGGATTAGCGAATGGTAAATGAATTATTTGAAAGAAATGAAAAAGTTTAGGGACGAATGTAGACTGATAATTTATCTAGACGAAACATGGTTTAATTCGTATGATACAGTAAAAAGGATTGGCTAGATAATTCAGAAAAGTGTGTATTACATGTGCCAATGGGCAAAGGGCGCCGTATTATTATATTGCACACAGGATCAAAGGAGGGATAGATTAAAAATTGTTTACTATTAGGCGCAAAGAATATAAAATATTCCTCAATTGACTATCACGATGACATGTCGGGCGATATGTTTATGGAATGCTTTCGGAATAAACTAATGGAGAATGTACCCGTAAACATGTACCTGTAAACATAACATAGTGGACAACGCCGGCTACCATCCGGTACAAAAAAAAAATAAAATTCCAAATAGAGGCAGTCGGAAACAAGAGATTATGGACTTTTTAGAGAGGCATGATCTGTATTTTGAAGATAACTATACGAAAGGACAGTTGTTGGAAGCGCTAAGAACTAAAGATATTAACAATATGAACCAGACCAAGAAGCAGCGAATCGTGGTCATCAAGTGATCGGCTTCCACCCTATCATTGTATATTTAATCCTATTGAATTGATATGGACAGAATTAAATGGAAATTTAAGGGGAACAAATACAAATCCCAAATTTAGTATAGGCGCCGTAAACGTAACTGAAGAAGAGGTCAATAAAATAAGTGAAGTTAATTCGGCAAATTGTGTCCGTCATGTAATTGAAGTCGAAGATAATTATAGCGCCAAACATGTCCAAGAATTAATTATAAATCTGAAGAGCGACAGTAGTGATGAAGAATTTTGTGATAGTGACTGTGATCATAATTAATTTTGTAATATTTATTTAGTGCGAATTAACTACCTGTGTAGTTTTTGTCGTAAACGTAAATACAGTACATATGATTTAATTAAAGTGTGTGCAAATTGCTATAAGCAATAGCTTAATAATCAATGCAATAGCATTCTAGGAAGCCTTAACGGTTAATACTGACATTTACACCGGTTATTCAATTTAGTATTATTTCTCTCTGTTCAAGAACCTCGCAAGCATCTGCATCGTTTGCTAAATTTATTAAAGAATCAACAGTAAAAGTGTTAATATAAGAAAAACAGATTTAACTCAATATATAAGCGTGGGCTTGCCCAGAGGAGAGGAAGAAGTACAAAAGACATATTTATAAATCATTTCCGTAAAAATATTTATTACGTACTCTGTGATGTTTCTAGAAACCTACCAAATAGGGAGCTGACACAAGCGGCTACGGCAATAAAATCTTACTGTTTGTTCGATTGAAAAGTGTTTTAAACCTACATATGTACATACAAACCCGCTATAATAACAAACTACCTATAACACTTACGTTTAATCCATCTGCATACCTCATTTTAAAAACGGACCTTGCACCAAATTAAAGCACAAAACACCACCGTTGCACTAATAATTATTGTTTAATTATGCGCTATTGCGACGCTTAAAGAAATCTCAACAAAAAAAGGGTTGGCTGTGATAAAATATAATCGCAGGTGTTCTACGCAGTTTTTTGCGTACGACTAGAGAGAGGCGGCTCATTGTTGTAAACGAAAAGCGGCACATTAGATTTTCGGATGGATTTGTTAAAAGTATTTTAGTTGTTCTCAAGGATAATCACTAAGTTTACGTTAGGATATGATCTAGTAAAATCAAATATAACTTATTAAAGTACACAATAAGCTGTTTTTGTTCTTTAGACCAAATTAACAATTTTTTTCCTTTTAGTTCCAGACGCTGTAGAATACGACCTTCTGGCGGCCGTTGAGATACCGTTTCACGATGCAAGAACTCAATACGTCGACGAGGATGGTCATGATGGATTTCCTGCTTTCGGATTCAGGGCCGGATCTGATGTGAAGATAGCCCATAGACAACTTTTGCCCGAACGTTTGCCCGCTGAATTTTCTATACTGGCGAGGGCTAAACCACGCACTCGCAGGTACTGTCAAACTTTTCTATATCCAATGAAGCTTTCCAAAAAAGTTTGATTAAAAAAAGTATCATCCATAGTTTAATAGAGACATAATAAACGACTTTCTTGGCTTGAATCTATGATGCTTTTTATGTCTGAGGTCGAAGTAAAAAAATGATATAATGTTTATTTACGTGGTACATATTACGTTTGGCCAACGTTTTTTTTAACAGTTACAATTATTATTTAACATTTCTTTAGCCACAGTGTGTTCTAATGGGTTTCTTAATGTGTAGTAGCTACCAAAAGCTAAACTTACACTATATTATACAGAGTATTACACGATGAGCTATCATTTCAAGAATATCAAGAACCAATTGAAGAAACTTTCTGAAAATACTTTCGTGATCCAAAGCATTTCATACCCCTAGTACTCTGTCCATTAAATCATTTTTAGTGGTCGCGAGAGTTCTGTATACTTGATCTTCTACATAACCCTAAATAGAAAGGGTGTTAAATATGGAGATCGTGCTACAAACATATCGATCACTAAACATTTCTTCTACAATGACTTCTCCAACGGAAAGACAACGCAAGCTCGAATGTATAACGTTTCATAAAATAAAAATTTATTTTACTCTGTCAAGATTTTTATCGTAAATATACTGCTAGTATTCTATTACTTTTAATTGCACAAAATATATTAAATCTCCAAGAATCTTGAAAGTTTAGTTGTTTGGCTGCTACTATCGGACCAAAAATGACTATTGCGGCTGTTGAATATACCATTTTTTCCAAACTTTGCTTCGTCTGTCCATATGACCTGAGTAGTGAAATGATTATTTTCTTGTGATTTTAATCAAACCCTTCGCAAAATGCGGTTCTTTTTTCAAAGTCTATTTCTCTTAAGTGTTGAACCGGTTGTAGCTTATAATCGTGCCATTTGTTTTGTTTGTTGTGTTAATTAAATTTAAAAAAAAACTTCATTCAAACATCCAGAACGCGACATTTGGACTAATTATATGAACAAAAGTTATGTAAAACGTTTGTAATGTACCTATCTATTTACTTCAAATTTCAGTTTGTTAGTGACAAGTGACTATATAATAGCACAGAATTTCTCTGCTGTCACTCTACCATAAAAACAGCTACCACCGCCTGCTTAATTTTTTGCAAAGTGTCTTAACCCACAAAAATAATATAAAATCGCAAAAATTTCCTAAACTTTTAAAAATAGATCCCAACATACCTTAATAAAAATGGAAGATCATCAAATTTAACTCCCGATGAGGCAAAAATATATATGCCGTTCTTCTTTAAATTGAGTTCTCCATAATTTGTAAAATTTTGTAAAAACGTAAGGTGTTGCAAGTTAGTAATGTAGGAAATTTCATGGAGAATTGAATTTATCAAACCTTATCTCTAAGTTGATTTGTTTTAAAGATATATTTTTTTCAAGCACGCCGCAAATGTCAAAATTTCGAAATACTTCAAATAATCACAAAACAGTAAGCCTGAAACCACTTGTCATATTAACAAAAAGATAATGAACGAAGATTCTGAAAATGTCATGATGTAAAGGATGTTCTATTTAAATTAACAAAGTTGCTATCAACTTCCGATATAACCAAAAATGGCCGAAATCAAATGAAATGAAAGCTCGTCGTGGATTACCCTGTATTTATTTTGTCGTTATTCACGTTATTAGTGATCTTTAGGGATGCTTTCTCTCTGCCAAGTTCCTTAATGACGCATCTAATTGAAAAATGGTGGCTTATGAATAAATTGGCGTAGAACGTGGAAAAGTGCTTTGTGTATTCATATTTTGTAAGGTTCATCCAGTAATTTTTCAGTAGCGCAGAACTTGACAACAAGTTGACTGACACTATAAGCAGTCTCGGAGTAATTTTTGACAGAAGTCTGAATTTTATTTAATTTAATTGTTTTATTATTAGACAAGCAAGAAGCTTTATTGATCCCACTGTATTTCGCACTGGAAAATCATTAATTTAGCTTATGGGTCGTCTATAAGCTCTATGCCAAATGATGATATTCTAAGTAAAAAATGCTATATGAACATATATCCTTTTTCTTTTAATTTAGAAGATAAGCATTTTAATTATTTACATTAATTTAATTTGCCTAAAACATTTTTAATGAAAATCTAAATATAAATTATAAAAACTGCTCAAAATAGCCACCTTTCGCTAGAATACAAGCTTCACAACTAAAGACCGTGTTATGCGCTGTACAAAATTTGGATCGTTTCTTATTAAAGGGCTTGCATTTATTATTCTTTGTATTAATTGCTCGCGATTGGTAATCTCCACCTGATAAACCAGCTGCTTCATGTAACCCCACATATAAAAATCTAAGAGATTCAAATCCGGCGATTATTATTTAACCAGGTAGTTACTTCTCTGCTTCTATGTGGTGGTGCGCCGTCATGCTGGTACCACATATTGGCGATCACATTAAGTGGTACTTCGTCTGTTAATCATAAAGAGTATGCTCCAAAAGTTGTCTGTACAACTGTCCGTTTAAGCGATCATTTATGATTTGTATAGGCAGCAAGGTATTATTGAAAATGCCACTCAAAACATTTACACTAAATCATAAAAGTATGATTCATCTGACCAAAGAACAAGTGAAATAAAATTAGGGTTACGTGCATTTGGCTGGAGAATCCATTGGCAAAATTCTAATCGCTGCTGGTTACCTTCAGGATGTAGAGCTTTTACACTTTGACGATGATATGGATGTAAGACCTCTTTATTTAAGGTTCGCCACACAAAATTTTGTGACAACTGTAATTGATTTGCTAGCCGGCACGTACTAAGTGAAGGGTTCTCCAAAATAGCATCTACAACATTTTCTTCACTTTGCACATTTACTTCATGGGGACGCACATGTCTCGGTGCCGGATGACCCGTTTGCCTAAGTCGGCGAAATTGGTGTCGATTTGGAAATCTACGTCCATATTCTCGTGCTGCACGTCGAGTATTACCATTACTCAATCCATAGGTGTACATAATGTCTGCATATTCCGCAGTCGAAAATTCATACATAATTGGGTATTTGCCATGTATTTATATTTTATTAAATTGCATATTAATAGGTAGCATCTAATCAACAAAACAGCTGTGACAGCTTATAAATTCGAAAAGATTGATCGTAAGGTGTATTTTTAATATTCAAAATGTGAATATTTAAAGGGACCGCCAAAACGCGACCATATTGGCCGTGACGTCAGGTGTCTTGTAAATGGCCGCTTGTTGACATCTGGGGTCAGCGCGTCACGGATCAGTCTCAGCCCGTCAATTTATCAGTTTGTTGTTTGCGTTCATTTTGTGACAAGCGAATTAAAATACGCCAAAAAAAAGTGAAAAACTTTTGACTTATGACTTCTGAAGGCATGTTAATTGTTATGGATTTGTGTACAGCGATGAGCGGTTCAACGCGGCGGAGATGAGGAACGTAAAAGCAACAGCATAAGTGAAGTTTTTATCAAATTAACGTAGCATTCATAATTTGATCAGTGGGTTGTTGGAAACATACTATTTGTAAACACAAAAATGTAAGAATACAAAATGTAACCTAAACTTGATATTTATTTTAGAGGTCAGAATAAATATAAATTGCCATTTATTTTCGGGGCTGTTGCAGCTCATTTCCGGTCTGGCTAACATGCGAATATATGGGGAACAACGTCGTTCTTTATATGACATTTCCCTTTATCAACTTAAAACGCATATAATTTTTCATATCCTCTTCAAGCTACAACAAAATGGAAATTGAATGGTAAACACTTATAACCCCAAAAAGAATAATAAAAGGTACAGTAAGAATTACGATGATCTTCACAACAGAAAAACAAACTTTTTCATACGTTGATAATCTCGAGGAACGGTTACAAAAATTTTGTTAGCTGTACTAACTGAAGTATTTTTATGACCATGTACAAAACAACACTTGTTTTGTTTTTCATGCATAATAGGTGCATATAAAACTATACAAATCACTTTTTGGTGCGACCTCTTACACCATCCTTTCAATAAATACCMCACAAAAGCTTTTCCAATACAAGAATGMTACTACACCATTAAACAGCACGCTCCTCGGTAATGTTTACATGACACTTGACGTCACGAGTTGAATAACCTCGGATAGAAGCGTTTTGGCGGTGACTCCTAATGTTCGAATTTCAGACCTGAAATTCTCTATCTAGAAATATTTTTTGTTTTTTTAACATGGCGTACTATATATATGCACTTTAAGATTCATTTTACGTAATTAAAAAAAAGTGATAATACCCAATTACTAGCTCAGAAAAACCTTTGTGATTTTGACAAATAAATATGGATTTGTCAATTACGTAATCATTCAAAGCCAACTTAGGTAAATACCCAAATAACGATTCAAAGGTAACTGGGGAATTTCCAATGGCATAGAATTTTTAACATAAATAATGTAAATGCTTATAACTAAACTAAAAGAAAAAGGACATATGTTCATATGACATTGTTTATCTGTTCAAGATTGGCATAGAGCTTATAGATCACCCTGTATAAAGAAAACCTATGTTGGTGGGTTATTAAAAAGAAGATAAGATACTTTAAAAATCAAGCGTTTTTAATTTCTCTTCCAGGGGTGGATACCTCTTCGCAGTGGTCAACCCCTACGACACCGTGGTGCAACTGGGCATCAAACTATCCCCGGATAATCTGAACACAAACATATCCCTGCTCTACACCGATCCGGGTCAGATATCTTCCCAGGCAATCGCTAATTTTACCGTGCCGCGATTCGTAGGCAAATGGACCAGCTTCGCTTTTAGGGTAACCGCGGAAAACGTGACGTTCTTCTTCAACTGCAACGAGACGGAAACCGTTGTGGTGCAGCGACAGCCTTTGGAGCTGGTGTTCGATTCTGCTTCCACACTTTACATTGCTCAAGCTGGACCCAGAATCCAGGATCCGTATGAGGTAAGTGGAGGTTTATTTTTTCTTCGAGTGTACGAAATGGCATTGTAATTGATAAGGTAATCCAAATGGGGTTTGATAATTGCTTCTATCTGTCAAATAGCGTTTGTTTTTAAAACAGGCGGCGAAAATTTAAACAAATGTTTGCTAATTTATATTCAAAACTACAAATTTTCTTGTCAGGTTAAAGAAACCATAATCTGACCGAATAAAAAGATTCTATGATAAGATTAAATACTAGGAAAAGGGGCTCGTTTGTGAGATATCGGATTACCTAAAATTGAATATTACTTACTTGCAAAGGACATTGAAATTGAATTGATGAAATGGGGACGAAAAAGTGCATAAAATGCATGACCCGATTAAAAATCCAGTTAAAGCTGAAATAATGAAAAAGATGGGTTCTTTTGTAAAATAAAAGATTATGTTTAAATAAATACCTATTATTTTTTGCTGCACACAAAATTTATTTAGTTATTGACTCCACTGTCAAGAATTAAAAGTAATGTGTTCTGAAATGACTGATTTGGGTGACCGACTCCATAGTGAATTTTATCTCAGTATTTTTACTATTCAAATGATTTAAAAACCTACCTAATCATGCTATAACGTGAAGCCAGAAATATTTTTCGAATATGGTTTTGATTGTTTAAGCATTTTATTACGGCCCTGAATTTCTCAACAAAACAGTTTTCTTCAAGACTATATATTTTATTTGCATTTCGTAAGGTTTGTTTTGAAATAGCAATAAATTTTCGAAAAACACTTTTTATAGAACTTACTTATTATAAAAATGTGAAGACCGTGTAATGGGGTGGATCTTTTCTACCCACAAGAAGGTAAAATCAACGTAGAGGTTGTTGAAGAAGTCGAAATAGCGGAAGATGTTTTTGACAATAATTTTGAAAATGATGTAACCGAAGAGTCAAATCTCATTAAACGGAATCCTAACCATTTACCACCTGAAGCTAAACAGTTTTGAATGTTTATGAATACATCAAAAATGTAGAGGGAGAAAGTGGGGCCATGGGCGTACCCAGCTTTTGGTCTAGGGGGGGGGCAAAGCAGGAACGTCCCGTAGAGTATAATTCAACATAAATAGAAAAAATAAACCTTTATAACATATACGGACTTAAGTAATTAATGAAGTATTTATTCCATGAATAATCTTCGTAGATTTTTTGCCTCCACGAATTTTGAAATGGGGAGTAAATTGCTTAAACCAAATTAAAAAATTCGAGATGAAGATAGTCTAACTGTGTGCATCATTCCTCATTTGAAAGATTAGAAGTTTTAATAAGCGATTTTGGATTTTTTCTGTTAACACTGTAATTTAAATGCAGTAGGAGTTGTGGTTCAAAAATTTATTCCGCCTGCACATATCGGACAAAGACAAAGTTTTATTACAGTTGTTCCGCGAAATATTAATCATGTAAGATATAAAATGGTTTCTTCTTTCGTATGCCAGCTAAACCTGCAATTTTATGGCCAATTATTATTTTACAGCTGCCATTGTTAAGGGTATTGTCACTCGGGCCATTTCATGACGCTTACGCTTTAGAATTCCTTAATGAACATTCTGTAAATGTACAAGTCTTATATTATTTTATATGGTAAGCATGTCTTTCTCTGCAAATGAATTTTGACCGTTTTCAATTTTTCAAATTCGAGTTAAGTTAGCCAGTCTAAAAGCGACTAGGCTTTTATTCCACCACAATAAATAAAAACCTGCCTCCCCTTGGCAGGCAAATTAAAACTGCATCATGAAATCCGAAGTTGCCAGAAGAGATTAACATACCTAATCTTCCGCAGTAAATTCCTTGCACAATACAGCACTCTCAGCGCCTCTGCGGACCGTGGTAAATTTAAAGGTCGCGTTGCGCGCCGGGTATTATTTCAGGTCCCCTTTTTTTTATTCCTCTCGGTCCGGCGGAGCTTTAACAAATGCAGATTTTTATTTGCGGATTTTTACAAACTACGTTATCTTTATATGGTAATCTGACGCTTTTCTGTACGCCGTTAGCATCCGTAGACTGATTAAACAGGCTGGGGCGGCGAGTTTGTGTATGTATCATGCTTGGGATTGCTCCGTGTGTTCGATGTAGTTAAAGAGAATACGTTTATATTAATTAGATGAACGCCATGGGCATACTAATGATTGGATATTTTGTTGCGATGTGAGATAGCATACTGTATATGAGGAAGAAAGTTCCCAATGAACATTTTAAGTTTTACGAGGGTGAATGCTTTCGGYGTCCATAATATTAAGATAATATTTTGTCGGATAGATCGCTGTCTCTTGAAAACACTGACAAAAAGTTATAAGTCTGGCGTTTCGATTACACCTGTAATCTTTGTCAGAGACGAAGAACCTCAAAATTTTGTTTGAACTTGTGTCAGGTCAGGTCAGGTCTGACCATCAAGTGATTTTGTTCCTACTTTATTTTTGATTGTGTGAATACGTACTATTCGAAAATATCGTTCAGAAACGAAAGAAACGGGAAAAGTGTGACCACCATTAGCTGTGTGACGAAGTGTTCTACTGGCCGCTAACTAAAACAAAAACTGGTATAATTGGACGACTAATAAATGACCCCTATTCACAACCCGAAAAAGAGTGGAAAGCACAGCAGTGCATTAAAAAAAGATAATTTTTTGTACTAAAAGGAAGCCACTGCAGCAACAGTAAATAAGAGTTCTATATAGATATTCCTGAGAAAAAGTACTCTCACTTAAGGAAATAAAAGCACATCTTAAAACTGATGTTTTACAATATGTTTGTTAGTTTCTATAATGCTCTTTTAGTTTTATAAGAGAATCCAGTTCGCAGATAAGGTTTTATAACAAGTATTTAACGATCCTTATAACAATTAGAAACTATACGCTCTATAACGGAGTAATATACCTACTTGTATCACCAATTTATAAAACTACTAGTGATGGTGCCTGTAAGTGTTCTTAACCTACTCTTATAAATCATGTACGCGCAAGAGGGCGTGCAATTTTTATATAAACGCTGTTATATCACCATGTTACTCCTATAGAGCTCTAAAAAACTATGTTTCTAAAACAAATATTCAAATTGATTTTTTTTGTTTATATAGTTGACAAATTGAATGTGTTATAAATACAGTGATTAAAGAAAAACAAAAGATCTGTATTACCTTAAATAGAGCAAAATATAGGTAAATCTGCCAGAGGACGATTTTAGTGGACTAATTTGTATTAAACACTTCATATTTCAGAAAAGGACATTATAAATAATGTTGACGTGTTTTTTTTTTATTAACGCAAGAACCCATTTCTGAAATCAAATACAAACTTAGTAGAGATCCCCTAGGTGGTACGTTAGTCAAATTATTTAAACACTACTTATTTATGAAGAAATATCAGGTTGAGCAAGAGTTAGGTAGGTTTCTAAATTATTTGAATAGCTAAAATTTACGATGGAGTCATAAAGTAATGGTAGTTTTTACAAAATTACTTGTTCTTTCTGCAAGTGTTACATAGGTCAGACTGAAAGAAGGGTTAACTAAATACATGACAAAAAAATTAATTTTATTACAAACGTCTAATAAAAGAAGCTATAGAGATTTCTAAAAATACACAATATTTGTGGACATTGTCTTTATAATGGTAAATAATAATAATAAAAGAAGAATTTTGGGTGCTCCTTTAGGTGTCAAACTTTTACAGTTTTTTTTTTATTTTTGGGCACTAGTTTAAACTATCGCAGAAATGTTTAGTAAAATAATTGTTAGTGCAATCGTTTTTCGTTACGCCAACTGCATCTTAATAATCTAGTTTGTAAAAACAATAAGAATGTTATCTTGACAACTGGTCATCTGAATTATAAAAATAGTAATAAAATACTTCGATCCTTAATTTTCAACGCCACGGACCTTTTATCTCCATCAATAATCTGCTAAACAAAACTGATGTCCAGTGATGACCAATTTAGCCTACTATCTTTAACATTACTTATTACCAAGCGAATTTGATATTTAGTTCTCTTATGCATTTCCGCTACAATTCAAGGTTGTTCTATCTTTACGTTGTTCCAATTTTAATGCAATCTTGGCAAAGGGTTAATTAAAATTCATTGGTATCATACCAGTAAACAAGCCATAACAATTGCAAAAATAAACAGCTGCGTTTGATAATCTTAACAATGAAACATTATGCTGGAAATTTTGAGGACGTCATTTAATGCATGTATTTTTTGAGCTTTGATATACACAGTATACTAGAATTTTCCACATATTTCCTGTATTTGTTATTGTTGATTAAAATCTAGCAGGTGTTTTATGATATAAAACAGATACCTCCAGAATAAATTAGATTTCAACATGTTATTAAAAAGACTCCTAACCGAAATAAAATAGTGACCAACTAAGAACTTAGAACACGTAAACACGTAGTCAGCAAACTTATATGTTCTAGTTTGAACACTAGAGCTGAATTCTATTTAATTAATGCTTCATCTGCTACTGATGATGGAACGAAACAGTGGGAGATAGCGATTTTACAAAATATACTCTTTACTTGAGTTTACTGTAAAATAAAACAAAAAAACTCAGGAATTTCTTGACAGCACCTAACATGCTGTCAAATCCTATAGAAATAACAGGAAGTTTAATATTTCGCTGGATACTGTACTTGTCTGGAGACAAGCTTTGAGACAGAAAATCATGTTCTCTCATATAAAATGGGCAGGACATGCCTAAACGCCATAAATCCTTCAGGTTTTTACAGTTTCAACAATGCTAAGTCCGAAGGACCGACGGTCGCAAAGTTGCGCCATCCATCTCGGTCCTATCTCTACCTCTAATTCTTTTATTAGGCCTATATTCTTGTGTTATGACAGTTACGAATCGTCCTCGCGATTCACTTCCGTGCCTGTTCGGCTCATTAACCTCAGAAGGCATACGGATTTCGGTAACGAAGAAGAATCATCGTCTGCGTGAAAACGTAGCCCACCTTTTTTGGTGTTCGAGTAACAGACAAAAATTGAATCTCTGTTGCTGTTTCGTTTCATCAAAGTTAAGGCGATAATTGTTAAAGATAACAATTCAGTCTTGAGGTTCTATCTAAATCTTTAATCCTTAATACATTCATATTAACACGAATGGAGATGCATTTTTTGTATTCGTAGCACAAAAGATGATCCAACGAATTGATCTTTAATAGCTTACAGAAATGGATTTGCAAGTAAATAATTTGGTAATGGGTAGAACGAAAATAAAGTTCGTAATTTTCGAAGCTAGAAGCGTGAAACAATTTTTAGTAAATTGCATCGTGCATGGGTTTTCCACAACGAGCTTTGACTAGAAGAATATTTGGGACCAAGTGAAGCAACTTTCTTTCTTTTCTTTTCATGGTAGAGTGACAACAGAGAGATTATGTACTGTTGTTATACTTAACAACCTAAAATTTTAAGTACATCGGTATATTACAAACGTTTTCCTTAACTTTTGCTCATTCAATTATTAGTGCAAGTGTCACGCTCTGAATATTTGAATAAAGGTTTTTTAAATTTAATTATCACATATGATGAATGTGATAGAATAATCGAGCGAACATGCCGAGTTTATGTTAAAAAAAAATCCAAATCGTCCAACGCAAACTGGAGATGTTATAATAAGATTGTTGAAAAAATTTCATTAATTTTGGATCGTTTTCACCAAAAACAATAAGAACTAAACCCATGGCAGGCAATATAGATACAGAAATAACAGTTATAGCATATTTCACTGGACATCTACCTAACTCCTTGCAAGACGCAGAAAGAGATTTAGGTGGATCTAAAACAAGCATTCACAGAATTCTGCATAAGAACAAATGACACGATTACAAGCTACAACCGGTTCATTACTTAAGAGAAACAAACTTTGAAATAAAACCAAATTTTGCGAAGCAATATTTGCAATATTTGGTCTGATAGTAATCCTCACGCAGTCAGACAACTAAACTTTCAAGATTCTTGGAGTTCTCATGTATTTTGTGTAATTAAAAAGAATAGAATATGTGCATTTTTACATTTTTACAACAAAATTTAGCCTTTAGTTTTCTTTCTGTTTCTATCTTTCTTTTAATAAAAGCTCTTCGTGGAATACCTTGTATAATATCTACATAACAATGTAACAATATAGCTTTTTAAATTAAGAAAGTTAACCCTACAAAAATAAATTCGGTTCAAATTATTTGATATTAAAATGAGATTGCAGTAAAATAATAATAAGGAAAACGATGCAACTAATTTTGGTTTCCTACCTTTTTATAACTGAATACTCCGCAATTCCTTTTCCACACCTATGTTCACAAAGTGAAATCACACCAAAATTCAATCCAAAATTGTCAAAACACACACACAAAACCGCAACACCTCGATTAACGTCTTAACTCACGTACAAAACCCGCATACTAAATCGAGTTAAAAATGTGCAAATCCGAGCATTTTCGAAGTCTCTGCAAGTCGTATCCATGACGACCATTCAATAAGACTCTCGCTACCATGGCAACGAATCAACAAGTACTACCAGTTCGATAAATATTTATCACCATTTCGAAGTAGAAATTATAAGAATTATATGATTAAATTTTAATTATAGCTAGACACATGAAATTTGGCCAGTAGTGTCCTTTCATAATGTAAATCATTCACTAAGGGTCCATTTTTGTAAATTCTAACCCTAATAGGGTGAAATATGGGATAACAGAAGATCGTTATTTTTGAAGCTAGAAGAATGAAATTTTATTTTTAGGTTTTTAATAAAAATTAAATAAACACGTGTTCCAGCGTTTTTGTAAATTCTACCCTTGAGGGGTTGAAATAGGGGATGAAAGTTTGTATATAAACCCGTCATTTTTAAGCTATAAGCGTGAAACTTCATTTCTAGGTTTCAGATTAGAAATAAATAATAACGTGTTCAAGTGTTTTAGTAATTCCAACCTTAAGGGGTTGAAATAGGGGATGAAAGTTTGTTTGTATGTTCGTCACTTTGCTTAATTCCACCCTTAACGAGTTAAAATTGAAAGTGTGGCAGTTTATGGAAATTCGTTATTTTTTAACTAGAACTTTATTTTAGTAAATGGTACCGAACCTATATTTACAATACCTACTTATTTAAATTGCCACGTAACTTTGTAAATTACGAAGGTTAACCCTATAAAAATAAAAATGGAACAATTACTCAATTAAAACTGGTAGATATGGAAATGAGATAGCAAAAATAATAAGAAAACACGAGAGAAGTAATTTTGGTTTCCTACCTTTTTAGAACTTTTATATGGAAAATTTAATTTCAAATAAATATTAAAACTTCTTCGTTTGGTGTTAGAATGTTTTGGGGAAAACGAACATAATAACTAACTAATTTGTAGGTTCTTACCTATTAATTATTTTAACATTAAGTGATGAGAATGTCACACCTAAGTTATTCGGAATTTATAATTGTGATTATTGCAATTATAACAGCAAAATGCTTAAGTCTCATCTAAACCCTACACCACTATAAATGGTATTATCTTAATAGCGGCGTATCAATACAACTTTATAAATTAAGAAAGGTAACCCTACAAATTCAGTTAAAATAGTTTTATATCGAAATGAAATTGCGTAAAATAATGAGGATAAACGATACGACTAATTTTGATTTCCTACCTTTTTACAACTTTAAATTCTCCGCATTTTCTTCTCCATGTCAAAGATCTATGTCCACAAAGTCAAATCACACCAAAACTCAATCCAAAATTGTCAAAATACACACACAAAACCGTAACACCTCGATTCACATGTTCACTCACGTACAAAACCCGCAGACTAAATCGAGTTAAAAGTGTGCAAATTCTAGCATTTTCGAAGTCGCTGCCAGTCGTATCCATGGCGACGAATAAACAAGTACTACCAGTTCGATAAATATTGGTCACAATTTCGACGTAGAAATTAAAGGAATTAATTTATAACTTTGAATCTTTTTAGTTGTAGCTAGACACATGAAATTGGGGCAGTAGAGTCCTTTCATAATGTAAACACCCACCAAGGAAGCATTTGTGGAAATTCTAACCCTAATAGGTCAAATATAGGATAGAAGAATATAATATGGAAGTCCGTCATCTTTTAAGCTAAAGGTATCAAACTCTATTTTTAGGCTTTTAATAAAAATTAAATAAACCCGTGTTCTAGCGTTTTTGTAAATTCCACCCTATAGGGGTTGAAATAGGGGATGAAAGTATATATGGAAAACCGTTATTTTTTGAAGCTAGAAAAGTGAAACTTCATTTTTAGACTTTTAATTATAAATAAATGAACACGTGAACCACCGTTTTTTTGTAAATTCCACCCTTTAGGGGTTAAAATAGGGGATGTTTTTATTAAAATCCGTCATTTCTGAAGCTATAAGCCTGAAACTTTATTTTTAGGTTTTTGATTGGAAATAAATGAACACGTAAGCCAACGTTACAGGAAATTCCACCCCTAAGGGGTTGAAATAGGGAATGAAAGTATTTTACGAAAATCCGACATTTTTTGAAGCTATAAGCGTGAAATCTTATTTTTAGGCTTTTAATTAGAAATAAATAAACGTCAACCAGTATTTTTTTTTAATTCCAGCCTTAACGCGTTAATAGAAAGGGTGAGAGTTTGCATAGAAGTTAGTTTTTAAGTTAGAGCTAGATGCGTGAAACTGTATTTTTAATAAATGGCATCGCATATAGGTACAGGGTGATCAGTTCAAGATGGATAGCGGCTGTATCTTGAAAACTAATCGTGCTAGAATCTCGCGGTCATTTTTTTAAACAAATGTGGCCACCCAGATTTCATTTAAAATGTTATAAACTACGTAACTTTGCCTCTAGGTGACGAATTTAATACGGCATATCAAAAAATCGTTTCTTTCTCCAAAAAGTTGCAATACAATGTTGGTCTAAAATAATAAATTTTGTTTGAACATTTCCTTTTCTAGTTGCTATGACAACAACAACAACAAGAGGGATCGAAGATTCAAATCTTTAAAACAGCATAACTCAAGTGTGGTTAAACTAAATTTAACGAATGAGGGCTACTTTTAAAGAGAATATTATGGTTTTCAATTTTAATCATAAATAACTTATTTCATTGCAACTGTTTCACAATGGGAGGCGTTTATATTTCATCAAATATCTTAAAAAAATCAAACGAAACCCAATAGACTTATTCGTAAGTTATTATAGCTCATTAATCAAGCAAGAAAAATTTAACAACCAGAGGTCAATATTTTTCTTCGTTTGTTGGTTATAGTAAAAAAAAACTGCAAACCCGTTTTAAGTGCGTCTATTTTTTTATGCTTTAAATAAAATTAGGTTATATTAAAAAAAATAAAAATGGAACACTTATTCAATTAAAACTGGTAGATATGGAAATGAGATAGCAAAAATAATAAGAAAACGCGAGAGAAGTAATTTTGGTTTCCTACCTTTTTAGAGCTTTTATATGGAAAGTTTAATTTCAAATAAATATTAAAACTTCTTCGTTTGGTGTTAGAATGTTTTGAAGAAAACGAACATAATAACTAACTAATTTGTAGATTCTTACCTATTAATTATTTTAACATTAAGTGTTGAGAATGTCACACCTAAGTTATTCAGAATTTATAATTGTGATTATTGCAATTATAACAGCAAAATGCTTAAGTCTCAGCTAAACTCTACACCACTATAAATGGTATTATCTTAATAGCGGCGTATCAATACAACTTTATAAATTAAGAAAGGTAACCCTATAAATTCAGTTGAAATAGTTTTATATCGAAATGAGATTGCGTAAAATAATGAGGATAAACGATACGACTAATTTTGATTTCCTACCTTTTTACAACTTTAAATTCTCCGCATTTTCTTCTCCACGTCAAAGATCTGTGTCCACAAAGTCAAATCACAGCAAAACTCAATCCAAAACAGTCAAAATACACACACAAAACCGTAACACCTCGACTTACATGTTCACTCACGTACAAAACCCGCAGACTAAATCGACTTAAAAGTGTGCAAATTCTAGCGTTTTCGAAGTCGCTGCAAGTCGTATCCATGGCGACCAATCAACAAGTACTACCAGTTCGATAAATATTGGCCACCATTTCGCAGTAGAAATTAAAGGAATTAATTTAATAACTTTGAATCTTTTTAGTTGTAGCTAAACACATGAAATTTGGGCAGTAGAGTCCTTTCATAATGTAAATACCCAGGGAAGCATTTTTGGAAATTATAACCCTAACAGGGTTAAATATGAGATAAAAGGATATACTATGGAAGTCTGTCATTTTTAAAGCTAGAAGTATCAAAATTTATTTTTAGGCTTTTAATAAAAATTAAATAAACACGTGTATCAGCGTTTTTGTAAATTCTACGCTAAATGGGCTGAAATAGGGGATGAAAGTATTTTTATGCTAGAAGCACGAAATTGTATTTTTAGGCTTTGATTAGACATAAACGAGCAAGTGTTGCAGCGTTTTTGTAAATTCCACCCACAAGGGTTTGAAATGGGGGATGGAAGTTTATAAGGAAATCCGTTATTTTTTGAAGCTAGAAACGTGAAACTTTATTTTTAGGCTTTTAATTACATATAAACACGTGAACTAGCGTTTTTGTAAATTCCACGGGTGAATCTTTGCATAAAAGTTATAAGTTAGAAGCGTTAAACTTTATTTTTAGTATTTTAATTAGAAATAAACAAACACGTGAACCAGAGTTTTCGTAAGTTCCACCTTTAAGGGGTTTGTGAAAGTCCGATATTTTTGAAGCTATAAGCTTGAATCTTTACATTTAGGTTTTGATTGAAAATAAAGAACACGTAACCCAGCGTTTTTGTAAATTTCATCCTTAGGGGGTTGAAATAGGGGATGAAAGCTTATATGGAAATCCGACATTCCTGAAGCTATAAGCGTAAAACTTTATTTTTAGGCTTTTAATTAGAAATAAATAAACGCGCGAACCACTATTTTTTTAATTCCACCCTTAACGCGTTAAAAATAGAGAGGGTGAGAGTTTGTGTAGAATTTCGTTATTTTTAAGCTAGAGATAGAAGCTTGAAGCTGTATTTCTAATAAATGGTATCATATATACAGGGTGATTCAGTTAAGTCTGGGTAGCGGTTGTATCTTGGAAATTAATCGTGCTAGAATCTCGCGGTATATTTTTTTAAACAAATGTTCCCACCCAGATTTCTTTAAAATATTATGGAGTTCGTAACATTGCCGCTTTAATATCACATATCAAAGAATCGTTTCTTTATCAAAAAAGTTGCAATACAATATTGGTCTAAAATAATAAATTTAGTTCGAACAATTTTTTCTAGTTGCTATGGCAACAACACCAGGAGGAATAGAAGACTCAAACCTTATTATAAAATTTTTCCTCAAATATCTTCAAAAATCAATTGAAACCCTATAGACTTTTTGTTAGTTTTTATAACTATTTAAAAACCAGAATGATAGTTTTCTTCGTTTCTTGATTACAGCAAAAAAATGCAGACCCGTAAATAGCATTAGGTTATATTAAAAAATCAGACTTTTACTCATAAATTACGGTTAGATTAGATCTGTGATTTGCCAGCAACAGCGGACATTTTGAGGATAAATGAAAAATCTAAGTGATGGTCTTTTTAAGCCTTTTTGGCAAAGTTACGTACTTCATATTTTAAATGAAATCTGGCCGGTCATATTTGTCTTAAAAAAATACGGCGGGATTCTAGAACGAAGGTACAGTTATGAAATAACTATTCGGTTCAAATTGTTTGATATCGGAATGAGATTGCAGTAAAATAATAAGGAAAAACGAAACAAGTACTACCAGTGCGATATATATTGGTCACCATTTCGAAGTAGAAAGTAAAAGAATTATTTGATTAACTTTGGATGCTTGTTTTATTCTACCGGGATTACTGCGATGCACTTACATCACAACCAAACTTGCCAGGAACCAAGTTTGAGTTTAAAAACAAAGTTTCTCGCCCCAAATTAAATATTAAAACGGACGGAATTGGAATAAATGTTTGCATTTAATTTCATCGGTACTTCTTCTTAAGGGGAAATAAGTAAAACGGGCCGTATTTAACCGATAAATTAGGCAAGAAACACAAGAAACACTCGGTGCCTTGCCGATTTATAGCCTGAAAACAATTAACACTGCGTAAATTCGCGCAATTACTATGGAGTGTGTTGAAAACAGCTTGTAACTCCATGCAGCACACTATTTTAAATATCAAACTGTGTTCCGCCTGTTTCGAGAAAGTGACAGATAGAAGCATCGTAAAAAAGCTCGCCCTTCAACAAGATAAGAATTCCATTAGCCCCTGAAGGCCATCGATTTAAGGGCGGTGTTATCCCTAATCCCACTGGATTAATACTGGATGTTATTAAACAGGAACGGTTCAGCATCAATTACAATGCCATTTCGTAGCAAGAAAACTTTTTAAGTGGTGCGATTTACCAGAGGCACAGCCGTATAGCCGAACCGTTTGCATCATTAATGGTCAACGAAAGTTTGGATTACTGTGTTGCCAGGTTGGCTTGTCCCGAAAACCTGATTGTGGTTCGCTTTTCCTCATGCAGGTAGGAGTTTGAAAAGTCGTCCAAATTTATTTCAATTTGCGATGAAAACTAATGACTAGTCAAACGTCTGTCTAAGCAAAAGCACGCAATTTATAAACTATAAATAATAATAATAATATAAATTTATTTGTGGTAGCGGTCAACATAATACTTTACATTCAGATAGATTACATATTACACTAAGACAAATAGTTGGCGCTACTACAAAAAGGACTAAGAAGGCAGGAAACCTGATTTGCAATCTTAGTCCAGAAAAAAAAACAATCTAATTACAAAATACCCAAAGTGCTGGTCTCTCCGACCGCGCTATTAGAAAAGAAATAAACTATTTATAGACGGGACATAATTACAGGGAAAACGCAATGAAAGAAAGCAATGGGTTCAATGCAAAGCTGACAAATAAGTGGATGCTGAATTCACGAGAACTGGCCAGACATCAGAAGACGACGATACTCTGATCTAAATTTAAAAAATTTGCACTCTTTTATCTGAATTGGAATACCATTAAATATTTTGTAGATGTTGTAAGTAAAAGGGTAGTGTCTAGGGGGTGACAAGAGTCCACGAAACCTAGTGTTCAAAGAGTGCACATCAGTACGAAAAGTAATTTTGTTGCATAGGTATGATGGACATCTGAAAAACATAATTGAAAAGTATAGGCACGCCGCTTGTAATTCACGTCTATGGGCCATGTTCAGCCATCCTCCAGAAATCAACTTRTGTGAAATCCGAGTAAATTTTCGAATTCCGTAAATAAATCTCAAACAAGACTTTTRCAAACGTTCAATGCGATTTACATCTACCCTGGTTAAGCATGGGCCATACAAGACATCGCAATAGTTCATGTGACATAAGACCGTTGCATCCGTTAGCTTTATTTTTAAGTTAATGGGTAAGATATGGCGATRAGGATATAGCTTTTTCAAGCTAATGTATGCAACATTCAATTTTTTAGTAATGAAATTACTAAAACGTAGTTCCGTGTCTATATCCACACCCAAATTTTTCGCTACTTTAGAGTACTGCAAAGTACTATTACCAACTTTAATCTTTAATAACACTTCTGCTAGTTCTTTGTTTTTACGGAGCTCTTTAAATCGTTCAAACTAAGTTGATGTTGCAAAGAAGTTTGTTGCAATTTCTTTAAATCTTCATTAATAATTCTATTTGCGAAATGTATATTACTAAAGGGAAACGAAAAACGGACCTGGGTGTCATCAGCATATACATACGAAGTACCGTACTGAACACAAGACAACAAGTTACATGTATAAATGTAGAATAAAATAGGTCCAAGCACAGATCCCTGAGGCACCCCAAATGTAATAACTCCTCAGATGCACCGAAAGCCGTCACAGTATATTGTTTACGGTTAGCAAAATAACATTCAATAAGACTCACTGAATTCTGCGAAAATCCGACATACCCGAGAATTGAAAACAATAATTTATGATAAATTACACACTAATTCAATGTTATTCATATAAAAACAGTTATCTATTCTAAGCAGCTTTCTTTTGTTAGTAAGTTGTTTTATAATAATAACAAAGCATTTATTAGCTGCAATTTGATAAATTATTAAAGTTACGTTTTTTTTAAATAGCAGTCATAGTCATAGTTAAGCAAACAATCAAGTTTTAAAAGAATTACCAATAACCAACTAGGTTGGAAATGGTCATAAATAATGGTTCGCCTAGTGATAGTTACACCACATTAAGTTGATAAATAAAGACTGAAGACAATAAAAAAGATATATAAATGTAAGTATAATAACTTACCCCTTGTTCACTGCATCCACGAAGACATGATCCGCCAAAAAATTTTTTCACTCTCCGTGCAGGTCTAATCTGAAAGGTAATATATTTTTCTGTTAAATAGTTTTATGGTTGCTTTATTTTACAAGTTTGTTTATGTTTTTAAGCTGAATATGTCATGGAAGCGTGACACTAAAATAGAGACCCCGCTACTTCTAGGGTAAGTTCTACATTTGAAAATATGAAGGAAAGTTATCTTGCATTTTGACATGTGCCGCCCCCCCACTGAGTTATAGCTTCTGCTTGAAGATGAACGGTAAATGGCCCTGCTACTATAGTGAAAATATTTTCGTGTGCCCCAGATGTAAACTGCTCTATACATGTTCCTATCATAATCATTATTACTCATTTAGCACACAAAAGAAATAGCACGATAGATACCAGTTAAAATTGTGGTAAATCAAATGGACCAAACGATGGAATCTACACCCAGAAACTAGGGATCCTAAAACGAAAGTAAAACTCATACTGAAGTACGCGTAAAACAATTTCATCTGTTAGTTTGTAAAAAAAATATACATCAATACTTATCCACCAGGGGATGTGTTCGATAAATCAGTGTGATCTATACGATTCATAAATAATTATTGGTTTTGAATATCGTAGAATACAGACGGCAGATCTGCACAGTAAAAATTCCAGGTACCTAAGTGTTTTAGATAATTCCGTAAATCTTTATGGGAAAATGTGGTATAAATAAATAAACACCCACACAAATATTTGAGTATTACTTATAAAAGTTAGTAAAGGGCATTTAAATGAATAACTTATTTAATATGTACCTGTAAACCACTGCGACTGTATGAAGAATATCAGTCTTGTTTTCCTCCTTGAGTAAAAACAACGTGCTTGTGTTTAGTAGTGCGTGAAAGTTATTTTTTGCGTTAGGACTTGTTTAAATGATTGGAAATTTGAAAGTTATTACATTTATAAAAGACCTCTAAGAAAATTTGAAATGTAGTGTTACGAAGTGACTTATCAATTTCCAACAAGGATCAAATTAGACAACAAATCTATGAGCTGCACAAAGCCAATTTGCCAATAATAGTGAAGTCTAAAGGTTAATTTGGAATCAGGCCTTCTTGACGATGGCAGTGCATTAGGTCTAAGAACCTGGTAAAATCTTTAAGCTTTATGCAAATATAAGAAATAATTGTCGTGAAAAAAATTAAGTTTTTACGGATACTTAAATCTCTAAAAACAAACAGTATATTCAACTTTTGTTTTGCTGACAAAACTTTGATTTTTTCAATGAGCGGACGCTATGCTATTAAAAAATGGATTTCCCAAAAATTGTTACCACTACTGGAACAACCGATAGTTATTTTTATGGAAAACACTTCGTATGATTCCGAACTAATTTAAAAAGCCATCTTTGAATAGGCTAAAAAGACTTAATAAAACTTTTGGGTGTTGCAAATAGGCACAAAACTACAGAAAAAGGGTACGTAATTGTCGAATTATGCAGCAGCCATTTAGATGTGCATACACCACATTACCATTGTTAATACAGTCTTATTGAACATGTATGGGCAAGTTAGCAAAAATTACTACAACTGAAACATTGGTTAAAAGGGGTTTGGTGACGAAGCAGTGAAAAAATGTGGAAGAAAGCACTTTCAACAATTGCGCTCGAAATTAGGAGAAATTGTGTGCCAAAATCAATATATTATTAACGTAGGGGACGGTACTAAGCGTACGAAAGAAAATATTTAAGTACCCATTGTCATACATTCTATGATATTTTTTTCCTAAAAACGTAACGCTAATAATAATTAGAATTATAGTTCTAAATTATATTTTACTTTGAGGTCTTAATATTTTTTAGGGTCCCTGGTTTTTTAGCGGTAATTCTTTCCTTTCGTCCATAAGACTGAAAATGTCTTTATATCCAAAAGTTGTATAATAAAAGATAGGCGTTATCTTTTTGCGACTAGTTTAATTAATATGTGTCATTTTATATCTTTTGTGTTCTAAATGAACAAGAACGAATGATAGGGACGTGTTTAGGGTTAACAAAATTTTTGGCACAGTAAAATATTTCTCCTGTATAATATACTAACTAGTAAATGTTACACTAGGAGGGCCCACATGGGAATCAGAGTAACGGGCCACAACATTTATGTCGCCGGGCCTGATATGGAGGTTAAAAAGCAAGATAACTTTTCTTCATATTTTCAGGTGTAGAGTACACCCTAGAAGTAACGGTCTCTATTTTAGTGTCACCCTGCATATACGAGGCATGTTTTTTAAGTAAGTACCGTTTTGGAATTAAAAAAAGACGTGCAAAGATATCGCAATAATTTTATCTTACATGAAAGCCTGTACCTTAATCTACTTTTCTACATAATTTCCGTGAATATTGAGGCACTTGTCATAACGTGGCACCAGTTTTTGAATACCCTCCTCATAAAATTCTGCCGCCTGACTTGTTAACCACTGTATCACAAATCTTTCGACTTCGTTATCGTCTTGAAGACGCTGACCACCCAGGTGTTTCTTCAAGTGCAGGAACAAATGGTAGTCGCTGGGCGCCAGATCAGGGCTGTATGGAGGATGATCTAGAGTTTCCCATTTAAAAGATTTGATGAGATCTTTGGTCCGATTAGCCACATGTGGACGGGCATTGTCATGCAGCAAAACGATACCCTAACTCAACTTGCCACGTCTTTTGTTCTGGATTGCACGACGCAGATTGTTCAATGTCTTACAATAAGACGTTGCATTGATTGTCTCATTTCGAGGCAGAAACTCCACCAGCAATACTCCTTTTCTGTCCCAAAAAACTGTGCACATGATTTTCCGGGCAGAAATTGTTTGCTTAAACTTCACTTTTTTGGGTGATGATGAATGTCGCCATTCCATGGATTGTTGTTTCGATTCTGGTGTGACGTAGGCCACCCATGTTTCGTCACCAGTAACAATTTGGTCTAAAAAATCTTCACCTTCATTGTGGTACCGCTCAAGGAAAGTCAATGCACTGCCTAAACGTTGGGTTTTGTGCAAATCCGTCAACATTTTCGGAACCCAACGTGAACACAATTTCCGGTAATTCAAGTTCTCGGTCACAATGCGATACAAAACACTACGAGAATATTGAGGAAAGCAGTCGCACAATGATGAAATTGTAAAGCGTCCGTTTTCTCTCACCTTTTCGTTCACTTTCTGCACCAAATCTTCATTAACGACCGAAGGACGCCCACTACGTTCTTCATCATGCACATTTGTGCGGCCATCTTTAAATGCTCTCACCCATTTCCTTACCATTCCATCACTCATAATGTTTTGTCCGTAAACTTCACAGATCTCATGATGAATATCGATCGATTTTACGCCTTTAGCACTAAGAAATCGTATAACAGCCCGTACTTCACAATCGGCGGGACTCACGWTTGTCGGAGGCATCTTAAACACTCAGTAAACAACGTATACAATGAAGAATCAAACTGTAATGGCGTCAGTGCGTAGACAAGAGATGTAGGTAACCAGAGCGCATGCGCGGAACGCCGACCGTAGCGCTGCGGCGGCGGAATGGCAAAACGGTACTTACTTAAAAAACATGCCTCGTAGATTACATGAGGTCTCAATAATTATTAGTATCCCCTAGACAAATATATAGTTTATTCTGAACTAAATTTAAAAAAAAATGTCCTGTAGTGTCAGCCTCGACTATTCACGAGCTTTTTGATGAATAATATTACTTTATAAACGTTCTGCTAAACGTATTAGTCTTAAAGGGAATTATGTTGAATAAATAAAATGTTGTGACGTTTTATATGTAGACGAGATACATATGAACATGCCCTCATATTTTAACATCACAAAGCGACGTAAAAAAACGCCAAGTGCCCAATTTTTTGCGTCGGTGGGTACACAACCTACAAATTTTGTCCGAAATTTTCCCAAAACCCTTTCCGGCAACCTCGCCCAGCGTTTTCCATCCGCCCAGGAGTAAGTAGTCTAACCCGATCGGATGAGATAAACCGAACCGCCGATTGCTATCAGCATTCTTCCCAGGGAAATGAAAACCTATAAACTTCAAGATAAGGAGCAGCTCTCCCGAGTTTTTACTGCCGTTCCGTTCGGTCCGGTCGCAGAAACAAAGGGCGCAGCGCCAGTAGTTTATATCAAAAATTCAGTCCCGTGTTCCGAACGGTAAACTGAAAATAATAAATACGGGATTACGGCTGTCCTGCGAGCGCACCAGTGATGTTCGGGCATCGGACTGCGTTTATCTGATTGAAAAGTTGCGTAGTTTATTGAAATTTGTTTGAAAGAGCCGCATGGTTACGAATGTGCTAGCAGTAAAGCCAGAAAACTACACTGAAATATGAAAAATCGAAAAAAAATCGTCCATTATAAGAAGAGACAGTCATATAATGCTAGCAATTAAAAAAACCGCTGCAAATTGAATTAATACTTCCACATCCAATTGTCAAAATGACATTTACGCTTTTATCAGTAATCAGGTTTTGAGCATTTTTTTCTCTACACATTTTTTTTAGGACAAACGATTCTCGTACATAAATTTTTAAAATCGGTTTTTTCCAAATAACTCGAAAATTATGAACTTAACAAAAAAATTACAAGAGTGCTTTCTGATCAGAAATTTGATTTTATATATAATACCAATATTTAAAAAAAATCGTATGAAAAGGTTCCAAAATACGTTTTTTTAGAAATATTTCGAAAATGTTAAAATTTTGGATAAATTTTTTTAAGACATTTTTGTTGAGAAGTGTTGTTTCTTATCTGATGGTATTTTCATTTTTTTAATATATTAAGTATTTTCGGACATATTTAGGAAACACCGTTTTCTTTAAGTGACTCTTTTTTACTAATATCTTCTAAACTGTTTGCTGCACCGAAAATTTATAAGAAAGAATAATACTCACAATTATACTACTAATCACATACTAAATCGAAAAAAAATAAAAATTTGCAAAAAGGGTAATACCCCCCAATTTCACCCCCTACCCTACTTACTTCAAAAACAATAGGTCGCTTTCGGTAGTTGAGATTTATATGTATGCCAAATTCATGTTCATATGTTAAGTCTTTCGAAAGTTATCGCGTCCACACACAAAACCACAAACACACAGACAAGAAATTTTCTTGCTCATATTTTGTTTTTGGATGTTTTCAAGCATTTTAAAGCGATTGAGCAAATAAAAATTTTTGAAAATTTTTTTCGCGATGCAAACTTTCAATCCGTTGGATGTGGAAGTAATAAAAGCTACTAGAGGCCCTTATATACCTATGATACTTTAAACATTGGAACGCTATTACTAACTGCTCTATTTGATGTTTTTTTTTTTAATCTTCGAACAGGGTTGTTATACAGGGCATCCCATTTTCGTTGTAATTGTAGGGTATCTCAGTAATGCTAGAGGGTTGCGGTTTCGACATTACTACTTTTCTTACTTTTCTGTTGTGAGTTGAGCTGTACCATCACCATTTTTGTATCGTCTTTTGTTTTAAAGCCGTAGCCAACTTTTGGAAAATGTAACATTTCTTCAGTTCTCAATATCTCGATTGGCTATGTAGACACAAAAAAACTGTAGACTTTCTATAGATATTTTTTGTTCTGAATCCAGTGGCGTACTTAGAATTTTTTGGGGGTAACATTTTAGAGATATAACACAAAATTGCATTTTTTAAATGAAAACCATAGTTGGCTTTGCTGTGGTTGAAAAGAACTATTTTTTTTATAAAGAAAATGTATACATTGTTAGGTTTATCTTTACTAATTTTGGTATTATTCCAATTTTTGTAATAATTTAATGAGATTTTACGTTTTTTGTCAGTATGGATGTAAATACTTGATTATAAACAATGCATCTCCAAATAAACAATCATTTTCATTAGTTACATGACCTCCTAGATTATCGATAAAAAAATGCATGAGCGCTCTTGGGAGTCTTATGTATGCATTCAAATATTCATATATTATTTTTAAAGCATTAAAATTTTTACTTAATAATATAAATTATATAGTGTTTTCTTATTCCATAGCCTCCTGGATGTAAACGTAAAATATGATTAGATTATTTTAAGAAATTTGAAAAATTCCAAAATTAGTAAAAATAAACCTAACAATATTTTTTAATCAGAAAAAATAGGCAATTTCAACCATAGCAAAGCCAACTACGGTTTCCATTTAAAAAAATGCAAGTTTGTGTTATATCTAAAAAATGTGTCCTCCTAAAAAAATTACGGGGTACGCCACTGAATATCAAAATATTTATAAAAAATGTCTTTATAGTTTTTTTGTATCTACATACCCAAGCGAGAAATTGAGTGCCGGAGATATGTTACATTTTCAAAATGTTGGCTATGGCTTTAAAACAAAAGAGGATACAAAAATGGCGACGGTACACTGAACTTAGTACAAAAAAGGAATACAGTAATGTGGAAACCGCAACCCTCTAGCATTAATAGTTACCGAGATTACCCTACAATTACAACGAAAATGGGACACCCTGTACACAATCTCATCTTTTAACAAGGAGTTAGAAATAATCCTCCTGTCATAGATGAAACAGCTTTATTGGCTTTATTATTGACCCAAGTTCAGTTATTGGTTGGTGAACGTTAGTGGTTACCAAAAATTGATATTGTTTTTGAAAATTAATAGTGTCTAAACGAAATGTAATTGGAAGCATTTCTAAGACAATAGCAATATTTCTTCATCTTCCAAATCCAGAGAGATGTACAGGGCATCCCGCAAAACCGAACTGCTCTAATTCCAATTTACGTATTGATCAAATCAAGGCGTAAAAGCTGTTACGTGTAACCATTACAGAAACTGATTTAATCTCTGTATGACACGACATAATAATAACATTAATATAACGGCGCTGTTAGGTAATTAAATACGATTTACTCCAATCCAAATCAGAACAATATACATAAAAATACGAAACAGAGTTCCTTTAAAAAAAATCCCATGGCCATAGGCACTGCCAACAAATCCATACCAAACATGTTACACGGGACACCGCAGCAGCTCAAATACCGTACCCCAGGCTCTCTTGATATAATTAGTCCGGTCCATGCAGGTAACATGACTTTCTCGTCACACCACAGCTTACATGTGGGAACAGTATAGTTTTATTCGTGTAAAAGCCTTTCCTTGTCTAGACATAATGCTTTTAGTTTGTCTATGTTGTTGATTAATCGTCAAAAAGTGGTTAACGCGGGGTCATTTTAAACCGATAAGCACACACTGCAGTAGTGTACATACACTTTGGCGGATGCGCAGGGGATATTACGTAATTTAAAACAAGTCGGAATATAAGTTCGATAGGAAGGTTAATTTTAATTCAACATAAACAATATTAGTGGAGCGCCCGAAGCTTTTGACCTCGGATCTCTCCAGGACTAATTGAATTTACATGCAACCAACGGGATTTTGTTTTATACGAGCCCAGGCTCGTAATAGTTCGGCCGGCTCGCATGTTCAGTTACATGCTTTAAAAAGTTCTGATACCAACTCAAACTGTGACAAATTGCTGCAAAACTGTTTATACTACATTAAAACACATACCTTGAACTTACAAAAGCAAACAACTTTATTTCATTTACGTGAACGGCAATAATTACAGAACCAAAAATGTAATTCAACTATCGGGTCATAATAGTTCGGCCACGTCAACTGACGGGTCATAAGAGTTCGGCCATGTATCCCATTAGCCATGGAAACACGAGGCGGCTTGCCAAAACAAAACATATACGGAATAAATCAACAACTATCTGTCAAGCGTAGCTTATACTTTATTTTGCAACAATTTTCAAGTAAAATGCCTCGTGGCATGCCTGTTACTGAAGATTTGCGTATTTCTATGTGTAAAGCCCACGACCAGGGCATTTCGGGGCGTAAAATATCTGCTTCGCACTCAGTTCCGCGCTCTACAGTGCAAGACATTATCAATTTATACAAAAGAACTGGCGGGGTCCATCAAAAAAACAAACCTGGCCGACCAAGTCAAATTACCGGAGCAGATAAGAAAGCTTTGCGTAAAATTATCAGAACAAACCGACGGTGCAATGCTAAAGAACTAACAGTACTATGGAGGGCTCGCAATTTAAAGGACGTTTCATTATCCACAACAAAGAGATGTATCAAAAAAATAGGTTACAAATTTTATAAGGTATTATTACTTTTTCTTTTGGAGTACAAGCACTTATAATTTAATTTCATTTTTATACTAGGCAAAAGAAAAACCCCTTTTTGACCAAACTACAGATGAAGAACAGACTAAAATGGGCGCGGGAACACAAAAACTGGACACAAATGCAATGGAATAGTATCATTTGGAGTGATGAGTCGAAATTTGAGGTACGTGTGGGTGACACTGCGAAAAAGAATTTTACGCACATCTTCAGAAGCATACCACAATGACTGTTTGGTAAAAAAAGTTAAGTTCCCAGGGTCTGTGATGGTTTGGGGTTGTAAGTCTGCTAGGGGTGTGGGTAGTCTGTGTATTATTGACGGCACTGTTAACGCGCAGAAATACAGAGACATTCTCGAAGAAAATTTTTTACCCTCCATCCCGAATTGTCAAACGACCGAAGGCGAATTTATGTTCCAGCAAGATGGAGCGCCGTGTCATACGGCAAAAATAGTTCAAACATGGTTGCAAGAACATAAAATATACCGGTATTAAAATGGACCCCTTCCAGTCCGGATTTATCTCCAGTTGAGACCTTGTGGCATAATATGAAGAAACAGCTTCGTAAAACTCCAACGCGTACCGTCAACGAATTAAAAGCCACCTTGCAGGCTATATGGGACAAAACGCTACCAGAGGAATGTGCAAGGCTCGTGGCTACAATGCCTAGCAGAATTAAAGCCGTTATTGCTAACAAAGGTGGTGTTACACAGTATTAAATGTTGGCCAAACTTTTATGACCCTTCAGTTGATGTGGCCGAACTATTATGACCTGTTAGTTGAATTACATTTTTCGTTCTGTAATTATTGCCGTTCACGTAAATGAAATAAAATTGTTTGCTTTTGTAAGTTCAAGGTCTGTGTTTTAATGTAGTATAAACAGTTTCACAGTAATTTGTCACAGTCCGTGTTGGTATCAGAATTTTTTAAAGCATGTAACTGAAAATGCCAGCCGGCCGAACTATTATGAGCCTGGGCTCGTATACTCTAAATTGCAACTTCTACCAATATTATATTGTGCAATTAATTTTTTTTCATTTTTTAAACAAAAAAAGATGAAAAATTAGTATTGGAGCATAACATTTTGTTTGAAATCATATTTTTTTAGTTATACGTTAAATCTCACTTAAATAGACGAACATCTTTCCAATATTCCAGTTTATTTGAAGGGTCCTAGGGACCTTCAGCAGGTAGTCAAACGTGGCGGGAAGAACGGCAGCTGCAGCGATTTAAAAATGTTTTCTGGCTAGTTCAGTTATTAGTGAAACGTGTATACATAGTACATGTCGTGTATACGTAATAGTGAAAAATCTGTGATTTAATTTAATACTTCAAAAATTTCACAAAGCAATTCATTAATCAACCAGCATTGTTGATGAATATAGCCGAAAAATATGCGAAAAATTGGGTTCATCTTCCGGAACAAATGTAGCAGATCTTGGAGAAAGAGTAAAAAAAGTAGAGGAATATAGTTTGTGATTTGAAAGTTGAGCCTCACGTCATAAATCTAAAGTGTATGGTTCAAATCGATTGAAAGCCGCTGTCAGACTTTTTCAGTGGCGTGCTATTTAGCGGGCTACAAATTATACATAATGTGCGCTTCCATAAAGACTACAAACATCGACAAACATGAAATAAGACACGAAAAACTGCCTGCTATTTAAAAAATTATGCATAAAAAGCAAACTAAATATTTACTAACGAATTAAATACATTGTTGTCTATAAAAAGGAAAAGACAACTGCATCTTCTCCTTCAACAAAAAAAAAACTCCGGAGATCTATTCATTTCTCTCACTTCAATTGGGAAAATAACTGTTTTATTAGTGGACAGCAAGCGAATCTAATAAAAGAAGCAAAATTTAATAAAAACAGGAAGCGAATAATTTCATATGTAAATATTACAACTTTGAGCGATGACGTCCGAATATTTATCGCCGTACAGAAAGATTATAGAGAAATGCATAAAACAATTTCTGATGTATTACATTTACAAACTTTAAATCCGCGGAGCAGATGTTGAGAAAAAAATCAGCCCATTAATTTTGAAAATATACTGTAGTGCAGCATGCCTATACATTGCAACGACGACAGCTCTTTAAATACAGTGCCTATGATTCAATAAGTGAAATAGAAGATTATATTTGAAAAAAAGCAAACATTTAAATAAGCAAATACTTTCTGAATAATTGATTTTTTTCTTTAAATAGTCTTAATTTTCTTATTTTTTGATAATTACTTATGTTACTTATTTGTTATAGTAATAGAAGACAATTTTTTACTTTTTTAATGCAAACTATTTAAATATATTTATTTAATACATTAAGTCCAACTCTTGCTGCATTAGTAATGTCAAACTTACTTCACACTTGTATAGAAAAACTTCCATTCCAAGTACCATTACTATACCAATATGTTGATGACCTAATCTTAGCGATTCCATATACAGAAACCAACCTTGTTCTACAAACGTTCAATTCTTTCGATCAATACTTAGAATTCACAATTGAACTTGAAGAAAATAATTCCATTCCTTTTCTTGATACTAAAATAATTCGTACTCAAAATAACAGTTTAATTTTAGATTGGTATCAAAAACCCACCTCATCTGGAAGATATATAAATTACTATTCTGAACATAATTTCCATATAAAACTAAATCTTATTAAAGCTTTAAAAAATAGAATTGAAAAAATTACACATCCGTCCCTTACACATCAAGCTTTACACAGATTATATAAAATACTTCTACATAATAGCTACCCACGTCATTTAATTATTAAATTATTATTTAGTAGTAACAATTCAAGGACTTCTGTTAATAACACCACATATAGCCAGATAGATCAAGATAACTTAGTTAATCCCCAAAATGTAGTATTTGCATCTCTTCCATTTATACCAAATTTAACACATAAACTTACAAAAATTTTTAACGTAGTTCCAAATTTAAAAATTGCAAAATACTATATAAAAACTAATAAAAAGTTGTTCTCAAAACTTAAAGATAAAATTGACAAAAATAAAAAAATGAATGTGATTTATTGTGTTGAATGTCTGGACTGCCCCTCTGTTTATATTGGACAAACCATGCAGTCTTTACAACACAGACTGAACCTACATCGTAGTGATGTTCGTCTACGTCCAGATCGTTGTGCTTTAGCTCAGCATGCATCTAGCACCGGACATTCTTTTGGTTTCCTAAATACTGCAATTTTAGACATAGAAGCTAATAAATCAAAACGTTTATTTTTAGAAATGTGTTATATACAACAAAATTCCAATTCTATTAACAAAAGGTCAGATATACAAAATCTTAGTTCTATTTATTGCCAACTTCTTCAAATTGACAGTGTTAAACTAAGAAGAAATAATACAACTTAAAATTTATATATAGAATTTTTAAATAATATTTATATTTGATAAATCGCTCATGAATTTTAAGCTTGTTCAACAACTCTATCCTTGATTATGTCGAAAAATTTTGTCAGTTTTGTCAATTTCACGGTTGGACACCTATTAATTATTTATTCAGGTTTGCCATACGGCATTCTGTAATAGTTTAATCTTTTGCAAAGTTACATGTTTTCGTCGTTTTGTTTCCTTTAATATTTGGAGTTAACAGTAAGTGTTAAGAAGTTTAATTATAAAAAGTGCCTGTTATGTATTTAATTTTAGTGTCCTGATGAAGAGCCGATTTTGGTTCGAAATATAGACAAAGTTAAAAAATCCGTTTCTTAATTTAGCCCTAACACCCTTGCCGTTTTCCCAAGAAAATATTTAATATACATCCGGCAATTATCTATCGTTTAATATTTTATATAATATCTAATTTTTTTATTGAAATATTCATAATTTCTTTATTTCTTGCAATAGCTTTCACTTCTTTCACAAAAAAATAATTCTACAGCGTAATCTGTATTATAGCACATAAGTTATTGCAATCATCAATTTTTACTATTTTAAAATCAAATGCACAACTTCTAAATAGGTAGAGATTCTTATTTATGTTATTGACAATACATTCCCGCAAAAAATGATTTAATTTCATCCGGTCTATGACAGATCCGAGATTTTAACGTTTTTAACGCTCCACTATATGGTTACTTTCCAATGGTACCCTTAATAGTCAATACATTTTTACATTTAACTAACAACAGTTGCTCGTAAATAAATTAGGAAATTAATGCTGCAGAAGTTGTACGACCTGCTGCTTATACCATATATTAAACCTACCCCAAAAAAATGAAACTATTTTTGAAAATGTTGTCGAAATTTTGCCGATACCCACATGGCGTGTAGTACATTTTTCAGCCACATGTTCAACCGGCAGTTTTAGGTCGTAGATGGATGTATTTTTGACTCATTTCTGACTGAAAGAGCTTCTTCTAAGATCGTGAAACTTCTTGAAACAGAATTATTCACTCAAACACAATTTATTCATCAATTAATCTTAATTTTACTTAATTGTGATAGTAATATCGTTTGTTTCATTTGTCATACCCTTGCTGATGTGATTCGAAAATCCCATTTTTATTTAAGCATGTTCCAATAAAATATCGTTTATCTCGAAAACGGTCAATCTTATCGACATGCAAAAAAATAACTTTTTTGTGCAAGAAGAAATTAGGTCAGAACCGTGAAACCACTAAAGGATGAAAAGTTATTGAGAAGAAAAGGGTAACTACCTTTAAATTTTCTACCCCGCACTGAATGTAAGAAAATGAAAATGTGTTTGAAATCAGGGCCTTCTATAGCTAAGATGATTTTCGGCATTTCAAATATGAATATTTCTAGATTACTTAGACATTTCAGAAAAAAGTGGTTGTTTAATTACAAGGGTTGTATCTCTGAAACGGAGCGCTTTAGGGTATAAGTCGATACAAGTTTTGTTGTTCAGAATTGTGAATACTACCATCTTCCAAAATATTGTCACTTCCTCCTGAATCACCCTGTATTGGGCAGACCAGGCGTTCATAGGAGTTAGATTTAAAGAGCATTTAGCTCATTTCAGGTTTGGGAGGTTTGATAGGTCAAGTGTCACCCAACATATTAAAGACAGATCTATCTCACCCCAAAACTTTTTCGCTTTCTCCAGACATAACTTCTACATTCGCTTTTTCATTTTATGGTAGAGGTATATCATTTAGGTATAGTTTCTGTTTTACTTTTATAATAATAAAGATGTATTTATTTTGTCCACCACAAAGAGATAAATATTATTATTATACCCATTCTGCACTACTTACTGTATTCTATTTATAAATGGCAAAATCTCTAAATGTTTTCTTTCGAAAGTTCCGAATGAGCTATGGCCACCCTCAAATTTGTGTACCCAACGACCAATCAACCCCAAGCTCCGGTCCCGCCAACGCAAGCATCTTAACCCGCAATCCCCGCACCAATTAAACGACAAAAACGCGCAGGTAATTAACATTACCTAATTTACGTGGTAACGCCGGCACAGTTGCGCAGATGTTCCCGCGTAGACGGGCTCCGTCATCCTGCCCCAACACAGTACCGTCGCGGCGCCCGTCGTTCTCGCCTCGACGCCGTCTGCCAGGAGCGCGCCGCCGCCTCCGTCGCCGCCAGTTCAGCACCATGACCTCCGCAGCCGCCGACCCCTCGCGCTGACGCGCCGCCGCCATGGCGATGGTGATGTCGGGCCAGGGCCGCCTCCTGGTGGCCCTCTGCGTCTGCCTGCTGGTGCTGGCGGGCGCCCTCGCCGTCGGGTCGCTCACCGGCTGGTTCCACCACCAGCGGACGCCCAACGAGCCGAAGCAGGCCAGGCTGAGACAGGTAAATGCGAGAATCGGCGTGCCGCGGGGCTCCGTTTCGGGCCCTCTGTTGTTCGGTTGTTGGCGGGAGGGAAGCGCGTGGGATCGAAAAGTTGTTTGGAGTTGTCGTGTTGCTCGTAATGGAATACCCCGTATATTGTAGCATACTTTGACAGCTCACTTATGTTGGGGGGAGTTTTGTGTGTTTTTGAAAATTCTGCCGCACGTGGCTCGTTGACTTTACTATTTATATCATAGTCATTATTTAGCTCTTTACTACACTGGTAAATATGCATAACTATAACTACCACTAATAGTAACATATCTAGTAATTGTAGTTATTGATCTAGGCAATCCTAAATTTGTTACTAAAAAGTAAAGTGAACACAGTGTAAACCTTCGTCAAAATATATCAGAAGCGTAGCGTCATTACTTATTTAATTTACCTCTACCTCTACTAAAACAGCTTTATCACTAATTTTTACAAAATTCATTACAAACCCTGGTTTTTACAAAAGAAGCAATATGTCTGCTCTTGTTTATCAGCTGTTATGCCTCAGTGAACCTATTTTTTTTAAAGAAAGAAAAATGTTATCTTCATATTCTAAAAAAATTCTTTTCAATTTAGATGATAGATCATAATGCATTTTGAGCAAATGTTTGTCTTTAATAAGCGATTTTAATAAATAGTTATAACATGAACTGAAATCTTTTATGGGTTTTGATCAATTTATGCGATAAGTTCAAATAACCAATCAGTCCCGTGAGGCTTACCAAAAACATGGAATATGTTTGAGACAAATTCGTCATTTTAATACCAATCCAAAAACAACTTGAAGAATTCCCTAGCTTTCGCTAACAAGGTAAAAGAATTGTCAATGTGTCTAATCTGTTCAGTCCTAAATGAAATTTTAGCAATGCTCAAATATAAAACAGACAAGTACTTCTAGTGAACTATTAAATTTTGCGAAAATCTGCGTAATTTTAAGTTACTTGTGTTTAATAGCATATTCTATAAAAATCTATAAAGAATCTTGACTGAAATTTTCATATAGAATTTTGAAGAAAAACCCATCACAACGAAAAATAAAATTATAAATCATGTATTATTTAGCACCAAATATGCTGATATATTTGTATTTGGACGGGAACTGACAGACAGCTGGATGTATTCTTAAAATCTTAATTGTGCTAAACAAAAATATCTAATTTACACTTTAGAAAGAAATGGACTGAGTTCTTAATTTTCTGGACTTATCTATGTAGGTAAAGAACAACAAAATTGACTAACACAGTTAGTTATCATAATCCAAAAAATCAGGTAGAACCATTAAAGACACATATAAAAACAATAAAAATAATAAAGACACAACATCTTTGTTGTCCACGGCATCAAAAATGATCATTGCTTAGATCAAATAACATGAAAATCTCGCATTGCGAAAGAAAAGATAAAAAACTAAACCTCTTGGAACACTTATAAATTTAGAAAAAAAAATCTGGGTGCGGGGATTTTACAACGCCTGCAAAAATAAAGGATGTGGACCAAATTCTGCTCATCAAAGTTTAGTATAATTTTGTTGCTGTTTTAAAATGAAGCTCTATGGTTGAAACGACTGCACATCAAAACAATCAGCTTTTTATAGAAGTACCAGAATTTATAAAATAGGCTATATGTGGAATACAATAGTGCAATATGCAATGGCAATTTGAACAGCTTCATTCTTAGAACCGGTAGCACAAAATTTATAAGGGACTCCGAACTGCTGTCAAACTTAGGATGGAGCTTCATAATTTAAAAAGTTTTAAACGATTCCTCGCGAGAAGAGGCGTTATTGCGTACTGAGGTGTCTCTTATTTTGTGCCTGTCAAACTGTTTGATCCTACTCTACTAGAGGTGTGTATAAATGTAAAAAGAAAAACAAAGTTTATTCATTAGAAAAAAAGAAGCGTTGAACAAGTTGTAATTTAATTATTGCAGACGTCTAATAAATAAGCTATACAGGGTGATTTTTTGAAAACTTCACACCTTAAATAACTTTAAATAGAGGAAAAATTTAAAATTTTAAAAAAAACAGGTAAACTTTTGTTTGCAGGGGGACAACTTTTGAAATAAGTTTTTAATGGACAGCGCTTACCCTCTTAGCGGGGTAGATACCCCTTCAAAAATTTTAAATGAAACTACCCATCTTACGATGATACATCATTTAAAAGCTTATTACACAAGGAGTCTTGCAATGTACTTAGTTTTACTATTTTTTACCCATTGACGGGGCAGTGGGTCAAAAAGTGCATTGTAGCAAGTGCCTTATAAAATGGAATAATATTTTGGAGCTTTTTTAACAAAATTTATTGTCTTGCAGTTACAATAAAAATTGTCCTTGCCTAAGCCTAAAAAAACTTGTTAAAAAATAATTGTTACACCTAAGCAAAATGCCAAAAATACTTAAAATTTTCTTTCGACATTACTTGATATTGCAACTCGACAGTTTATACTGAATTGGCTAAATAATTATCTACTTTGTGTTTCCAATTTTTCCAACTTTTTCGCTACTTCTTTGGCACGACCATCTTTTTGTTCACATTCCTTTTTATAAATCGCGTGAAATTTTAAAGTGAGAGTCCAAGTGATAATGGTTTATTCAACTGCCGAAAGGGTAGAAATAATTTTTATTTACGGTGCTGAGCATAGCTGTGCTCATGCGTCAGCAAGGGTGTTTAACGAACGGCACCCCGATAAAAATGTTGACGCTAGGTACATTCTCGATCTCGTGCAGAAATTTCAAGGTACTGGATCTGTAGTAAACAAAACAAGGGCAGGGAATAGAGTCGTTGATGAAATGGCCCAACTTAAAGTACTTGGTCATTTTGCAATGGATCCAACTAGCTCTTTGCGTAACATTTCTGCAGCCACTGGACTTTCTTATTCATCTGTACGGAAAGTTACAAAACTGCACAAGTTCCATCCCTATAAGATGAAAACTCTTCAGGAACTCGGCGAAGATGACTTCGATAGAAGACTGCAATTTTGCGAAATTATGACAGAAAAATCTAATAAAAAATATCTGCTTCCGTGATGAATGCACATTTTTTTGAACGGCTCTGTAAATAAACATAACGTCAGGTACTGGAGTGACAAAAATCCTTATATTTTTCGAGAAGGTCATACACAAGTTCCTCAGAAGCTGAACGTCTGGGCTGGAATACTTGGCAACGCAATTGTAGGTCCAATTTTCATTGATGGGACGCTAAATGGGGGAATGTTAATAGAATTACTTGATAACGTTATTGATCTTTTCATCACAGAACAATTAGAAAACCAACGTGACCCTGAAGAAAATCCAATGTTGGATGAATACGAATTGTTTTACCAACATGATGGAGCCCCACCGCATTACGCCATTAATGTGCGAAATTGGTTAAATCATAGATTTCCTCTTCACTGGATTGGTAGGCGTGGAACAATTGAATGGCCGCCACGATCACCCGATTTGACTGCTTTAGATTTCTTTCTATGGGGTCATTTAAAATCTGTGGTTTACAAAACACAACCTACTAGCCTGGACGATCTGCGAGAAAGAATTATTAACGAGTGCAGGAGGATTCCACTTGAAACTTTCCGAAAAGTGCAGCAGGAGTTCGAGAACCGTCTGTATTATTGTATGGAAAGAGGTGGTGCACATTATGAGAATCTATTGTAAGGTTTGAATTTCTATGGTTTTGTTCACACTGTTTTTGGAGTTACAAATAAATATTTTTTCTTTTTCGTGGACATGGACTTTCTAAAAAATTACATGATAAATACTATAATGTTAATAATAATGTTAAAAGAAAATTTTCAGTATTCCGGGAGTTTTTTTAAGTGTCATATTTTTACAAGTTGTTTGTTTAAATTTTGGGTTCTCGTAAGGACAAATTTTATTTCCGCTCTAAAATAAAATACATTTTGTTGAAAAGAGTCCAAAATATTCAATTTAATAAGCAACCTGTTTCGTAGGCACTATTAATCTATTACCCCTGCAAACAAAAGTTTACCTGTTTTTGCAAATTTTTAAATTTTTGCTATATTTAAAGTTACTTAAGGTGTGAAGTTTTCAAAAAATCACCCTGTAGAAATTGGGTGATATTTGGAAGGCTATTTTGTAGTTTTGACTTATCAAGTAATTCGTGTATATCCAGTACGTAGTTCCTTTCTCCTCGGTCGGTTTAGATTTAAACAAGTAGGCATTTTGTTTCTATGACGTTCTTAGTTTTTTTAAGTTCTCTTCTTTGATAAACAATGCACGTGTAATCGACACGCCAGATTAATAATTAATTATTATTATCATCTCAAGATAAATACGAAAATTGTGACAACTTCTAAGCAACCCTTTAAGTGAAATTTCTTTCTATTTTTTCATGTTAACGAAGGTATTAAGGAATCCACGGATGGCGTTTATTTTTTTCTTAATACCTCTACAACGTAAGCCGCTTCAGGTAATGTACATCAGGCACTTCAGAACAACCCACAGGAGGGTCGTAAGGTTCTTGTTTCCTAGCTGCCGTGGCAGAAAGAGCAACGAAGCGCGATAGACTCGGCGTGCCTGGTAAACAATTTTACATAACTCTCCCGGTAATTGTAATCTGCTTAAAACGCTGCGAGGAAGTGTCTTCTTCCGACGCTGCAGTGCTCCATAAATGCGCATTGCAACGGAGGTAACGTTCTAGTTCATTTTTTGACCGTCCGATGCTTTCTTCTGCGTGTGCTCATGTAATCAGGGGATATCAAGTTTTTTGGGGTGAAACAATGGATCAAGGGACCACTATACGGCATATTGATTCACTGCAAAAAAATTGATAAAATTGGTTTTGAATACTCGTAGATTGGAGACCAGGTCTTGCATTTTCGAATTAGATGTTGGAAATGATTCGTGGAATACTACAAAGATGAGGGCGGTACCTCACCGCTGACTACCTCCTAGCCCTAGGAGTCGATTTTAAATAGTATCGTTACTAAACTCGTTTGTCAACCATTTTGAAAGCAGATAAGTGGGTGAGTTAGAGAGCTATTGCTTCAGGTATTCGTTTTAAAACTGGCTTTGACTTTGGGTGTAAGAGCAGCAATGTTTTAATAATAATAATAAATTTTATTATCCAACAGACCAAAGATGTCTACAAAAGATAAATCAATACATAATTAAAATAATACAAATTACAGAAAAAATTAAGTACAGGTATTACGAGTAACCATAATTAGCAGTTATCAGTTGCAGACACCTGCTGATCAGTTAAAAATAAGCGTTTACAACAGCTAACAAACACCTTGTTGTTCTCCTTACTTAAGCCTAAAAAAACTTGCTAAAAATAATTGTTACACCTAAACAAAATGCCAAAAATACTTAAAATTTTCTTTCGACATTACTTGATATTGCAACTCGACAGTTTATACTGAATTGGCTAAATAATTATCTACTTTGTGTTTCCAATTTTTTGTTTCAACTTTTTGGCTACTTCTTTGGCACGACCATCTTTTTGTTCACATTCCTTTTTATAAATCGCGTGAAATTTTAAAGTGAGAGTCCAAGTGATAATGGTTTATTCAACTGCCGAAAGGGTAGAAATAATTTTTATTTACGGTGCTGAACATAGCTGTGCTCGTGCGTCAGCAAGGGTGTTTAACGAACGGCACCCCGATAAAAATGTTGACGCTAGGTACATTCTCGATCTCGTGCAGAAATTTCAAAACACTGGATCTGTAGTAAACAAAAAAAGGGCAGGGAATAGAGTCGTTGATGAAATGGCCCAACTTGAAGTACTTGGTCATTTTGCAATGGATCCAACTAGCTCTTTGCGTAACATTTCTACAGCCACTGGACTTTCTTATTCATCTGTAAGGAAAGTTACAAAACTGCACAAATTCCATCCCTATAAGATGAAAACTCTCCAGGAACTCGGCGAAGATGACTTCGATAGAAGACTGCAATTTTGCGAAATTATGACAGAAAAGATTGTAGCAAATCCAAATCTAATAAAAAATATCTGCTTCGGTGATGAACGGCTCTGTAAATAAACATAACGTCAGGTACTGGAGTGACGAAAATCCTTATATTTTTCGAGAAGGTCATACACAAGTTCCTCAGAAGCTGAACGTCTGGGCTGGAATACTTGGCAACGCAATTGTAGATCCAATTTTCATTGATGCGACGCTAAATGGGGGAATGTATTTAGAATTACTTGATAACGTTATTGATCCTTTAATCACAGAGCAATTAGAAAACCAACGTGACCCTGAAGGAAATCCAATATTGGATGAATACGAATTGTTTTACCAACAGGATGGAGCCCCACCGCATTACGCCATTAATGTGCGAAATTGGTTAAATCATAGATTTCCTCTTCACGGGATTGGTAGGCGTGGAACAATTGAATGCCCGCCACGATCACCCGATTTGACTGCTTTAGATTTCTTTCTATAGGGTCATTTAAAATCTATGGTTTACAAAACACAACCTACTAGCCTGGACGATCTGCGAGAAAGAATTATTAACGAGTGCAGGAGGATTCCACCTGAAACTTTCCGAAAAGTGCAGCAGGAGTTCGAGAACCGTCTGTATTATTGTATGGAAAGAGGTGGTGCACATTTTGAGAATCTATTGTAAGGTTTGAATTTCTATGGTTTTGTTCACACTGTTTTTGGAGTTACAAATAAATAATTTTTCTTTTTCGTGGACATGGACTTTCTAAAAAATTATATGATAAATACTTTAATGTTAATAATAATGTTAAAAGAAAATTTTCAGTATTCTGGGAGTTTTTTTTAAGTGTCATATTTTTTACAAGTTGTTTGTTTAAATTTTGGGTTCTCGTAAGGACAAATTTTATTTCCGCTCTAAAATAAAATACATTTTGTTGAAAAGAGTCCAAAATATTCAATTTAATAAGCAACCTGTTTCGTAGACACTATTAATCTATTACCCCGTCAATAAGTTAAACGTGGTAAAACTAATTACATGGCCAGACTCTTTGTGAAATAAGCTTTCAAATGATGTTTCACAAGACGGATAGTTCCATTTAAAATTTTTAAAGGGGTGTCTACCCTGCTCAGAGAGTAAGCGCTATCCATTAAAAACTTATCTCAAAAGTTGTCCCTCTGCAAACAAAAGTTTACCTGTTTTTGCAAAATTTTAAATTTTTCCTCTATTTAAAGTTATTTAAGGTGTGAAGTTTTCAAAAAATCACCCTGTATACTGATTTGTTGCTATCTGTAAATAATTAGGACGAATTGTCAGGGATGGGTCACTAACACATCCAGATGTAATAACCAAGTCAATCTGATTCGTTACAAAGTTATGTTGTTCTAAATCATTATAAATAAGGATCAATGTGTTTGATGATATATTTCTTTCTTCGCCCAAAAAATCAAATAGTTCTTCGTAACAGTTAACTGACGTTTGAGGTGGTATGTACAAACTAATAATATTTAAACAGTGTGATCCTTCAAGATGGATTTTTGCCGCAACTAGGTCAATATTAGGCACAGGGCCCGTTAGTAGTAAACATTCAGAAGTAAACCTAGAGTTGACAGCCAGTAAACCTCCTCTTCCCATGCTGTTAGTTCTGTAGATATTAAATTTTGAAGTGAAGTATTCACTATATACTAATGACGTCTTGAGATGTGGGGAATATTAAAAGCTTTGTCAATGTATATGTCAAAAATTCATTTTAAATGTTAGAGCAGCAATGAGGAAAACAGTTAGGTGCATATTTAAAAACATGAGAAAAAGTTAACCACTACTTTTTGAAATTGGGGTTGTATCTTTACAGGAGATGTTTAATTGAGATTTTTACATCAACAAATCATCCCCTGAATATTTGGCTTTTATTTATTTGTTACCCGTTATATCAAATTAATATGCACCGCACCTGATGCATGTGGACGTTATTCATACAAATTATAACAAATCCGTCCGAAATCCCTAATAACCAATTGGACGCATTCGTCTAGATAATCAAATCGGAACCACCAGCTTATATATCCACGTAAATGCCATCAATAAGAATCAACATCTTTCAGTTTGCACGACTCATCTAGGTAGGCTAACTGAACCAAACAGCGAATGGACGTTGACGTAACCTAATTAGCTGGCTTTGTCTCGGTGCTTCTAAACCAACGTTTGATATTGCGCTTGAATTATTATATCATCGCTACGTTGGAAAATTTAAAGTAAACACTTGTCGTCTTTTGTATTTTACAAGTAAACGATGGGAAAGACCGAATACTGAAGTAGACGATAGTTTTCGTCGAAGACACGAAAACTTAGGCATTTTTTACTCATTTTCTTGAAGATTGCATAATGTTAAAGACAAAATAATGACGAAACTGTGAATTCTGAAAGCTAAATTTTATTAAAAACTAGTTTTGGTCAGTTGCTGATGTGGTGACAACCTTAAAAAATCTAGCAGTAAATGTTTGAAATAATTTTTTACTTGTTTTAGCAAAAATGAAGCGGTGAAAAATATACTAAGCTCCTTTTTTAATTTCGGTAATACTATTTATTTCCTCAAGCAAAAGCTCATTTTTAGACTACAAATATTGGTAGTTTCTAAGAACTTTTTATAGGCTGCCAATTAAGAGAAAAAAAAGCAAAGGTGTCATAAGAATGTTAATGAACAACATCTAAAAGGAACGATGGAAAATTTACAATTTTCATTAACAAGTTATCGTACTTGAACAATCAATGGTATAAATATTTAAAATCCTTAAAAGCGTAGATTTTTTACCCTTCTAGAAGCTGCTCCACAAAGTCAGTCTCCCATTTTAWTATTTAAATTACTGTGCTACTGTTCCAGTWCACRGGAACGTAAGTAGCCGGATATGTTMAGCATTAAAAATGGAAACTCTTTTAAGATTTACACTCGGCTTAAAACTGTACTGCGTTTTGTTATGCAACTGTAAAGCCCACCAGAATAAATAAATTTTGGGAAAACGCAACAAATTGAAATATTCTTATAGCATTTATTTATAATAAAAATGTGGAGACCGTGAAATTCCCACCCACAAGAAGGTGAAATAAACGTAGTGGTTGTTGAAGATGTCGAAATAGCGGAAGATGTTTTTGACAATAATGCTGAAAATGATGTACCCAAAGAGTCAAAACTCATTGAACGGAATCATAATCATTTACCACCTGAAACTAAATAAATTTCACAACCAACTGTGAGAACTAATATAGCTGAAAAGGAATCCAGGCTAATGCGAGAAGATTTTCAAAAATGATCATGCAACGTATGATTTTTGGGGCGTACAAAAATTATTTTGGTATTAACAATTGAAGAATTACTCAAGAAAATTAAAGCTGAGCTAAAAATTAACTGCTGTAAGTAAATGCAACAAGTAGTATCGTTTAACTATCTCACTGACGTTTGGTAGGAATGGACAGAGAAAGACCAATAAAAAATGGAGAGTGAAGCAACAAAGACGCGATGTGGTGAAAAAAAAGGAGCGTAACACAGGGCGGTAAGTCAAAAAATGTAAAATAGTAACAAAATGACATGTTGTTTTCCGGGCTGGTTCCCACGTTGGTTATTAGACCTTGACGTTTCGACACTCGGTGTCTTCCTCAGAAGTAGCTCTGAAACTGGAGTGTCCTAGCCTGCTCGGGTATTTATACTCGTCCGGGTCACTGACGCGTGGGCGTTGTTACTCATGACCGGTTTCCAGATTCCAGGTAGTTCAATTCCCCGGTCTCGGTTGTAATTGTGCGGGTTCTTCTGGATTTCGATGGCTTCCTTGTACAGTCTCGGCCAGAATCTCGCTTCCCTCGACAGCATTTGTGCTTGCTCGAATTTGATGATGTGGCCAGTCTCCATTCAATGTTCTGCTACAGCCGACCTATCACCTTGCCGTCTCTGGTGTCCCTCATGTGCTCCTTGATTCTCATGCTGATGTGCCTTCCGGTTTGGCCGATGTAAACCTTCCCACAGCTGCATGGGATGCTGTACACACCTTGATCAGATCAGACTGGACCCGGAGGACATCTTAATAAGCTTTGATATTACCTCACTCTTCACGAAGATACCATTKGACGATMCCTTAAGGGAGTTGAAGAAACGTCTACAAGAAGAAGACTTGGATGAAGAACTAGTCCAACTTGCGAATATCTGCCTGAAATCTACTTTCTTCAAGTTCCAGGAGGAATACTACGAGCAGACAGAAGGTGCTCCGATGGGGTCACCGCTTTCTCCGCTGATAGCTAACATTTACTTGGAAGCCTTCGAGACAACTGCATTGGCATCGGCACGGCTTAAACCTAAGTGTTGGTTTAGATACGTGGACGACACTTTTACCGTCTGGCCGCATGGAGAACAGAACATAAAGGAGTTCCTGGACCATCTAAATAGTATCCATAGCGGCATACAATTCACGATGGAGATGGAGACCAATGGCGCCCTACCCTTCCTGGATGTGATGGTGACAAGGAAACAAGACGGCACGCTAGGACATCGGGTCTATAGCAAGCCAACCTACACGGATCGCTACCTGCATGCAGATTCACACCACCACCCCGCCCAAAAACAAGGAGTCATCAACACGCTGATACAGCGGGCGAAGCTAGTCAGCGAACCAGACCACCTAGAAGAGGAATTAGAACATCTACGCAGAGMACTACAGAAGAACGGATATCCKGAGGCACAGATTGAGAAGACTATCAACAAGCAACCACGAAGGAAGGAACCAGAGGAGCACATCGCTGCAGCATACCTGCCCTACGTCAATGAATGTACAGATAAGATCAGACAGGTGCTGAGAAGACATCATATAAACACCATCTTCACCGCCCCGAGAAAGATAGCTAACGCCTTTCCGAAATATCGTTCGACGACTGAGGAGCTGACGTGTGTACAGCATCCCATGCAGCTGTGGGAAGGTTTACATCGGCCAAACCGGAAGGCACATCAGCACGAGAATCAAGGAGCACATGAGGGACACCAGAGACCGGCAAGGTGATAGGTCGGCTGTAGCAGAACATCGAATAGAGAGTGGCTACATCATCAAATTCGAGGAAGCACAAATGCTGTCGAGGGAAGCGAGATTCTGGCCGAGACTGTACAAGGAAGCCGCCGAAATCCAGAAGAACCCGCACAATTACAACCGAGACCGTGGCATTGAACTACCTCGAATCTGGAAACCGGTCATGCGTAACAGCGCCCACGCGTCAGTGACCCGGACGAGTATAAATACCCGAGCGGACTAGGACACTTCAGTTTCAGAGCTACTTCTGAGGAAGACACCGACATGAGTGTCGAAACGTCAAGGTCTAATAACCAACGTGGGAACCAGCCCGGAAAACAACATGTCATCGACAACAACCACGGAATCCTTCAAACCAAAACAAGTAATATTTGTTTACATTTTTTGAGCTGCGTCGCGTTGCCAGTGTGGGCAAATTTTCGCGATACCGTGAGGAATGTAGTCGTAAACTGGCATTGTGACATTGATACCTAGGTCAACTTAAGGCGTATTTGTGAAAATAACTTAAATCTTCCTTCAGTCAGTTTATTCTATAATGAACAGTTCAATATAACAAGCGCATTCACTGGCTTTCTGCTGAAACACGAAAGCACTTTAACCATCGAACCTGCTTTTGAACTAATGTTTTTATTATGAGGAATTAAACGACGATTCACGCTTTGTATACTTACGTATGAGAACGACATGGTAAATTTTGAAACTGTCAGGACTGTCTCTGACCGTTGTTAGGAAAAAAAACGGTAAAGTAGCACTGACAACATCGCACGTTCGCATATGCTGCATGTGTTCCATGTGCAACGTAATAACCCTAACCTAACAAGCCACGCGTTTTTGTTTACATAGTTTGGTCAAACTTTCGAGTTTCGTATTTGTCAGATTAAGTGGTGGAGCAAGATGTTGTCGAAGTATTTGGGTAATCTGTTGTTTTTTTATGTAAGAATGGCTTACGTTAAGAAGTGTTTTAATAAACAGTTACAGGTTATTCCTATGTTTACATTATAATATTGACGTTGACGGTTATACCTTCGCTCTTCTCTCTCACTCCCATTGCATTATTGTATTTCTCTGGCTATTTGTAAAACTGACAACAGTGGGCACTTAGTTACCTAGGTAGCTGTAACAGTGCGCATGACGGAAATTAGGAACCTTTTGCGTAGTTGTTGACGGATTTTAGAAAACGTTTGAAACAGGGTAATTTTTCTATCTCCGTTTGTTACGAGTTGAATTAATCTAAAAGCAAAATATTTGCGTAGCACTAGTATTCATGACGTAAGCAATAAAAGGCATAGGTTAAAGCTATCAAATTTTAATGTGTGGGACGACCCCATTGTATTAGACAATGCGTTTAATCACTCTGCTGTGATTGAAAAAATCCCAAATAAGTCTTCAAATAAAGAAGAAATCAAAGATTTTCTTTTAAAATATGACATATTTTGAGGAATTTTATACAAAGAAACAACTCTTGGATGTTCTAAAGGCAAAATGTTTTGATAAAACGGTCAGAATTGATAGTTTGGCTAAAGAATGTGCTGATATTTATTAAAATTGTTCAATTATAGTTACGTTTTCTCAAAAGAAAATGTTATGCTCGCAGTCATTTTTCTACAAAATGCAACAAGTGGAATCATTGAAATATCTCACTGACGTTTGGTAGGAATGAACAGAGAAAAACCAGTAAAGAATGGAGAGTGAAGCAACAAAGACACGATATGGTGAAAAAGAGGAACCTAACACAGGGCGGTAAGTCAAAAAATGGAAATAGTAACGAAATGTTGGCCCCTGTAAAGTTCCTCCACCCACACTGAAAGTGGCCCATTCGAGTATCTGCGGAGAGAAGCCAGCGCCTTAAAATAATAAGATAATCTCGAATGAAATTTCATTTCCATGTTACAACAGCGCGGGCACTAATTCTGTCGCGGTGTCGCGATTTATATTTCAGCTATAAATTGCGCGCTTTTCATCGCGACGTATAAATTTTCCTAGTTTTGTCGCCCTACTTGAAAATCCTCTCTGGTGGCGTTAATCGCTGTGTATTGACGGGAATACGCGGGCGACACGCAGTTACTCCAAGTAAATATTTACGTACAGGTGTTTCTTTTCTCCCGCCAACAACGAAACAGAAATCCACATTGAATGACACAAACTTAAACGAAATTGATTATCAATTTATTGCCCCGGGAGTGATTGACGTGTAACACAACGTAAATATTTGATGGACCAATTGTCCAATTTCCGTTAAGCGATGCCATTATGTCTTCACATCGGGGCCGAGGTGTTAACGGACATTTATTGACAATGTAATGAAAACGCGCGGTTCACCAATTATGCGTGTGCTTCCTGCCGCGACGTGGAAATTTATTAATTTTCGAATGTTTTGTAATCGATCTGTTTGTGGATGTTTCTTCCGGAAATTACAAGCAGACGTCGATAATGACAGTTGATTGGGAGTTGCCAATAAAAATAATTATTTTTTTCTGCGGCAGATGTTAAAGTGTGTTTTGGGTCTATTCAAATCAAAATATCGAGGGGGTAAGGACAGATAAAATTATATTTTTGTTCAAGACCATCATCGAAACCCGCGCTTATATTTGACATTTTGCAGGACCTCCTGAATAGCAGATTTGTMATAATTATATGAGTGTCTTTATATTTTTCGTATATKTCGATGTGTTCCATGTTCCATAGCTCTAATCATTAAAGATCTTCCAGTTTGTCCTACATAAAGTGCGGCACAATCGTTGGAAGAAAAAAAGGTATACGCCAGATATGAACTAATTTGGTTGCTAAGCTACATGTTGAAAAAGAAATATGAATTCGTGAGAAAATAATTTAGTTAAAAGTGGAACAATAAACGCAAGCGCTTTACCGTTCTATTAAAAGCGTTACCATTGGTGTACCCAGCTTTTGGTCTAAGGGGGGGGGGGCAAAACAGGGATTTCCCTTACTGAATAATTCTTCATAGATAAAAGTTGTGCCTTTATCGGATTATGTACCTAAGTAACCAACGAAGTATTTATTTCATGAGCAATCTTTGTTGATTTTCTGCAAGGTGACTTAAAACATCTCTGAAGACCCAAGTTTTTTATGTTTTTTATATATACTGATCTTCAAAAGCTCGTTTATTCCTAATGCAATTATTGATGATATCAATTAGGCAACCTAGCGCATTCAGTTGCATCTCTATCACGTTTAACAAAAGATGAGTAGATATATTCTATTTGGCATAATAAAAATCCGTGATCAACATAATATATAGTAATATCAAACGAAGTACTAAAGAAATATAAATTTCGCCTTAAGCATCTACTAATAGAACCACGTTTTATAATTTGGAATTCGCACATGTCAAATATTAATCAATTAACCGATGCGCTTTTTAGTTTCAATTTTTCACTATAGAAATTTAAGTTACGAGTGAACAGGTAGCTAGTATAGATAAAAACTTATCAAAACTGAGAATGAGGAAACAACCTGGTCGTGAAACAGTACCCAAGACTGTAATGATTTAAGCTGCTGGTTTAATTAATCTTAGTTGAACTTAAAATACAAGTTATAAGCCCCATCATTATGCATCAAGTGGCCAAACACCACCAATCAGCATTAAATTGATGGTAGATTTATCTCTAATTTTTTTATATTTTTTTCGTTTTAGTATGTGATTAGTAGTATAACTGCGAGTATTATTCGCTCTTATAAATTTTCGGTGCAGCAAACTGTTTAGAAGATATTAGCAAAAAAGCGTCACTTAAAGAAAACGGTTTTTCCTAAATATCTCCGAATATACTTAATATATTCAAAAAATGAAAATACCACCAGATAGAAAATAAAATTTCTCACAAAAAGTGTCTTAAAAATTTATTCAAAATTTTGACATTTTCGAAATATTTCCAAAAAACCTATTTTGAACCCTGCTCGTACGATTTTTTTTAAATTTTGGTATTATCTAGAAAATCAAATTTCTGATCAGAAAGCACTCTTGTAATTTTTTGTTAGGTTAATAATTCTCGAGTTATTTGGAAAAAACGATTTTAAAATTTATATATTTTTGCTACTATCACGAGGACTGTTCGTCTTAGAAAAAATGTGTAGAGAGGAAAAATGCTCAAAACCTAATAACTAAACGTATAGTATAAGAAATAAAAACGTAAATGTCATTTTGACAATTGGATGTGGAAGTATTGATTCAATTTGCAGCGATTTTATACTTATATTATTATCACTTAATTATGCTATTTTGCTTATCATCAATAACTGTTTTTTCTTGCTAATATAGATAGACTTATTAGTTTTGCACATTAAATTGTAACATTCAGGTTTGGTTATTCTCAGGATTAGCATAACTATGTTTTTTAGTGGGTGCCATTTTGGGCTTACCTGTTCGCACCCCCTGTAATAAATAAATAAATAAATGACTAGTATTACCTATCTGTACACGTAGCTTTTCATAAAATTTCTAAAGTAAAGTAAGGATATGATTCATTACGTTTCATAGTCTTAATACCTTTTTCAGAAGCAAAATTTATATATGGATGTAAAAAAATAACAAAGAAAAGAAAATTAATTATATCAACTTGTTTACTTTTAAAAAGGCACAAATATCATCTACATAACGAAACCAAAAATGAACATTAGACTGAATGCAGGTATGCTTAGATAAATCTTATTCAAGTTTATTCAAAAATAGTTCAGCCAAAAGAGAGCTGACAGAAGAATCCATCGCTTAAGACAAGTTCAGTTGTAATACAACAAAATTAAAACTAAATCAAAATTTTGGAGATTTACAATACGGTTGGTTACTATGCAAATATATCTTTTTCTTGAAAAACTAAAAATACTTTTTTGTCCAATACCCCAGTGTAAATTTCAAATGAAATTTCAGTAGCTAGAGGTGAAAAAGAAATAACCTTGTATTTTAAAAAGATCCGACGTAATACCAACAACACAGTTATGACATGTTTCAGACTGTTTACGGTTGCAATTAGACCATTCCCAAATTTGTATTTGCAATGATAATATGTGTTCATCTGCATGAGAAACCTTCGGGGATAGTTTGAAAACCGTTCAACCGAAGGGGATTCAGCCGCTCTCGTTCTCAAAATTCAATCAGCTACAGCGTACATATTGATACCTGCACGAAATTGCAGTTTGACCACTGCATATTCAGTATATTCCGAGAACTCGTGTCCATGTTTAAAAGGCTATTTTTTGCCGGAAATTTATTAATTATAAACTCTAGTTCGTTGGCGATTATCACTGTCAGTCCTGTCTTGTAATGTAATCAAGTTATCAAGGTAGCAACTAGAAAAGAATAAGGTATCTTTATTTTTTTTAAATAAGTTTTTGGACATTATGGGTTAAGCTGTTTCTTTAATATATTGGACGACATTTGATTTATCAAACTTCCTAAAGCTGAAATGAGTATATATTATGTTTTTTTTAATCTAACTTATATAGAAAGACTGGTCTGCCCATTAATATTTAATTGTAGGTATTTCATAAATGCCTGATTCGTCTTTTTTGTCTACTTTATCCTTTGGGTTTTCTAAAGATTTTTTATAGTACCAGGGCTGTTTTTTTAACGATAGATTATAAAAGACCCGTTTACATAAAAAATATTTTATTATTAAAAAAATCGATCAATTTCGTATTCTATTCATACGTTTTTATGCCAACATCTTCAATAATTCGTTCTTTATATAATAGTCTTTAAAATATAGCTCTTCTTTAATTGGGAATTCTTAAACTTCGCTTTTTTACTGCTGTTGTTTGGAACTTTATCAACTATTGCACTTATGAGTGGTGGTGAGTCTTATGTAAAATTCTCGTCAAATCGTGATCATTGGAAATACAACTTTAGAAAGGTGTACTATATTGGATTGTATAATGCTTTGAATACAAACAGCTGAAAGAAGGTACTATCCTGCAATGATGTCGTTTATTCCTCTTCAGTATTGTACGGCAATATTTATGACCTACTGGACACATATGTACCCCGTACTGCTCTAGTAACTAAAACCTATCCTATTTGGTACACTAAATCTATCATACTTAAAATAAAACTTAAACGCCGCTTGTGGCTAACGTATAAAAAATACAAGTATCCTAGCCATATACAAGAAGCTAATGAGTTGAGAACAGCCATAAAGACTGAAATAAAGGCTGAATACCGTATTTTTTTTAAGTCAGAGGAGACTCTGAGGGCAAACCTCAAAAATCTCTGGAAATATGTTGGGCTGAAAAGAAATGACGGTGGAGTTCCTGCTGAACTATTTTACCGTGGAAGCATGTTGAAGAACGCTACAGACATAGTGAACGTATTCGCGGAACATTTTGCGTCCGTATTTGTTAGTGACAGTGCGAACGATTCCTACAAGACTGCGTATGGCATGTGTAATAAATAGCACAACTTTACTGTAACTGATAAGAACATCGTTGATGCGGCGAGGAAGATGAAGGTAAATTTCACCATGGGTCCCGACAATATCCCAGCATTCCTTGTTAGAAACTGTATATCGTGCTTATGTCGTCCTTTAGGACATATATTTAACTTGATCATTTCTACTGCAAGCTTTCCTAATATATGGAAACTGACTAAAGTCATACCGCTATTTAAAKTTGGTGAAAAGAATTGTGTAGAAAACTACAGGCCGATTGCCAATATACTAGTACTAATCTGTGCGAATTTGTACATCACGTTTCCGAAGCTCTTGATCTTAATAACCAAGTTGGCGTTGTTTACACTGGTCTAGCTAAGGCATTTGACACAGTAAACCACCGCATACTTCTGCACAAACTGCACGCCGTGGGTCTTTGTGATAATCTGGCAAACTTATTTTCGTCGATGTTGGAAAATAGGGCACAATATGTTGAATAGCGAGGCTGTCATACCAATACGTATGCAGTTTGTAGTGGTGTAACTCAAGGCTCTAATCTAGGGCCTATACTTTTATTAATTTATTTCAATGATGCACTGTCTTTGTTTGATTGCTCGACATATGTATGTGCTGACGATCTGAAGATTGCCAAACGCATTACTTCTATCGGTGATTGTTACGCACTGCAGCAAGATTTAGATAAGTTTCGGTGTTGGTGTGTTAAAAACAAACTTAAAATTAATATTGATAAATGTAATTCCATAAGCTTCAGCAGGAAGATGAAGAGGATTGAACATAATTATTATATAAACGGGACAGTGGCTGGCAAAGTTATGCAAATTAAGGATTTGGGTGTTAATATGGATAGCCAGCTTACATTCAAGCAGCATTGCCAGTTGGGTTTTATTTTTAGAAATACCAGAGAATTTAACAACACGGATGCAATTTTGGTTCTCTATTTTTCTTTAGTAAAATCAAAGCTAGAGTATTGTTCTGCAGCGTGCAGTCCGTTCTATGACTGTCATATTCTAATGATCGAGCGTATTCAGTGTAGGGTTTGTAGATATGCCTATTACATAAGATACCGACAGTATCCAGAAAAAAAATTTTCTTTCACAACAATTACTGTTTGAATTTAATCTGGAAACTTTGAGTGCCTGAAGAGTTTTTTTAACCTGTCCGCTTCGCGTGGAATGCCTCCAGTATAATACTAATAACTCCTTGACCATAAACCTTGTGCACTTCACAAATAGCTCTTATAATGAGTTTTATAGATCTCTTCCTACAACTGTACATTTCCCATGGTAATGTCATTAATCGTATTATTGTCTATCTATAAAATCTTTATCGGTATCTTAGAAATTTATGATGGAACTTTCAATACCAACTATGATGTCGGATATAGGTGGATTTCTTTATTCATTAAATGCCTCAGAAAATTATATTCTCTTAGATTTTATTTTCTTTAACTGTAACTGTAGGTGAATAAAATCTGTGTAGAATATTATAAAAAATCGTTAATTTAAGATACACTTCTTTAGCCTTTCGTAGTTAACAAAACTTCAGATGAGTTCGCGTCAACAATAAATCTTTGCTAGCTGAATCCTCGACACTTAACTGATGCAATATCAGTATTTCACCGTCCATTGTTTTTCCTGGAGTTTAATGTTTTTCCGCCGGTATTTTCTTTTACAGAAATAACAATTCATCAGGCCTTTGTTTACCTTCACCGGGGGAGGTTCGGCTTTATGAGTACCCCAAAAACTTGGTGTGTTTCTCTCGACGTGATTATTAAAAGTATCCCATATATCATCTCTATTTCCCGACGGATGTTACACGATAGTTTTTACTATCTCAACTAGCGGACGCAGCTGAAAATTCGCTACGTTGTGTTGGCGTTTTTTCTTGCAAGCAGTCGAAATAAAGTGGAAAACATTTAAACGCGAATTTGGGACAGATATTAACTTAAACCTCGTCCCAGCATACCCATATCCTGCCTCCCGCGCTCCTTGATGACTCGAATTTAGGAAATACGACGCATTTACTTGATAAGCAGACGGCACAGCATTACCTTTCATTCCGCAGTGAAAAATCGCCCAACGAATCACAGCAGGGCAAAATGGAAGCGATACATTTTAAGTGGGACAAAGCTGAATTAACAGTATACATTACGACTGACTGACAAGCAATAATAGCTGAATTTAGCCCGTCCAATTTAAAGTGCATTTACGTAATAATACAATTTTCACGCTCCATTGCCGTTATGCATTTTGGCGAATATTATGCGGGTCGAGAATCGAATTCTGGTAGCTAATTTGCGAAACTGCATTGCTGAATTTCCACCTTGCAGACGGTTTTAGAAGTTTCGCCTTGCACGATTACCAACACGTGCGATTATACCGGGCAATTAAAAAAGTGATCATTAATTTACAATTAGGTAGCTTGGAAACAAGCTGACTGAACGTATGTGCTTTGTCTCACTTGATTTATCAGATAACTCTGACGATCGTTTCGACCACACGGTCATTGTCAAAGAGATAACAGCGTTGTACTAAACTCAGATGTGCAGAATTTTGGTTACGTCCCCTTTTTACCGGGGTTGTAAAGTACAGTTGTAAAATTGTCTTGCCTGGGTTTTGAAGGCCGACTTTCGGTAATTTCAAAGGCGTACTGGATGTGGGAATTTCTATTTGTGTATTTGCCAAATCTTTTTTCGGATGAAGAGCTTTTTTAATTTCCAAAAGTTCTAAAAGGTTCACCTTTTCTTTCGCAATGTAAAACCTTGACGTCGCTTTCATCTAAGTAATGGTTATTTTTTATGCAAGGGAATTTATATTCGCAACATGTTCTTTAATTCTGTTTTTAATAGCTCTACCTGATTGTCCTATGTATACCATGTCACATTGCATGCATTTTATCTGGTAAATGCCTCTTTTGTTCAATTTATTGGATTTTAGCTTATCGTTAACTAGAAGACCTCTCAAATTGCACTTATTAACCTCTATTGCTTTTATTCCGAACTTATTCAGCCTATTTTTAACACAAACACTAACTCCTTTGACATAATTTACTGAAAATATGTTCTTTTTCATTGATGTTAGCATTGTACAGCATTATTTACATTCTAACTTTATATTGCTTTTCAAGGATTTGTTCACAATTTTTGTGTCATATCCATTGTAAAAGGCTATTTGTTTAATTGTTGTCAATTCTTTTTCAGAACTTTCTTTTCTAAGTAGTATATTTATTAGTCTGTTTTTAACCATAAAACACGGAATGCTTAATCTATTATTACTGATTTGAGCAAGCCGGGATTATAGCATCCGACTGTGTTGGTTATCTATAAATTTCAGTCAATCTTACTACGAGGCATGTTTTTTAAGTAAGTACCGTTTTGGAATTAAAAAAAGACGTGCAAATATATCGCAATAATTTTATCTTACATGAAAGCCTGTACCTTAATCTACTTTTCTACATAATTTCCGTGAATATTGAGGCACTTGTCATAACGTGGCACCAGTTTTTGAATACCCTCCACATAAAATTCTGCCGCCTGACTTGTTAACCACTGTATCACAAATGTTTCGACTTCGTTATCGTCTTGAAGACGCTGACCACCCAGGTGTTTCTTCAAGTGCAGGAACAAATGGTAGTCGCTGGGCGCCAGATCAGGGCTGTATGGAGGATGATCTAGAGTTTCCCATTTAAAAGATTTGATGAGATCTTTGGTCCGATTAGCTACATGTGGACGGACATTGTCATGCAGCAAAACGATACGCTTACTCAACTTGCCACGTCTTTTGTTCTGGATTGCACGACGCAGATTGTTCAATGTCTACAATAAGACGCTGCATTGATTGTCTCATTACGAGGCAGAAACTCCACTATCAATACTCCTTTTCTGTCCCAAAAAACTGTGCACATGATTTTCCGGGCAGAAATTGTTTGCTTAAACTTCACTTTTTTGGGTGATGATGAATGTCGCCATTCCATGGATTGTTGTTTTGATTCTGGTGTGAAGTAGGCCACCCATGTTTCGTCACCAGTAACAATTTGGTCTAAAAAATCTTCACCTTCATTGTGGTACCGCTCAAGGAAAGTCAATGCACTGCCTAAACGTTGGGTTTTGTGCAAATCCGTCAACATTTTCGGAACCCAACGTGAACACAATTTCCGGTAATTCAAGTTCTCGGTCACAATGTGATACAAAACACTACGAGAATATTGAGGAAAGCAGTCGCACAATGATGAAATTGTAAAGCGTCTGTTTTCTCTCACCTTTTCGTTCACTTTCTGCACCAAATCTTCATTAACGACCGAAGGATGCCCACTCTGTTCTTCATCATGCACATTTGTGCGGCCATCTTTAAATGCTCTCACCCATTTCCTTACCATAATGTTTTGTCAGTAAACTTCACAGATCTCACGATGAATATCGATCGGTTTTACGCCTTTAGCACTAAGAAATCGTATAATAGCCCGTACTTCACAATCGGCGGGACTCACGATTGTCGGAGGCATCTTAAACACTCAGTTAACAACGTATACAATGAAGAATCAAATTGTAATGGCGTCAGTGCGTAGACAAGAGATGTAGGTAACCAGCGCGCATGCGCGGAACGCCGACCGTAGCGCTGCGGCGGCGGAATCGCAAAACGGTACTTACTTAAAAAACATGCCTCGTATTTTCTACCGACATCGATAAGTCCAGAAAATGAAGAACTCCATCCTTTTCTTTTTCTAGGGTAAATTGAATCTTTTTATTTATTGTATTTAAGAACTTTAAGAATACATACAACTGTCTGTCAGTTCCCGTCCAAATACAAAAAATATCGTCAACATATCTGGTCCAGAATAATACATTTTTAATAATTTTATTTTTCTACGCAAAAGGCTTCTCTTCGAAATCTGACATGAAAATTTCAACCWAGACTGGAGACAAAAKTGAACCCATGGCAGTCCATCGTCTTGKTTGGAGAATGTGTCATTGAAAGTAAAATAACYTTGATCTATGCAAATTTCCACAATATTCAGTAGTTCAGTTTTTCTGTGTTTGWTAGGTGGCAGTKCTCTATTTTATTTTTGAGGGATGTTAAAAGTTCAKTTAGGGGGATAGAAGTGAAAAGATTAGACATATCAAAAGACACAAGAATAGCGTTATTTGGTATTGATAATTCTTTTACCTTGTTCGCGAAACCTACGGAATTCTTCGTGCTGTATTTGGACTGGCATTCAATTGATTGCGTTAGAATGTTGTTGGCGAATTTGCATAATTTATACGTAAGAAACTACCGGTCTCAAAGGTATTCCATTTTTGTGAATTTTTGGGAGGCCATATAGAATTGGAGCTCGGGGGTTCATTATTTTTAATTTGTACTTTTCTTCATTTGATATTAACTGTTTTGAAGATTTTAAAATGCTAGTGACGTCTTACTGCAACTGGCCTGTGGGATCTGAATTAAACTTACAAAAGTTGTTTGTGTTTAATAAATTATTTAGTTTAGTCTGATACTCATCTGTTTTTAAAGTGACAATGGTATTGCCTTTATCCGCCTTACAAATAGTTAGTGAATTTCCTGCACATTTTTGTTTTATGCGTTTTATCAATTTGATTTCTACATTCGATCTCTTGTATGAGTGGCAATTTTGTTTGCATTTGTTTGTTATCATATCCGGACACGTGTATTTTTGGTTTTTCGTTCCTTCATTTATTACTTTGTCCAAGGCCAGTTCTGTATTTATACCTAATATTTCAAATTCTTTTTTAGACACTGGAAAATTTGGCTTATATTTTAGACCTTTATTTAATAATTTTTGTTCTGCCTGTGTAAAATTTGTATTCGTAAGATTTACTAAACAGCTTGTTTCCCAGCTACCTGACTGATTCAGGATGTTTCACAATGAATGCATCTTCGAATCCATTTAACATATTCATTAATTTACATTTGATTGATCATGCTGCCAGTGTGCTCAGAAGCTTGTTCTAAGATTTTAGAAGAAGACGTCCAGTTTCTTCTAAGACTGGAAGAAGTTTTAGAAGAAACTTCAGAGAGGGCTTAATCTACCTTTGCGTTCTTCATTATTTTTAGCAGATAGAAATAATGCATCTTCCGCCCATTCGGTTTTAGATCCCGCATGTAGAATAATCATTTTTTACCATGAGACGCGATTTATTCGGTCTTTAGCTATTTATTAACATTTTTTGAGGGGCTATATTGAAAATACTGTGTGCCAAGTACGACGGTGTTCTGGAGTATTTGTTTTTAAACAAAAATCGCAAATTTTTATAAACCTGTAACCGCCTACACTATGGTTGCCAATATAAATAAGTGCTACGAGCCCTAACACAAAAATGTTCGGATATCAACTGATTTTTCTTAAAAGTTTGAAAATTTCCGTAGGGGATTCAATATCATGTTTTCCATTTATGGGACACTATAATATGTACTGTTTTACATCATATTTACGACATTGTTTTGAAATAAAATAATACTGATTTATAAAACTAAACTAATGTTGCTAACAATACAATATATATTGACACATAAATGTTCGGACAATAAAAGTCGATAGCTTGTTGCGTCTCCCCTTGCCTTAATAACTGCCTTTATTTTGGCAAGTATAGTTTTTACAAGCTTTTCGCAATCTTCTGCGGTAAAAGAATCCCATATACTTTGCAATTTTACTCGCTAATCAGAAGTGTTGCGCTACGGATCATTTCTTAATTGCTGCTTCATCTTGTGCCATATAGTACCGATCACATTTAGATCAGTACTGCTGGAGGGCCAGTCAAAGACGGAAATGTTCGGACATTAACTGATTTTTCGTAAAAGTTTGAAAATTTCCGTAAGGGATTCGATATCATGTTTTCCATTTATAGGACACTATAATATGTATTGTTTTGCATCATATTTACGACATTGTTTTGAAATAAAGTAATATTGATTTATAGAACTAAGCTAATGTTGATAACAATGCATTATTTGCTGACACATTAATGTTCGGACACGTTAGTAAAGCAAATAAATAGCAAGCCTTGGAAAAAAAGAATATGTTTCCATGTGACTTTTAACTTGACAATTAAGTCGATGAGATATCAATTGACTACAAAATGTCACGCGGTAAAGTAACTAATCGAGCAATCAGAGAATTAATTGTAAAACTGTTTCACCTAGGAAAAACGTTTCGGGATATTGCTAAGCAAATAAATGTCGCAAAGTCCACGGTGTCAGATATTGTGAAAATGTATAGAGAAACGAGTTCAATTCAAATTTCAAGACATGGTGCTGGTCGGCCACGCAAAGTCACTTGCAGAATGCAAAGATGTCTTGTTCGGATCGTCAAAGTTCATTAAGAGAAATAACAGCAAAATGGAATGAAGAAACAATGGGAAATGTTTCACGAGAAACGTGTCGTCGCTGGATTCATAACTCTGGTTTACATTTTTATAAGGTACGTATGTTATGTTTAAGCAAAATTTCATATTCATCATTATCATTGCTTAAGGCAAAAGAAAAGCCGTTCCTCACGGAAAAACAAAAAAAGAGACGATTAGCGTGGGCAAAGGAACGARCATTGTGGACTTTCGAAGATTGGCAAAGGATCATTTTTAGTGATGAATCAAAATTTGATGTTTGCGTGGGTGACCATCGATCACGTGTTATAAGAAACAAAAATGAAGCCTTCCACAAAGACTGCCTAAAAAGAAAAAGAAAATTTCCATCAGGTGTTATGGTATGGGGAAGCATGTCTGCTATTGGTGTTGGAAAATTGCACTTCATAGACGGAACTGTAAACGCAGTAAAATATCAGAATATTCTTGAAACCAATTTGTTGGTGTCAATTCCAATGTTATCACCTGATGGAAACTTTACTTTTCAACAAGATGGCGCCTCCTGCCATACAGCCAAGACCACAAGAAAGTGGCTGCAAGACAACAACATTTCCGTCCTTGGCTGGCCCTCCAGCAGTCCTGATCTAAATGTAATCGAAACTATATGGCACAAGATGAAACAGCAATTAAGAAATGATCCGCAGCGCAACATTTCTGATTAGCGAGTAAAATTGCAAAGTATATGGGATTCTTTTACCGCAGAAGATTGCGAAAAGCTTGTAAAAACTGCCAGAATAAAAGCAGTTATTAAGGCAAAAGGAGACGCAACCAGCTATTGACATGTATTGTCCGAACATTTATGTGTCAATAAATATTGTATTGTTATCAACATTAGTTTAGTTTTATAAATAAATATTATGTTATTTCAAAACAATGTCGTAAATATGATGTAAAACAATACATATTATAGTGTCCTATAAAAGAAAAACATGATATTGAATGGAAATTATGGAAATTTTCAAACCTTTACGAAAAATCAGTTGACGTACGAACATTTTTTTGTCAGGGCTCGTATAAAGTCATTCATTTCATTCCCAATGTAAATTTCAGCATGAGAAGTCGCTCCCGGTCATCTTAACTCTCTACTGTAATAATACCCCGAAAAAAATAATTTTACGCACCGTTTTGCAAGTCGCACGACATCGATTTGCTTTTTGCGTCGCATTAGGATCCATTCTACCGATATTAAGTAGGATAATGTTTGAATTGTATGTCGTAAGCCCACGCATTGTCGGAAAAGCGTCGCCTTCAACAAATGCCGCTATTTGCGAGCCGTTTTGGTATTTTGCCGTCGCCTCCCCCCCCCCCCTTATTATTCTTTGTGTAATTCCAAGAACGTTTCCGTATAGAATTTAGGTACCTATTTCGTTGCTGAAATCCGACGGTATTATGCTAAATTATCGATTGGAGTGCTTTAATACCGTCCTACTCAAGTTCTTGTTGTTCTCGGTGCTTTTAAATTGGTCTTTACGTACGTTGTTTCTTTCTAGTTAGTTAGAGTCAAACTATAACGAAAAAACCCTAACCACAATGATTTAGAGAGACTAAATACGTTTTCAAGTAGGAAGGGGAGTCAAAAGGCACATCACACTTGTACAATATATTGCTTCTGGGGTGAGAAAAGAAAATAACTGTGTTAACGTTAACCAATACACAGAAATAAAAAATATTCACGCAAGAAAAATATTTTTCGGGGATTGCGAGATCGCAAGCAATTAAACACTTGACGAAAAGAATCAGTCTAATTTATTCTGGTCTCGATAATAGCACTTAGCGTATTCTACTTGCAGAAATAACCGTGGATCATACTGAAGCTTACCCAGTACACCCGGGTTTATTCTATACCAGTGTACTGGTCTGTCAACGGCCAACTTTCTTTTTCCAATAACACCCGGTATATTTTTTCTCAACGTGTATAATAGTATTTATTTTCTGCTAAAATATCGAACTAAAGTTTGAAAAGTGTTTGAGAAATTAATGTTGGAGCTGTAAGAAAGAAAAATGATCAAATATTTACGGTAGTGTGGCATTACGTCAAGAAAAAAACTGTTCAAAATAAGAACACATAAACATCAAGAATTGAAGAATACACCGTGACTGCATCTCATGTTCATTGATTCAGCGGATTTTAAAGAAATACAGCAAGATGCGATTACAAAATTCTTCTGCATCTATCCCTGCATCCCCTCGACTATGAAAGACTTAATGCAACAATATTAAAGCGTATTATGTGGTCTGACGAATCGCAACTTCATAACAACGGTGATTAATGTATTATGATCAGAGACTATATTTAATTTTTTATAGGAAAAGGTAAAAAAATATTTGAAAGGAATGTCACCACAGATTTAGGCAAACACATTTCAACAAAACGGTGCTCCATTTCATTATGCGAGAAAGACTTTTTCTTTCTTTTTTGATAGTCTATGTATGCAATGGAAAGATACGAATTAAAGCATTTTGTACCAGTAATCGTAACGTTTTTATTAAATCTACAAGTGTCATTTCTGTTAAGTAGCAGCGAATAGTTAAGGCTTATTATGTAGCTTAAGTGCCAATATTTATGTGATATGCTAATTGTACCAAGCGTTTGGTATAATGAAAAAGTTAGTTACTATTTTATCTAAAAAGCTTCTCTAACGACTTAATGTGACCCTAGCCTGTATTTTAGCAACAACTCCACTACATCACCTACATACAACCCACCAGGCCAGCACACATCGTACCTACCCTTGCAGCTATCGACGTTGTCGGCTTCTCCAACATATCCCACAACCATTTCTGGTACTGCGAACATTTGTCGTCTCCGAATTCCTCTTCGTCTCTTTGTCTCAGTGACTCGGCTTCCTTTCGCATTTCCTCGTGCACATGTTCCTTCCGCTGATGGTACTTGTGCTGGCAGCAAGACTCTAGGTACAACTCATCCACACCCCAATACTCGAGATCGTCACTAAACGCCAGCACACACATTTCGTCCACTAACAAACTTGGGTCTAGAAAAAAAACTCGGGATAAAAACCATATTCGTTATCACTAAGTAAGAACAAAAACCCCAGATGTCTCCTATTTCCTCGTGACTGGTGATAATTTTCATTCACTTTGTTATTTGCAATTGCAATGCCTCAGTTAAGTGAGCATGATCGCATAGAAATTTTGATAACGATTGGTTATGGAGATAGAAGGCGAATTATTCGGAAGTAGTTGCACTCTACAATGCGATTCACAAAGATCGTGAACCAATTGCCAGACCAACAGTTATCAAAACATTTCAACGTTTTGACGAAACCGGCGGTGTTAAAAATCGTCAAAAACCAGGACGTCCAAAGGATGCTACGAGTGAAGAAAGTAGCTTGAATGTCCTTTTAGATGTGCAAGAGAATCTCAAGTGTTCCGTACAACAGCGTGCTCTCATTCACCATATTAGCAGAAGATCTGTTCAGAAAATTTTGAAAATCCATACAAAGTTCACTTATTACAAGAACTAAGCGAAGATCGTAGGATAGAATTTTGCGAAACTGCTATGAACATGTTAGATGAAGATAGAACCATTTTAAATTGAATTATGTTTTCTGATGAAGTGACTTTTTGCCTCAGTGGTAATGTGAATAAACATAATTGGGTGTTTTCACATTTTTTGGAAATCATGCCATGTTTATATTTGGAGCACCCTTGTTACGTCCTAAAAATTTCAAAAAATTTTTAGCACCAGTTTTCGAAAAAAAAACCGTTCTGAAGTTCAAATATAAAAATTGACCACACAAACGCAGTGTCCCGGGATGGAGACGGTGTGACGTAGCACCCGATGTAAACAAAGAATGTAGGTTATGTTACCTACGTGCCTTTGCTTGTGCCGAGTGAAACGAATTGTTTTCTTGCTTTTAACGGACTCCTCCTAACAACTGGGAGAATGTTTAAGCATGTACAAACCAGAAGCTAACACCAGACGGTGCTTTGTGCCAAAGTGTTCAAATCTCAAATACATCCGTCAATAGTCTCAACAAAATATTCGTAAGTGTACCCGGCTACCGGGAGACTACGAACGCAAACGGAGATGGTTTAATGGTTTAAAGCAGCCAGAAGGGGTATGACCAAGACAAAATCTACATTTTACTGTTGTGAGACTTAGAGTAGAGTAGAGTGCACGAACTTTGTGTTCCGGGCATATCTTGGACTGCGGTAGATATATTATGGGCCCCTCTCGCTTCACCTGAAAATAACCTACAGCTGCATCTCCGTGTTGCTCACGACTTGCACTAGAAAAAAAGATACATTTCGTTCAAAATATCTATGATGCATAATGTATTAAATTGCAGATTAAGCTGCTTTATTAATTACTTATACTGGTGCTTTAGCGCTTTTGATTTCGGCAGCATTAAAACGTGGATCGTTCTTGGTAAATTCGGTGACTATAAATATATCTAGACTATAAATATATTTACAGCCGGCAAATTGTTCGAAGACGCTTTAACAAACTGAAACACTCTCAAACATAACAAATAACGCAAACGAAATACGGAAAGTAGCTGACGCTATCTTGTTTACATCGGGTAATACGTCACAGCCAGTCCTAGTCAATCTGAGCGTGTCTTAAAACTGCGTTGTTGCCACGTTGCGCACTGAGAAGTTGTAAACAATTTATTTTGGTTAAATTTTTTTTACAGCGTTATGGATACAGATACACACTTAATTAATTAAGTACTCTTTTTTAATGTATCAAAGTTTATATTTTATAACTAGTGAACACACCCAATTGCAGATATTGGTCGGACACAAATCCACATTGGATGGAACAAGTCCATACAAAACACCCTCAGAAAGTGAATGCCTGGTGTGGTATTATCGGTGAGCACATTATTGGGCCTTTTTTCATCGATGGAAATTTGAACGCGGTCAAGTATTTACAGCTCTTGCACGAAGACATTATGCCAGAACTTATTCGCCTGTTCCCTAATCGTGAAAATGCTGCGCGTACTTCTAAACAGAAATGGTTTCAGCAAGATGGTGCACCACCCCATTTTGCAGTCAACATTCGTGGATATTTGAATGCGATATTTTCAGACAGATTGATTAATAGGCGCGGAGCGATAGAATGGCCAGCGCGTTCCCCTGATCTGACGCCGCTTGATATTTTCCTATGGGGGTATCTGAAAAATCGTATTTATGCTGAACGGCCACATAATGCAGAAGGACAAATCAGGGCAGAAATTCAGAGCTTACCTCCAAATATGCAACAAAGAACATTAGAAAACTTTTACTCAAGGCTGCATGACTGCCATGAAGTAAATGGTGAACATTTTGATCTTCTGTAATGTAAATGTGAAAAAATACTGCATTTTCACGGAATCATATTTTTTTTAATTTTTGGGTACCCGATTCGCAATAAATTGATCAGACTAGACGAAAATTATCACCAGTCAAGGAAAAATGGTAATATCTGGCTTTTTTGTCCATTTTAGCGATAAAGAAAATTGTTTTCATTCTTTTCGTTCTTTGTCAGGCTCAATTTATATTTACACTTTTCTTAACTCAGAGGCTTGTACAAAGCGTGATATATATAATCAGTTTTCTTTTTTACCCATAGGGTGTAAACGTATGCAGTGTCTCTCACTCGTTTACTGTCTTTTGTACCATTTTCTTCCACTTATTCCTGTCCTTTGCTATTCTTCTAGCTTCGTCCCAACATGATATATTTTTGAAATCAGGAAAAAATTACTTTTCAATGATGTGCCTTTTGACCCCCGTGTCAAGAAAGAGTCCGTCACTCTACTGAAGATGGCATCTTAGCTGTCGAAATACCTATTTAGGCTCTCTAAATCATCATGGTTAGTGTTGATTCGTTATAGTTTGATTACAATAGAAAACCACACCTAGCTCTTATTGTATTTATGATGTTTTATAAATAAGGTGTCAAGGTTTGACATCTAAAAGTTCAATTGCGACAAAACTATAAACCAACGACACTAGAAGAGATATGTTTGCTCTTCTGGATTTTAGCGACCCCATCCAGGGAATTTCTGTTATTTCCGCACCATTACTGGACTTGATAGCACATTCAAAGCGAATACATGCACTTCAGTGCATCCCATCTCACTCAATCTAAAATAAACTTCGCCAGTAAAAGGCAACTCAGATGTTGAGATGAAAATACGGGCGCAAACACGCATTAGCATTAATTTTCGTGTTTGTAACCGACACCAAAACTTCTGCCCCTCTCCGTCCCCGTGTTTAATATTTAAACTCATCGTAGATGACAAAGCAAAGATACACACGGCGAAGTCGTTACGTGGTTGTCGTGGTTATCTTTCAATCGAACTTTGTATGCGGACCGAGTAGCAGTGCTTCGTTTGGATCCAAAGGCGATTCATATTTAATGGATTTTCGGATCGGTATCCAGATTTAAAGGAGCCGTTTTTCTTACGGGCTATTCACTTGCGTCTTTGCTAAAGCCGATCGTAAATGACCGGAAAAGTGGGATGGCATGTCGATGTCACATGAGAGCTGAAGCCTGAAGCTGTCCCCCAAGCTCTTATGTCGACATATGTGGTGATGTTTAGAGATTGTTTTAGGAACAGCCACAAATAAATCTAACGTGTTCAGTAAACGGTCCTCTCTCGAATAACATATTTTTTAAATAGTAGAGACTTTTAAGATTTAAAAAAACACTGTCTTGCTGATTAATTTTACATACCCATTTAAACATAGTTTGTCATCAATAATTAATGTTAGATCCTTTTCAGAAGAAGTCCATTTACGCAGCATCCGGCTCCGTATATAGTTGCAAGCAACAATCTATGAGACTCATTATACGAACAGCCGATTACCGCTCACAATGGTTTACAAGTATTACCTGAAGCTGTCGTAAATAACAGACGGGTTCGGTACGTTCCGCTGTGTTGCAGCGGAGTGGACCGTATCCAAAAATTGTGTTTAGGCTTTTTTCCGTACACATAAATCAATGAGACCTACAAATATTTCTCATCTACTAGCTTTTAATGTATGACTAAATCATATTCTTTCCCAATTTAATAAGTAGTATCTATTTTTATAACCATGAATGGTAAACATTCCAATTTCAATGCGGCAGCCCATACTTTCTAATTTTTGATCGCGGTGTGCAATCGTCCTCTGCCCTGTTTCTTCACAGGTTAAAATTTTCTTTTAATCCGGAAGGTCATAAACGTAGTTTCTACCTGTATATTTTTTGGGAATAAGAAGAAATCGGAACTATTCTACTCCTACTATATACGGTATTGAAAGCATATGTGTTTACTTATATAAGCATATAAGCGTACCAAGTGCAATATTTTTCACTTATTCAGTCATACCTACATATATATTTAGCCACTTATTAAGCGGCGCTTGTGACAAATACATTTCGTAGGGCAACTGGTCAAACAGATTATTGCTGATTTTAAACCGATTATCATTCTGATATGAATGCGGAAGTGTTTGAAAATTGGTACAAAAACATTTTATTGCCCAAATTACCACCAAACAGCGTCATAGTAATGGACAACGCTAGTTACCATTTGGAGCAACTGGATAAAATTCCAAATACAACAACTAATAAGGCAACCATTAAGAAATTAAGAAAAAAAAGATTTATATTTCAAAGAGGACTACACAAAAAACAATTGTTGGAAGTGCTTGGCACAAAAAAGATTTCGAAGAAATTTAAAATTGACATTCTCGCTTCTGAATGTGGACACACCATGCTACGATTACCCCCATATCATTGCATTTTCAACCCCATTGAAATGATATGGGGACAGTTGAAACAAAGAATTTGACGAGGGAACACCGGTGGAAAATTTAGCAATGAAATGCTGTTAAAAATTAGACACGAAGCTGAAATAACATGTGTCGATGCATGGAGAAATTCAGTGCGGCATATACTGGGCACTGAAAATCGGTACAGAGCGAATCATGTACAAGAATTAATAATAGAAGTTAATCGTGATTTTAGCAGTGAAAGTAATAGTGAGTATTTTTTTTAGTTTGTGACTCTTGTAATGTGCTTATTAATAAGCTGTAATCAACATAATCGATACCGTGTATAAATTTTATTGTGCACTATTGTAAATTTTTTCTAACAAATGTAAATAATTTTCTACTTACTAATTTGTATGTTTTTATATTAAATTTGTATAAATTCGTTATGACATGCAAATGCTTTTATTTTATAGTTCGGCAAATTTAAACCCAATAAAGTATCACTAATATTTTGTCGGATAGATCGCTGTCTCTTGAAAAACAAAGTCGACTTTCAAAATTTTGTTTGAACTTGTGTCAGGCAAATTTTGAGGTTCTTCGTCTTTGACAAAGATTACAGGTGTAATCGAAACGTCAGATTATTAACTTTTTGTCAGTGTTTTCAAGAGACAGCGATCTATCCGACAAAATATTATATTTTATAGTGGAAAAGTTAAAATTTTAGCCAACAAGATTTTTTTGACTACGGCCCATTTAGGAACTTTGAAGCGTGCCACTAATCCCAATATAGTTTAGGACGGCCGACCATAAKGCTCTAAAAACCCTCAATMCAATAGTTTACGACGGTCTACCACCAAGCTGTAAAACCSTCTGCATAAGTCAGTCTCATAGATCGTTGCTTGATACTTTACCTGTATAACTAAATATCATCTGCATTTTGATAATTGAACTCCCAGATCCGCCAAGTTTCTCCAAAATTTTTTTGAGATTTGTTTGTTTTGATTTAAAGTACGCAAAATATAAGCTTATATAATAATGTCTATGTGCTACAGACCTTGTACCTACGTATTTAGTTTTAGCTTTAGTTTTTAATCATCTGTTTTATGTTGTTAGTAATATAGGGTTGATAGGGACGTTTAGTTTTAATAACACGCAAATAAGCGTGAATATCAAAAAGAGACTAAATAACTTTGCTGAAGAATTCAGTTTTAACATTAATATCTTCAGTGTAAACTACTTCAACCCAATATACTCCTAAAACATCACAAGCAAACAGATTCTAATCAAAATTTGTAAAGTCTCTATATTGTACGTGCTTAACTTCTTGTCTATACGTTGTAATCGACCAATTCACGATGTGCAACATTTGCAAGAGGGAATCATAGAAGCATTTCAGGCAATCATGTCAGAACAAATTGAAAGCCTTCCAAAATGTACCACAAGTGCTTTGAAAACCGCGATGCCATTCTACAATGTTGTTGTTGTTGTTGTTTATCTTGTAATGGCCATTTAAAGTTCTGTTGTACACATTCCAAATTTCAATGGGAAACTGAGGAGCTCGTCCTTACCTTCTTAACGTGGTTCACGCCTAGTATTTTACTTGAAAGAACAATCCGCGGCGCATTTACATAAATCTGGTTTTGTCTTAGCTCCTCAAATTTATTTAATTTCTGTATTTATTATTTTCTGCCAGTGAATTTGATACAGTTAATGATCGTGATGCTGATCTTACTCGAATAAATAATGAAGATGTTCGTTTTGGCTCTCTCCTTAATATAACTGGTTTAACAATACAAATGATTAGAATTTTTCAAAGGGAAATTTTGAAAGTAGCTGTTGAAAACGTAAAAAAAGGTTCAAATCTGTTTAGTCACCTCAAATCAAAAATACCATTAAAATTTCAGTCAGGTGTGGTTTATTGTTTAACATGTGCCAGTTGTGGTAAAAATTATGTAGGACAAACATCCCAATGGCTATCTAATAGATTAGCTCTTCACAAAAGTGACATCACTACAAAACGTGATAGATGTGCTCTACCTGAGCATATATTAATTAACAATCATAGGGTAGATTGGGACAACGTCAAAATTTTAGACAAAGAACAGCAAACCAATAAAAGATTAATTCTTGAAATGTACCATATTAATAGAACAGAAAACACCATCAACAAAAAATCAGACACAAATCAATTAAGTAACATTTACACATATTTACTGTCTCCTGGTCTTCTTCATTAAAATTCTATCTATAAATTTGAACATAAATTTGAAATAGATGTTATATGAAATGTTTTTTGATCGTTTGCACTGTGACTTGACATTATAAGTTTTACAAAAAAATTTGGTATTCTTTTATTTTTGAAATGTGTCATCTAATATAAATTACAAGGAGAAAATTTACCAAAGGCTTACTAACATATGTATATAGGTGTATGTTAGAGAACGTGGCATGCATTTGTAAAAGGCTGATTTATAGCAATCTCAGAATTTGTAAGTTAGATGTGTTAATTAGTCTGTAATTTATAAGTGCTGTTTTTACAGAAGCCCTGACGAAGACTCTAATAAAGTCGAAAGCTTGGCAATAATTAAAGAGTTCACTCTATTATAAATAACAATAAGGTCGATTACCCCCTAATTTAAGAAAAATATTTATTTTCTGTATATATAAGTCCTTGTGTTAAAAAAGCTTATCGTATGCCGATTAATTTAGCTTTTAATTTTGGATTATGCATGTCTTAGAATATCAAACTGAAGAGCAAATAGTAAATATATGTAGATATTCTAATATCTATCGTGCCTAGAAGTTTTCCTACATGTAAAAGAGAACCTAAACAGGCATAACATTTCGTTTCCAAACATCGGCTTATTTTTATCCTTTTCCAGTTAATCTTATCAAAAAGTGGGAAAAAACACCATGTTTTTCTGCAACAATAGGATTGACATTACGAGCAATGAGCTGTTGTCCTGATTCGGGTCTAAAGGCCGTCGTCGCTTGGAATTGCTTCCTAACGTCTCGCTAGCACGAGTGGCAAACTCCGGCGCTGGATGTAGACTGTCTACATGATGGAAGATGGAAGGACTTCTGAAGAAGCTTGCCACTCGTTACGAAGCAATTTCAATCGACGACGGCCTCTAGACCCGAATCAGGACAACAGCTCATCACTTGGCCGCGAAAGCCTTAACCAATTTGTCATCGCGAGCAATGTCGAAATATTGTTTAAAATTAAATAAATTGAAATTTGAAGAAAAAACACGTGAGAAATTATTTTACTCAGGGGCGAAACGGCCAGGAGGCGGGGGCGACATGTCCGTATCCCATTCAAAATATGGACAGACTTTTCCTTCCTTTGTCATTTTGAATAATATTTATGAGATCTGGCTGCTAAGCACTGTCATTCTTTTTAAATTTGAGATGATACCGTTTGTTTAAGTCATTTGTTCGCTTATATTATGCTTTGGTTATACACAACAACTTAATATTTTTGATTTTTCCTAATCTTTGTTTTCAAATGCAGTCAAGCTACCTATGTATGCTATATCATTTAATCGTATCGTATCTTTTAGCGTAAAATATAATATGGTGTCTATAAGAAAATTAAAAAGTAGGACCACCCTATATAGAGGTATCTGATGAATGGGATCGTAAAAACCCAATCTTCAATTCAAAAATTCATCTTCAGGAGTTTTATTTGTGACGAGAGTCTTTTAACATTCCCCATTGTTCGACTCGACACCCCCCCCCCCAGGGTGTCGCGCATTTCAGCGTAAGGTGAGCTCTATCGCGTTGCGGTGTGTCAGCAGCAAATTTTCGACACAACCGAACGTACGGAAGCTGAGTACAACCGACCGCAATCATGACGAATAATTAATTAGCCGAAGGCTGTTTGTCAGTTGTCCGTACGTTACCGGGAGAAATCCTCACCTCCCCAAATCCAAGTCCTCGATGGCAGAATGGCGAATTACTTCGTTTGTGGTCTGTGTGGAGCATTCTAATGCAGAATTCATGTTACCGGCGCGGCGCCCCGTTTAATTGAACACCCCAATGAGTGATCGGATCGCTGGGGATTTCGGGAATGATTTGATTTAGTCGCGGAAACAAAAAAAGGTGGCCGTTTAATTATTGTCGTTGGCGCCTAACGAGCCGCGATGCGGAAAGACATCATCGACGATGTGGGCGGCGCTTGCTTTTAATTAAGTGGCGCGGTTTTTGTTTCTGGTAATTAGCCTGACTCCCCACGGCACGTGATAATTGGGGATGGTTGGATAAATTCGTCATTACGCGATATAATCCAGTCAAGTTAGACATCGAGCATCATCATCATCAATATTGGAACAATCGACTACTAACACGTTAAGAACTTAGTCTTCATGTATATTTAATTATACAGTTTCTTAAAAAAAACCGTTGCAAATTGAATCAATACTTCCACATCCAATTGCCAAAATGACATTTACGCTTTTATTTTTTAACACTATACGAACAGTAAGCAGGTATGGAGCATTTTTTCTCTCTATACATTTTTTTCTAAGACAAACGGTTATCGTGATATTAGCAAAAATACATAAATTTTTAAAATCTGTTTTTTTCCAAATAACTAAAAATATTAACTTAACAAAAAATTGCAAGAGTGCTTTTCTACGACTGAAAAAATAACAATGTGTTGCCGTACGTCAATCAAAGGCAACGTTTTCCGTTAATCTTTAATTATTCATTGTTTCCTTTTCCACGTATTTGGTGTAAAACGTATAGGGTGTCCCATTTTCGTTGTAATTGTAGGGTATCTCGGTAACTATTAATGCTAGAGGGTTGCGCTTTCGACATTACTGTATTACTTTTTTGTTCTGAATTCAGCTGTACCGTCGCCATTTTTGTATCATCTTTTGTTTTAAAGCCATGGCCAACTTTTGGAAAATGTAACATTTCTTCAGTTCTCAATATCTCGATTGGCTATGTAGACACAAAAAAAAAACAGTAAATACATTTTTTTATAAATATTTTTATTCTGAATTAAGTGGTGTAGGTACTCAGAATTTTTTTAGGGGGGCACATTTTTGAGATATAATACAAACTTACATTTTTTTAATGGAAGCCATAGTTGTCTTTGCTATGGTTGAAAAGAAATATTTTTTCTGATTAAGAAAATCTATACATTGTTAGGTTTATCTTTACTAATTTTGGTATTATTCCAATTTTTGTAATAATTTAATGAGATTTTACGTTTTTCGTCAAAATGGATGTAAATATTTGATGATAAATAATGCATAGGKGCTTATCTGCAAATAAGCAATCATTTTCATTAGTTACATGGCCTACTAGATTATCGATACAAAAATGCATGAGCGCTCTTAGGAGTCTTATGTATGTATTCAAATATGCATATATTATTTTTTAAGGATTAAAATTTTTACTTAATAATATAAATTATATCGTCTATTTTTTTATCCCATAGCCTCCGGGATGTAAAAGTAAAATATGATTAAATTATTTAAAAAAAAATGAATAATTCCAAAATTAGTAAAAATAAACCTAACAATGTATACATTTTTTAATCAGAAAAAATAGGCCTTTTCTACCATAGCAAAGCCAACTATTGTTTCTATTTAAAAAAATTCAAGTTTATGTTATATGTAAAAAATTTGACCTCCCAAAAAATTACGGGGTAGGCCACTGGATTCTAAATAAAAATATCTATAAAAATGTCTTTACAGTTTTTTGTATCTACATACCCAAGCGAGAAATTGAGAGCTGTAGAAATGTTACATTTTCCAAAAGTTGGCTATGGCTTTAAAACAAAAGACGATACAAAAGTCGCAACGGTACAGTAATACAGTAATGTCGAAATCGCAACCCTCCAGCATTAATAGTTACCGAGATACCCTACAATTACAAGGAAAATGGGACACCATGTACAGCAATAAACGTGTTTAATCGGGTTGTTATAACAAAATTAAAAAAAAATGTATCGGCAGATTTAAATTTTTTGGAAATATTTCGAAAATGTCAAATATTTGGATAAATTTTTAAGACACTTTTTGTGAAATTTTATTTTATTATTTTTTATCTGATGGTATTTTCATTTTTTGAGTATATTAAGTGTTTTCGGAGATATTTAATAACATACTAAAACGAAAAAAAAATTAAAATTTGCAAAAAGGGTAGTTAGTTACCCCACAATTTCACCCCCTTCCCAATACCCTACTTACCCCAAAAACAATAGGTCGCTTTGGGTAGTAGAGATTCCCATGTATGGCAAATTTCAAGTTCATATATTAAGTCTTTCGAAAGTACGTTTGATATTTCTTTTCGAAAAAAGCAGCGTGGCATATGTTTAAGGGTAAAAAAATTTGGAGAAATTGCTCACGACTTCAGAAAATACTTTTTGATGGTCATTAACTGTAATATAAATCAAATTTTCGCGAATTCTTACTACTGAAGACTAAATGATGAACACCAGTGTATTTTACATACCAGATTATCCAAAACTGTCCTTTAATATTTAATCTAAATCTTAATATGCCATTTAGTGGCAATTAAAGGCACTATCCACCCGTCTCTGCGGGGAACGGTAACAAAAATTACGTCTATGGGACTATACGAGAACTAACGAAATGCTTATTATGACAAGAAATGTTACAATGTGACACAAATTTCCAAATAAACCAAAAACTACTTGGTTTTTCTCGACGATTCTACAAGAAAAATTCAAGTCATTCTTAGTTCTTTCAGACCTGTCGAGCCTTATTCAGACCGCTTAATCAAWTTCGAAGATTAAATTCCTCGCACACARGAAACTGTTGCACCAGCGTTAAAATACAGCACACCAACAAACTATTTATGCACCTCGGCAGACGTATATATTAAATAAAATCCAATTTACCCGTCTCGTCGACATTCTCGTGCCGCGATCGCACTATTGGCACGTCGAACGTTCAAGATAGAACGCCTTGTAAAAGGGACGGGAACGGGCGCCTTCTCCCAAAACGAATTGAAAATAGCTTGTTTAGTTATCAAGTTTGGAGTGTGGAGGGGCATTTTTCTCCCTGGGAGACAGCTTTATACAGGCCGACAGGATGGGGACCCTAACAAATGGAACTCTTTAGATGTAAAACTTTCGTGAATGAAGCTACCGACATAAGCACTTTGTAATCAAAGGGCCGAGTTCAGTCTGATTTATACGGTCGAGAGTGGGAGATTTTAAGGTCTTCTGCTGCTGGATGCATCGTAATTGCGTTTCTAGGAGTCTTCGTAACAAGATGTTTAAAATTCACGCGAAAACTATTAGTTATAGTAGGAAAGATCTATAAAACTCATAAGAGGTTTGAGACTAAATTTGTTGGGCTACTTGCATTCTTTCCGTTTTTAACGAATATAGTAACGATGGCTCAACATCTGTGGATCTGTTTAAGAAATATTTCTCAAGTGTTTATAGCGATGATACATTAATAGTTCCCAATCATAGTTCTACATTTCTTGTTAATATAAATGGGTTGCAGGTTGGTCTAGTGGATGTGTTCAAGGGTATAGAGGGTTTGAGGACAAAATTATCTGCGAGGCCTGATGGTATCCCTGCACTTTTTATAAAGAACTGCTTGTATACCTTGGCTGGTCCGTTGTGTATCCAGCTTTCGTTGAACCAGTGCATCTTTCCTGATGTTTGGAAAACCAGTTACCTTGTCCCCATACACAAGTCTGGTGATGTTGAAAATACATCGAATTACCGTGGTATATCATCCAATCAGAAATACCAAAATTGTTTGATAAACTAATATCAGTTCAGATTGCTTGGGCTGTGAGGAGTATTATTGGTTCGGAGCAGCACGGGTTCATTCGGGGGCGCTCTTCAACTACCAATCTATTGGTCTTTCAGGACTCTTTGCTTGCAGCTATTAGTGAGGGACTCCAGACAGACACTATTTATACAGACTTCTCCAAAGCATTCGATAAGGTAAACCTTATCGAAGCTTGATGCCATAAGTTTTGGTGATGGGGTTGTAACATGATTTGATAGTTTTCTTAGAGGCAGAACTCAGCTTGTTAAAATGGACCAGTTTGTGTCTGATGCTATAGAGGTTCCCTCTGGTGCTCACACACAGGGCTCACACTGTGGTCCGATATTATTTAACATTTTTATAAATGATTTACATGAGGTAATAAAATACAGTCAATTCCTACTCTTTGCGGATGACATAAAATTCTTCATGACTTGCCAGTCTATTGATGACTGCTACAAATTGCAGTACGACCTGAACAGTTTTGCAGGGTGGGCTATAAAGAATGGTTTACATCTAAATTTGGATAAATGTATTGCTATTACGTTCTCTAGAAAACAAAACAACATACTATTTAATTATGGCATCAACGATGCATCACTCAAAAGAACAGACTGTCTCAAAGATTTAGGAGTCTATGTCGATACCAAACTTAACTTTAGGAGTCACATTCAAAAAATTTGTTCTAAAGCGTACAGAAATCTGAGTTTTGTTATCAGGAATTCTTCGGGTTTCTCATTGCCCTGTCTAAGTATCTTTTTTGTTCTCTAGTTCGTTCAGGACTTGAGTATGCCTGTGTGATGGTGTGGTCATTAAAGGTATATCGAAAAAATTTTTGCGTTACTGTGCCTTCCGGTTGGGTATCGTTGGTGAGGGAATCGAGGGTGTATCTGTGATGGGTCTTGTAGGGCTTCAGACACCCCAGAGCCGTAGAGTTATTGCTGGCATTTGTTTTCTCTGCAGGTTGATATTGGGATATGTTGACTGCCCTTATTTGCTGGGTAAGCTTGAGTTTTCAACATACAACCGAACACGGTCGAGTCAAATGTTTCATATCAGGCACTGTAGTACTAACTACCAATTCTATGCGCCATTGCAGAGATTACCCCGGGCTTTCAATGCTTACCTTTGTGGGGACTTGATTTCTCTGGACCCTTTCTCTCACTCGCTGTCCACAATTAGGAGTAGACTGCGCACTCTTGTGTTGCAAACAATTAATTAGACTGTCTATTTACCCGATCTTGTATTTTTTACCTGCTCAGTAATTATGATCCTATAAGTTTTTACAGATATCACACACCATTTATATTATTATTATTTGATGCTATGTGCCAGTTATGTATATATATTAGGGTATATCTGTTGCTTATAGAATGTGCATAAAGTTATTATTTAAATGTTACACCTTTGTACAATGGCGCTTAATGGGTGAGACAAACTAATCTAAACTGAACTATAGTGTATAACTGTCTAATTACCTGATCTCTTTTACTATCTTTTTTGCTCAATATTTATGTGCCTCTTGTGATATTATAAATGCCACTATTATTTTGATTGTTGTTTATTATTAGCCTGTTGTTTCTATTTGGGTTTATTTGTTGTTTGTGTTGAAGCCATTATATTTTGATTCCAGCTTTGTAAAATGGTGATCCGTAAATAAAGCAATCTATCTATCTATCTATCTATCTATCTATATATCTATAAGAATGTAACCAGCAGGATATTTCAGGTTCTATTAGATCATTTTTTTGAAATTGTGCATGGGCCTATGGGCAATTAAAATGCATTTTTTGGAATTTTTTCAACTTCATGTCAGGTCTTGTTTCAGAGATATGAGCGCAAGTTGCATTTTTTAATGGGAAGATGGTCAAAAGACACATCATTGAAAAGGATATTTTTTCCTGATTTCAAAAATGTATACACTTGTACAATCTATTGATTCTGAGTTGAGAAAAATGTAAATACAATAATTGGGCCTGACAAAGAACGAAAAGAATGAAAACAATTTTCTTTATCGCTAAAATGGACAAATCATAAAGGTATTACCATTTTTCCTTGACTGGTGATAATTTTCGTCTAGTTTGATCAATTTATTGCGAATCGGGTACCCAGAAAGTAAAAGAGAAAACATGAATCCCTGAAGAATGCGGTATTTTTTCAGATTTAAATTACAGAAGGTGCTCAAAATATTCCCATTTACTTCTTGGCATCAATAATGCAGCCTTAAGTAAAAGTTTTCTCATGTTCTTTGTAGCATATTTAGAGGTAAATTCTGAATTTCTGCCCTGATTCGTCCTTTTAAATCTTCTGCATTATGTGGCCGATCAGCATCAATACGATTTTTCAGATACCCCCACAGGAAAATATCAAGCGGCGTCAGATCAGGGGAACGTGCTGGTTATTCTATCGCTCCGCGCCTACCGATCCATCTGTCTAGAAATACAGCATTCAAATATCCACGAACGTTAACTGCAAAATGGGGCGATGCCCCATCTTGCTGAAACCATCTGTTCAGAAGGACGCGCAGCATTTTCACGATTACGGAACAGGCGAATAAGTTCTGGTATAATATGTTCGCGCAAGAGCTGTAAAAAAGGCCCAATAATGTGCTTACCGATAATACCACACCAGACCTTCACTTTCTGAGGGTGTTGTGTGCGGACTTGTTCCATCCAATGTCCGACCAATATCTGCAATTACGTCTATTCACATTACCATTGAGGAAAAAAGTCGCTTCATCAGAAAACATAATCCAATTTAAATTGTTTCTATCTTCATCTATCATGTTCATAGCAGTTTCGCAAAATTCTATCGTACGATCGAAATCATCTTCGCTAAGTTCTTGTAATAAGTGAATTTTGTATGGATGAAACTTCTCTTTTTTCAAAATTTTCTGAACAGATCTTCTGCTAATATGGTGAGTGAGTGCACGCCATTGTACGGAACACTTGGGATTCTCTTGCACATCTAAAAGGACATTCAAGCTACTTTCCTCACTCGTAACAACCTTTGGACGTCCTGGTTTTTGACGATTTTTAATACCGCCGGTTTCGTCAAAACGTTGCAGTGTTTTAATAACTGTTGATCTGGCAATTGGTTCACTATCTTTATGAATTTTATTGTAGAGTGCAACTACTTCCGAATAACTTCGCCTTCTATCTCCGTAACCAATCATCACTGCATACAAATAGGTCTGAATTACCTATAATGGATTATTTCGAAACTAACACGGTTTTGATAAATGAACAAGATAGTGTAAATGCTATTTAGAGTATAAGCAGCCTCGTTTAGTCCACTCAAATATTTATGAAATCATGACATCTGGACACTAATGGCAATAATGGATATTAAATTATTATAAACTATCCTAACGCTACATGCAGACCGATGTTTTGTTGCGCGGAGAGATTTAGTTTAAAATACCTTAGTGTTTTTTTGCCTTTAGAATACAGCTCATGTTAAAAGAGCTACTTGACTTTGTTTTTAATAATATTATAGAAGCAGGTTTAAATAAAGATGAATGCGATAAGATTAAAATGCATTTATGCACAGTAACCAACTACAGACATATCTGTTTCGCTATTATTATAGCTTATCAGTGCAGTTCAGATCTAATACAGACTGCAAGGCATAGAATCTTTGTTTCGAGGGGGAGATATTTCAATGGCAATTCCTACCATTTTCTGTAAATAACTTGCATGTCAAATTTAAAAAAACTAAAAGTAATAAAAACAAACATTTATTTCGCTGTTATGTTTCTATTGCATAGATGGGCAGTCATGATCATTTTTTATTTTAACAGTAAGTTACCTAACACTAATACCAGAGACTTTACAATGAAATGACTACTATTATTGTGCCTTTCACTCATCAGACTCCTCGGTTCAGATTTTCTTTGAAATCTATCTGATGTTTCGTGTTCCTGTTTCTCGCATGCCTTTTCGCGTCGGAATTTTCATTGTTCAGTTCTAATAGCCATTAAACATCGCAACCGTTGCCCTAAGATCGCCCAACCGTTCCCTCGGGATGTGAAGCGACTGGCATTTGCATGACACGACAGTTCTGGGTGTATGGAGCTCACTTACAGACGTACACTTCCTCACTCAGTTTAACAACTGCGGAGACGTTGAGAATTTACCGCTAATGTGTACAATAAACGGCGCATCATCAAGTTACCCCGTATCTGGCACAACATGTCGTCTCCCAAGACACATTCCTGCCACATGCAAATTTTAGATGTAAGCCCGGGATGCAGTGAGGATTGGGAGTATTAAAGTTAGGAACTTTGTCCGGGATTGACGTTAAATGTATTGTACATTCAAGTGTTTTTGGGTGAAATGGTGCATGTTTTTTCTTGTGACAAAAGGAAGTATTCTTTGCCTTTATATAAATATAATAATACAGAATAAGTATACCCAAAATTTTCAAAGAAGTTTTTCCAAAAAATAAGAAAAAAGTTGTTGGCTTTAGGACCCATTGACACTCTGTACCCAAGTAATAACAATTTAAGTTTTATAATGGTTTGCAAGAGTTCAATAAGAACAGGTTTATAAAACTATTTAGAAACAACATAGCTATAACGACAATCACAAGAGTTTAATAAACCCAAAAGAGGCCCATACTACCAGACGTTTTTAAAACTAATAATAAAAGCCATCAAAAAACTTTTTGATTTTATAACATATCTTTATGAAAGCTTTAAATAGTTCCATAAATCTCTAATAAGAGCAGTTACTCCCAAACAATGAATTTTATTAGAGTTTGCATTATGCCATAAAAAAACTAATTTGTTCTTGAACACGAACAACAATAAAACTATTAATTTAGGTGGCAATGCCATCTGTCAGCATTACACTGACATGATGACAAAGCCACCTAGCTGCCTTAACGGGTACTACTTCCTAAAGGAAGTGAGCTGTAGCCTGACAAATTGGCATGCAACTGCATGCTTCAATTTGACAGCAGGTCCCCACGGCGCTTTTTGCTAGCGGGCAAGAACCGACATACATTAAAATGCATGTCTATGCTGTGCTGTCTGCACCTCAACCAACTGCAGATAGATCTATTTCGCTGTCATTACAGCTCATCAGTACAGTTTATGTCTAGTGCAGACGGCACGGCATAGAACTGGTTTTGCCTATATACCATCTAAATCTAAAATAAATAAAGGTTGCTGTAAATGAAAATAAAGGTACACACTACAGGCAAGACATCTTGCTAACATCATATGTGCTTATAGAAAGTGGAAATATGCGCTTAGTAGGTCCAAAATTTTAAAACGAAAGTCAGTTTACCGTTAACATGTACAAAAATAACTCCAAATGTTTCACGCCCGCTAAATATTTTGTCGTTTTGCGAGATTTATAAAAAAAATAAAATTTTGAAAATAATTGATATTTTAGAGTTGTAAAATTTGGCTAACATAGTTTTTCTATGTTTTACATAATGTATCACCATAAAAAGTTGCAAAAAATATATTTTATTATGTGTTTCTTAAATGATGTTTAAAATGGCTGATCTCATTATCAAGACAACCTCTGCAAAAATGGCGGCATGGGAGAAAAAATCTTTTTTCCTTTAATAAGTAAGTATTAAGATCTAATACACTTATAAAAGTCACTTTAGTATTTAAATAAGACTAATTAATCTCGATGTAGTGTACTTTAAGAATGTTTAAGCTTGATTATACAATTTGGACTTAGTATAGAATGAATTATCTTGATACAGCTTTCGTCAGGCTGTTAATAAAACCAAGTAGTTTCATCAACAGCTGCAATAAAACTACTTTGTTTTATCGCAGCTTTATGCCTTACTATTGCTATAGTACGTTTCCCGTCTAAAATTCTAAGCTGTAATAAAGTGTTTATTCAGAATAATACTCGTGTAAATTAATTAATTTATTCGAATAATATTTATGCCAATTTAGGTCCAACACAATGCCTTTTAAAGTTGTGCAAACGATGGAAGATGGAGAAGTATGTTGACGGTGGTTCCGTCTTCAATTGTCAATTAGCAATTAACACACTTTTGTCACAAGCAACTTCTATTATAACCTCAAATCGTCAAGATTTTATCGTTTTATACAAGTCAAGAATAGTAGTTATTTAAAGCAAATTGGATTTGTAATGTATTTTATTAAAACATTCTGGTTTTATTGTGTATGTTAATCAAATTAAAATTTTCCAACATAGGAGGTTTTAAAAGAAAATACAAGATAGCTGTTAAACTATTATTAAAACCGTTTCAATACTAGATAGGTTTATGGTTTCTAGATTGAACCCAGTGCGAGGTCAGAGACCATTTTAAAACTTAATAGACTTATAAAATACTACGAAAAGTTAGAATAAAACTGGTATAAACTACAGTTTGAAAAGTATAAAAAGTTTTATAGAATGCTATAAGAACCTTTTTTTTAATACCTTTACACTACAAGTACGTTTAGTACTGGATAAATCCGTTTTAAATCTGATAAGTCTATCAACATGCTTTATTAAGCCTTTTTAAAGCAAGTCCAGGTCTAAAAGGTATTTAAATTGTTACTTGCGTATGTAGAAAATCAAGGATTTTCGGGGCTATGTTTATATACAAAAAATTCTTATTCTTTTTGCACGCTAATTTCGGGACACCCCGTATATTTTATGGAGAAATCATTTCTAGTTAAAGAGAAAAAAACAACCAAAATATCGTCCGTATAATCTGTACTTAACACACGAATCTAGTGAGAACCGTCGTTTGATATTAATTATATAATTTAAATTGTGTACGTGATTGCCGTTCAATGTTGGCAGATTTAAGAGGGGCGTTTACCTAGAGCGAATCGGGTCATTTTAAGCACCTACCGTTTTACATTTTACTGAGTTATTCGAAACTCTTTCGAAGTGAAATTTCGACATGGCAATGTCAAAAGATGTAGCTACAACGTAGAGTTCGAGTTTTTTCTGAGTTTGGTACGGTAATGTAAATATTTGTTGTTATATTTTGCTTAAAAATGTGTATTTTTGGCGAGCTATTTCTCGAAAATTAAGGCACATAAACGAAAAATTCGAACTCCACGTTGTAGCTGCATATTTCTTTGTACACTACCAAAAACATGAGCACGATAAATTAGTAAAAACATTCAAAAAATCTAAAACCGCAAACCCTTTCGCACGAGTCCGTCACGAGAGCAGAATGCGAATGCCCATCCCCACCAGGTCCGTCGCGTGGTATCCACTGAACAGTGAGACTAAGATACAATCCTGTCGGGAATAATCGAGCTATACGATCTATTCCGATATGACTGGATTTCTAAGATTGTATGTCTAATTAGTAATTACACGGGACAAGTTTAATGTTAAAAGCTCTTTCACATTAATTTACTGTCTGCCTAAGCAATGGGGAGGCGGAAGGAAAATTGTTATAAAAGTTCCTACAGAAATCATGCAGTTAGAATGAAATGTTATATAGTTCATATTTACAGAAATAAATGGGTTATTCCATATTTTGAATAACCTGGTATAATATCATAGTAAGTTACTAATATCATGCTTACTTTTTTATGCACACCCTACAGTCAGCAATTTTCCGAATATTAGTTTAGCCCGTCTGTTGCTCGTACGATCTTTTCGCGATGTCAACCTATCGGCTACCCTCTTACGTCCCATGTCCCGCTGGCAAAATGGGTTGCATAATTTACATTTCTGCCCGATCGCTCCAAGTAAATGCCCCTCTTAATTAAAATTCTGGAATAAAGCATGTAACGAAACGGCTTGTTCCGTCCTCAGGGGGGTGTTACGGGGCACTTTTAGTGAGGTAACACAAGTCGTGCGAAGTCTTTTATTTATCCGGTTTATTATGAACAAAGTGATTATATTGTCTAGAATTAAATTATTGTTACATGATGTACTTATTTTACACAGAAAATCCAAGTTATTTACTCACCTAGCACCAGGCTGGCAAAATCTATTTATGCAAATAATACATATATCGGCCTCGTGCCCAGAGGATACCAGAAAACACAATGAATGCTCTGAACACCGGACAGGGCTGATACTCTGATAAACCTCCTTTTATGAAAACATTAAAAAAAGAAACCGTATGTTTGGTGGCCTATCTTTAATAGAACCAGGAAATTAATTATTTTTGTAAGGGATCGCGATTTCGCTACAAACAACAAATTATGTGTTCAGTATCATCCAAGCTCTTTGAAATAGCATCAGTATACTGTCGCCTAAATAGCCCAGCCTTAACTTATCAAAAATAAACAGGTAACGAATAAACGGCATATGTTAAAATTCTAACAAAAAAAAAACAAAGAAACGCCCTTGGGCCACACCGAAAACGCTTAGTATAAAAGTTTACTGGCGGAACTGTCCGATTTGGAGGAACAAAAAATGCTACGGAGCGTGAACTTAAACAGCTTTACAGGTAAAACGCCTACGGTTACAAACTTTTTGTAATTACGTTCGTTGCTTCCGCTGAAAGCGTTGCTTTGACGATATAATTGAAGCTAACTATTTTAGGAACTCTACTGTTTCGTAATAAACAGTGCAAATTTACCTACGACCTTTATTTGTACGACTACGTATTGGGTGACATTCAAAACAGACGTTCTGCGTTGATGTTGAAACAAACACAAATTTTTATAATTAATGTTACATAAGAATCATCTGATTCATAAAACATGAAATCTCAATATATAATCGGTGAACACGGTTTCATAAAGTTAATTTTAATTTAACAATATAAAAATCATTTGATGAAGAATAGAGCTGTTGAAGAATACTAGTGTTAATAGCTGTTATGAAGAAATTAAGAAATTATTAATAATTATCTTTTCAACCCAATATAACATACTCATATTTAACAATTTAAGACACTATTGTCGGATCATAGTACCAAACTACATAATATAAAACTTACCAAGATTTTACTCCATCGCCACCTGCAACAAAAAAAAACATTACAATAAGACAGGTACAATTCCAGATGCAGACGGTTCGAAAAAACACACAGCTTTGTATTTACCACAAACGTTTTTCTAAAGGGCGCCTTGGATCAGCTGAAGATATACGAAGACCCCGAGATAGCAGCCTCCCAATGCAAGACCGACTTTCAGGTTAGTATACTCGAGCAAACGTTGAGGAACCTTTTTGACGAAACTTCGAATATTTCTTCAGGGTTTCGAATCAGAATCGGAAACAGAAAACCCGGTAACGAACCAAGTGAGTACAGTGCTTCTAACAGCCAAAACTGACCCTATTAACTTGCGTTTGCACGATACTAACTCAGATCGTTCGGTGATTAGGGTGAATTATAGCATGGTTGCACTAATTAAGACATTATTTGTAAATTAAGGGCGAGTTATTGTTGTGTAGATAGGGATACTTGACAGAAACATCGGTTTTTATAGAGGTCGAGGAATTAAGGGTCTAGCAGTGTTTCACCACTTTTTTCACGTAACAAATCTTTCTTTTTCCGTTAACTACACAGAGAGAACAATTTGTTTGGAGGAAAAAATATATTTACGGCAAACAAATTATTTGTTTGTATATGGCGAAGTAAATGATTTGTTTGTTTCAAACCCTCAAAATTCGTGAAGCGGCTAAAATAACATTTATTTAACATAATATATACAAAGCTTTAAATTAACTTTTGAAACTATTGAATCAAAAATAATCATTTCCTTTGTAGAACAAAATATTTGTTTCACTAAACCATGAAGATGTTTGGAATAAACATGTGATTAAATTTGACTGAAACAAATATTTGTTTGGAATCAGAGAAGAGGTAAGTGATTCTCTGCATACCAAATAAATATTTCTTTGCAGTAAAGATATCACTGATTTACTCCAATGAAACAGCTATTTCCTGGAATCAAACAACTGTTTGATTGAAAGAATTCATATGCTCAATTCATTATCTCTGTTATTGCAGCAAACTGCATGTGAATTTTAATGAAATACGAGGCATGTTTTTTAAGTAAGTACTGTTTTGCGATTCCGCCGCCGCAGCGCTACGGTCGGCGTTCCGCGCATGCGCGCTGGGTACCTACATCTCTTGTCTACGCACTGACGCCATTACAGTTTGATTCTTCATTGTATACGTTGTTTACTGAGTGTTTAAGATGCCTCCGACAATCGTGAGTCCCGCCGATTGTGAAGTACGGGCTGTTATACGATTTCTTAGTGCTAAAGGCGTAAAATCGATCGATATTCATCATGAGATCTGTGAAGTTTACGGACAAAACATTATGAGTGATGGAATGGTAAGGAAATGGGTGAGAGCATTTAAAGATGGCCGCACAAATGTGCATGATGAAGAACGGAGTGGGCGTCCTTCGGTCGTTAATGAAGATTTGGTGCAGAAAGTGAACGAAAAGGTGAGAGAAAACAGATGCTTTACAATTGCATCATTGTGCGACTGCTTTCCTCAATATTCTCGTAGTGTTTTATATCGCATTGTGACCGAGAACTTGAATTACCGGAAATTGTGTTCACGTTGCGTTCCGAAAATGTTGACGGATTTGCACAAAACCCAACGTTTAGGCAGTGCATTGACTTTCCTTGAGCGGTACCACAATGAAGGTGAAAATTTTTTAGACCAAATTGTTACTGGTGACGAAACATGGGTGGCCTACGTCACACCAGAATCGAAACAACAATCCATGGAATGGCGACATTCATCATCACCCAAAAAAGTGAAGTTTAAGCAAACAATTTCTGTCCGGAAAATCATGTGCACAGTTTTTTGAGACAGAAAAGGAGTATTGCTAGTGGAGTTTCTGCCTCGTAATGAGACAATCAATGCAGCGTCTTATTGTAAGACATTGAACAATCTGCGTCGTGCAATCCAGAACAAAAGACGTGGCAAGTTGAGTAAGGGTATCGTTTTGCTGCATGACAATGCCCGTCCACATGTGGCTAATCGGACCAAAGATCTCATCAAATCTTTTAAATGGGAAACTCTAGGTCATCCTCCATACAGCCCTGATCTGGCGCCCAGCGACTACCATTTGTTCCTGCACTTGAAGAAACACCTGGGTGGTCAGCGTCTACAAGACGATAACGAAGTCGAAACATTTGTGATACAGTGGTTAACAAGTCAGGCGGCAGAATTTTATGAGGAGGGTATTCAAAAACTGGTGCCACGTTATGACAAGTGCCTCAATATTCACGGAAATTATGTAGAAAAGTAGATTAAGGTACAGGCTTTCATGTAAGATAAAATTATTGCGATATCTTTGCACATCTTTTTTTAATTCCAAAACGGTACTTACTTAAAAAACATGCCTCGTATATATTTTTTAATTAGATTGTATAAATATTGCACTCAAACAAGCCCTTTAAACATATAAATAAATTGTTTTTAAGTTAAAGAAATAAATTTTGATTAGCCCACTTCGATATGTCTATATAGTTTATACAAGTGTATTCCTGTGGCATCCTGTTTTTTATAGAGCGTATAAAAGTTGTTTCTTGTAATTAAAAGCAATATGTCACTCAATTCATTTCCGCAAAACTGTAATTGGTTTAGTAAAAAGCATCTGATTTAAATCAGCCTAACCTAGACAAGTCCATTGACAAGGTAAATTTTGCTGCTTATATGCACGAATATAATGCAGACGGAAAGTATGATATTTATTTTAATTTAAAGGACAATCACAAATCTACTGGTTTCTATAGAGTGATAAATGTGTTCCATTTTAGTATTACAAATATACTGAATAAATAACGCATTACTTGTAATAGTAGTTTGGTACAAATAGGGCATTTCATTGAGCAGACTTTACTAACATATACCTACTTCAAGATGAAGAGAAACAACGCCTAATTAATATCCTTACGATTTACCTTGATGCATTCTGTCCACTGTCTAACCATGGCTAAAGAAGCGGAACCCCAAACTTCCACTTTGCTAGTGGCACGCGCAAATTCAAACAATTATTTATCTGTATCCAAAAGCAGATTGCTGCATAAAAGCATCATTTATTCTGTTTAAATACATGTTGTTTGCTGTAACAACAGGTGTGTTTGAGTTGAACATTTAAATAGTTGAATAACAAAAAGAAACACTGATTTAACGAAAGATATATTTATTAGAAACAAGCATTTACTTTTGTTGATATAATTCTTCAAAGCATTTAATTTAAATATTTGAAATTTTAACTCATTGGAATAAATTGTTTGACTGTGAAAAATAATATTTTATTCGCTCAAATAATTATTAGGTTATTTGAACGCGCAAGTTCCATTCGATCTCAAATAAATGGTAATATAGTTACAAACAAACTGATATTCTTCTTACAAATAAAATTTGTTTGTTTGAAGATAAATTTGTTGGGCCTAAAGAAATGTAAGTCAAACAAATTGATTTTATAAATCCAAACAAACAGTTTTATCTGTGTAGTCTGCTCTGGCCAAAGACTCAAAGGGTGCCAATTTATTTGGGTAGAATCACCACCCTCTATATTAAATATCCAACGAACTTCCAGTATTTAATTATGATTACATCGTCGTTTAAGGTTCATACAATAATTTATTCATAGTTACACCTTCTGGCTTACTAGGTCAATTTAATCTCTTTCAGAGCAACAGCGGGAAAGAACGATCCCAGTTAAAGTGATTTAAACAGCTTCATCAGTTACCGCACTATAAATAAATATCTCTGATAAAACTTAGGGTGCAATCCCCAAAGTGTTGTAAGAAAAAGAAACAATTTAACCTAAAACCCCGAGTAATCCAGGAATAATCCGAGACATGGGCGTGCGCGTTTTTACGGGCTTAAACTTTTTATCGAGTTATACAGGGCACTCTCCGTAAACTAGTTATGAAAATAAAGCACACTTATTCAAGGTGAATTTAAAAAAAATCCATTTAACTGTCAACTTCTTTTCCGAATTGACATTTTCATTTAGATAAGAACTGATTCGAGTACCAAAACTGTTCATGCATTGTGACGTCACAGCAGCTCATCGTTCAAATCGACGTATATCGTGAGGCATCACCATCACTGTTATTTAACAAAATCTAGTGGCAGTTTTATCCCTCCGCTAGCACGCCTTTGGTTAAAGCCGTTCCGCCAGAAGATCAATCCACTTACACTGCTGCAGATGAATGGCCTAACGCCGGTCTTAGCATCAATAAATATGGCACGAGCCCAAAGGTTTAAGCCCCGTACTCGAAACAGATTTGTACACGTAAATCCACACCGCAACTTGTGTTTTAGTTTATTTGCGCCCCACCCGTTAAGCGCGGTTTGCGTGTGTCCAAACTACGGCGATTTTGAATGGTGGTTTGGCTTTAATTTCCGCATTCGAGAGTACGGGTGGGTACACGTGGGGTTTAATCAAAACCGGAGTTTTAATATCGATGTAAAAGGTGGACGTGTGACAGATGATTGTGGTGGCTTGACGAGTCTTCAACTAGTCAGTAAGAAATTAGATGGCAATGCCATCTGTCAGCATTACACTGACATGATGACAAAGCCACCTAGCTGCCTTACTGGATACTACTTCCTAAAGGAAGTGAGCTAGGTGGCTTTTGGCGTTTGCCGCAAACCCATATTACAAATGGATTCTAGACCAAAACTACACTGACGAGCTGTAATAACAGCGAAACAGTTGTTTGCGGTTTACGGCAGCATGGCATAAACATGTATTTAAACTAACCAGTTTCGCTACTAACCAACTAATCAAAATTAACAGCTTCACATTCCATCTTCAAACCGTCATTTTCTGTTCTCAGATAGACAGAAACGACTTCGAGAATCCACTACGAGAGGGCAGCGGCACCGAAGAATTTTCGTACTTTCCGCCACCTCCTCCACCGCCGGATGGTAAGAACTGCTTATTATGTGGCAAGGAGAACTGTTGTAATTTTCTCTTTAACAATGACATACAAGGAGACTCGAGCTTGCTCAAAGGAGAGAAGGGTGACAGGGGTCCGAGGGTATGAATTTGAACCACTTAAAGATTCTAGTAATCTTGAAATGATTTTTGCTCCAGGGCCCTCCGGGGGAATCCATCAGGGGACCTCCGGGACCACCTGGACCCCAGGGATTGCCTGGTCTTCCAGCACCAGAGGTAGGTACAAGAAGTTTGAAGGTGACATTAAGGGACAGTGATGTAATATGTAGATAAAACGTTAACATTGAAGAATGTAATGTTTAAGGGTGTTACCGTAATTATAATGTGCCCTCATGTAGGTACTTCTGCACTACACAGGCAACATGCGGTCTTGGGTTGCCTTGTATTAGCGAGAAGTCGTTGCCGATGTAAGAAGCAAATGGGACAACATGCTGAGATAAAATTTCTCCAATGTAACAATCACATTACCTCGACGTAATAAAGAGACATGTTCTGTCCGAGCTGTCAAAGACATTCCTCCCCAAACCATTACAGAACCTCCATGAAATGGGGCGATATAATCTCTTGAAGATGGAGTGTTGCTAACATTTTTACTCGTTCAGCGATTGTCATAATTTTTTGGTACTCTTACGGGTGGTTAACACCTCACTCTCCAAGAGAGGTATGAAAGACCTATTTACTCAGCTTGATGAGGCTTCATTTAAGAATGAGATTCCCAAAAATTATAAAAATTTATCGTCCATCTTCAAGTGGCTATAACTCGGTAGGCAGGCCGCACATGTCAAAATCAAGATAACTTTTCTTTATATTTTCACGTGTAGAACACACCCTAGAAGCGGCCTCTATTTTAGTATCATCCTATATACAAATCTCTTGCTTGTCGCTCCATATCGAAAAAATGATTAGTGGTGCGTTAATTTTGACCCGCAGTGTGTTAGAAAAGGGATAACTGGATATACGTTAGGTGTAAGCGTCCACGTTGGACATTTTGTACAAGATATTGGATCAGACCTTTCATATACTGATCTCTATATAGCTAATGTTTATCAAGTAAAGATATTAGTTCAATCAAAATGGAGCCAAAGAAAACACGTTTTTTTGTCAGAGTAAAAATCCACACGTGCGTTTGGCTTAAGAGAATATCAGAGAACAGAAGAATTTAAAACCATTGGACCTTAATCTGTCCTCTTTAACACAACACTTGTGATGAGTTGTCTACTCCACAATCTTGTTAGCTTGTAGGGGTTACAACGCTACTTCTTTAGTAATCTCACTACTACCCTGTTTCTGATAACCCTTTAAAGACCTAGATGCTAGAATAACACCATTCCATGTCATTTTCGTCATTCATGATTAGAAAGCAACAAACAACGTCTAACCAACTCTCTTTGCGAAGGGTGTATGCTCGTGTAACCTGACGAGCCTCTTGACCTCATACGGTGCCCCAAACATGCTACCCGGACCACCCGGAGTCCCCGGTGCCGAAGGTAAACAGGGTCCTCCGGGAATTACCGGACAACCAGGTCCCCCCGGTGAAAGAGGCGCAGCGGGTCCACCAGGAGAGAAGGGCGACAGAGGAGAGAAAGGACCCGCAGGCCCGGAAGGACTCCAAGGCCCAAAGGGTGAAGCTGGGAGGGATGGAATTCCTGGGCAGGCTGGTCCACCTGGTCCCCCCGGACCTCCAGGACCGGTGGAGTTCGAGAATGTTGATGTAAGATTTTTGACACCTTCTGCGTTAACTTGAATTCTAATTTCTTTACTAACACGCTATAGCCAAGCTGGAAACCGAGAGGACCTTTCAAGGTGCTGGGAATGAGTATCAAGATTTGTTTCCTTATTTAAAATGGCTGTTGCAGGAAGCGGGACTGGGAGGGGGTCTAACGAGACCGGGCATTCCTGGTCCGAAGGGTGAACCTGGTGCGACTGGTCCGCCAGGACAAAGAGGGGAGAGAGGTCTCCAAGGAGCTAAAGGGGATAGAGGAGAACAAGGGTCAAAAGGCGACAGGGGGGATAGAGGATTCCCTGGAGAAAGGGGACTGCAAGGACCTAAAGGTACGAATTTTTACCATCACTGATGACAGTGAATACTGAAAAATTATTCAACGCTATCCGTAGGGGAACCGGGAAGTCCCGGACTGGACGGTATTCCCGGAACTCCGGGAGCCAACGGTCAAAACGCCGAGAAGGGAGAAAAGGGCGATCCTGGTAAGCCCGGGCCTCCCGGTTTACCAGGGCTGGCTGTCAATCCAGACGAAATGGGAGGATACACTGCCGCACAGATTGGTCAAAAAGGGGAGCCAGGCGAACATGGTCCCAAGGGAGAAAAGGGGGAACGTGGGGAAAGTGGTATTCCGGGAGTACCGGGCATGAATGGACCTGTAGGTCCGCCGGGAGAAAAGGGAGAAAGGGGTAACGATGGTGCTGTTGGACCCATGGGTCCCTTCGGGGTGAAGGGGGAAAAAGGGGAGAGGGGATCGCCGGGGCCTGTATCTGTCGTTGATTCCAGCGCGCAGATCATTACAGTCAAGGTGAGCCTGGATTTTGGGGTTAACATTCATCCGTTCATTATGCTTTTGTACAGGGTGATAAAGGTGATATGGGAAAAAGAGGAAGGCGCGGCAAACCAGGTCCAGCAGGTCCAGTTGGACCACCAGGTAAACCAGGAAACGCTGGAGAAATCGGTTTACCAGGTTGGATGGTAAGTAAACGCCTAGTTCTGTCTTTAATATTAAACTTCTTTTGTCCTTGTGCTTCCGTAGAACAATAAGGTAACCATACTAAATATCAAATCTCAGCACTCCTTGAAATTATTACGCTTTTTTTCTAATAGGGTCGACCAGGATCCCCAGGTTTACCTGGAGTACCAGGACCCAAAGGTGATAAGGGTGACTCTGGGAATTTTGCGGTATGTTCACCGGTTCGTCCGACTATTTCCCTTGTATTTTAACACTATTTTCTTGTATAGGCCAAGGGAGAAAAGGGTGACAAGGGCGACCGTGGTGCAGACGGTACACCAGGAAGGGATGGTGCTCCCGGACCGCCTGGATCTGCATCCTCCGAGGAGTCTGTGAAATACATACCGGTGCCAGGTCCGCCGGGACCACCTGGTCTACCCGGGCCTCCCGGTATATCTATCACAGGACCAAAGGGTGAACCCGGTAGCCCTGCGTACGGAGAACCCATTTTTAACCTTCGTCCAGGTACGATAATCTTCACTTCTATATAGTAGAGTAGTTCGATGGAGGAGTTTCTGGTCGTATATACCCACCCTACTCAATAGACTTAACACCGAACCACTTTTATTAGAAATTAGTTGTATTTTCTGTCTTGATCATTACCAAATTGTGTTGAAATCTAGTTCCACTGTATTATTTCTTTATTCTTTTGTCAAATAACTATGCCTAAATGCACGCTGCCAAAGGATCCAGAGGACGATTCGAGGAATTAAAAGCTTTGGAGGAGCTTAAGCAACTCAAGGAGTTAAAAGAAGGTACCTACTTCAAATGAATATTGACAAGAAACATACGCGTATGAGAAGCTGTATTCTGAAAAATTTTCATAGCTGTAGCTTTTACAAGACACCAACAACACCCGATTAGAACAATCAGACTGATATCGCGAATGACAAGAATCACATCAAACCCACGCATCTTAATTACGTTAATAATTAAAGCACACGCCCCAAGGCGCGAATAAAACCGAATTTCCATAAACTAATTTGATTTCCGATGGCGCCTTCGAATCTTGTTAATTGGATGACGCGAATTCTGTAAATGATAACGCACCCTCTCACGCAGGAAGAGCTACCGCTAGTCCACCCACTGAGCAAGAAGGACCCCCTAAAGTCGTGCCTGGAGCGGTGACTTTCCAGGACAGGAACGCGATGATGAAGGTTACAGGGGTCAGCGCCATGGGAACGTTGGCGTATATAGTGGAGGAACAGGCGCTTCTGGTCAGGGTGAACAACGGATGGCAATACATAGCGGTAAGTAGAAGGAAGTTTTTATTGCTCTGCTCACACTGGAAGTTGCCTTTATGTAAGGGTTCATTTTATTCGTCGTCTGGTCTTTTAGCTTGGATCTCTACTACCAGTAACGACACCAGCACCACCTACGACCCAAGCACCCCAACTTCACCCACCATTTGAAGCTGGTAGTTTGATAAACCACATAGCCAAGCCCGTTGATGTATCTAACGTAAGTTAAACTTCAGATCAATAAGTGACACTATTAAAATGAGTTTCTTTTGCAGTGGCATCCGAAAATGGTAAGTAGACGCGAAGAGACGTGAAAGAAACGCTTGTGGGAGGTTCTTTTTTTTATTACAGCTTAAAATGGCTGCTCTAAACGCACCATATACTGGAGACATCCACGGAATAAGAGGCGCAGATTACGCATGCTACAGAGAAGCCCGCAGAGGAGGTCTTAGAGGCACCTTCAGAGCCTTCCTCAGCTCCCGTTCGCAAAACATCGACTCCATTGTGCGCATGGCGGATAGAAAGCTTCCGGTTTCTAACATTCGAGGCGAGGTCCTCTTCAACTCCTGGTCCGAGATGTTCGATGGAGACGGTGCACCTTTTCCACACCCTCCCAGGATCTACTCGTTTTCCGGGAAGAACGTGATGACGGACATGACCTGGCCAAACAAGATCGTTTGGCATGGAGGTTTGCTAAATGGAGAACGAGCGTTGGACACTTCGTGCGATGCTTGGCATACTTCCGCGCCTGACAAAGTTGGTCTGGGTGGATCTCTGTATGGAGCCAGGTTGCTGGAGCAAACTAAGTATTCCTGTGAGAAGAGGCTTGTCGTCTTGTGCGTGGAAGCCACCAGCGAGATATATATTCAGAGGAAGAGAAGGGATATCAGCAGCTCAAGGTAAATACCTGGTGTCTCGTTCCTATAACATTCTTTTATAGCATCTTTATTATGACATATACAAATTCTACCTTATACATAAGTCATCAAAAAAAACGAACGAATCCCTTGGTCCCCAAGACATTCAATGACCATCTATTTTGATGATCAATGCATCCAATAAAAGTTTGCAGTCGCATAGTAATGCATGTGGTGTCGATTAACAGATCTGTTAATTTTTCTTTGCAGTAATGAAGAATCGGCGCTCCTATCTGAAGAGGAATACCACGAGCTACTACAGTCGATACAATAGGAAAAGCGACAGTTCCAAGTTTCCCTCCAATTAAAAGACTTTCACGAAAAGCGATAATGTTAGGTGTTCACTGTATAAAATTAATGTCAAAACGACACAATACGTGCATATCCACCCCACTGCATATCGTGCCATTCAGCTATACTCGAATTGATGGAGACATTCCCCCACGGCTTTTATTTGCAGGCGAAACCATAAATTTTGTACCAGTCATCCTAGATTTAAGTTAGGTATTTGTAAATACAAGACACGACCTCGACTGCCAATGATGAGTTCTGTTTTTAGTTCGACACTGTGTACCATAGTAAAGGCCAGTCGATTCATTTTTTTATATACTCAACTGTAGAGAATCTGCAAGATGTGTTTGTGATGTTAGCGTGTAATAATACACAAATGTACGTATGAAATTTGTAATAAATTATTTATAAATGTTCGAACATATTTAGAGAGTAAATGATCACGGTTGATTGGTTATTTTCCTACCACTACTACCCCTCCTCCTTTACTTGTCGAGTCTATACTGCATTCATAGAAATCTAGGAATACGACATTATTTGTCTTCGTACAATTTCTCAGGTTTGAGGGAGTTAGTTCAAATATCCATGAACGTTGACTGCAAAATGGGGCAGTGCACCATCTTGCTGAAACCATATCTGTTAAAAAGGACGCGCAGCATTTTCACGATTAAGGACAGGCGAATAAGTTCTGGCATAATATGTGCACGCAAGAGCTGTAAATACTTGACCGCATTCAAATTTCCATCGATGAAAAAAGACCTAATAATACCACACCAGACATTCAATTTCTGAGGGTGTTGTGTGTGAACTTGCTCTGCTCCATCCAATCTGGATTTGTGTCCGACCGATAACTGTAACTAGGTATGTCTATTCACATTACCGTTGAGACAAAAAATCGCTTGATCAGAAAACATAATCCAATTTAAAATGTTTCTATCGTCATCTATCACGTTCATAGCAATTTCACAAAATTCTATCCTACGATCACAATCATCTTCGCTTAGTTCTTGTAATAATTTAATTTTGTATGGATGAAAGTTCTCTTCTTTCAAAATTTTCTGAACAGATCTTCTGTTAATATGGTGAGTGAAAGCACGCTGTTGTACGGAACAACTGGGATTCTATCGCACATCTAAAAGGACATTTAAGCTACTTTCGTCACTCATAGCAACCTTTGGACGTCCTGGTTTTGATGATTTTTAACAACGTCGGTTTTGTCAAAACATTGCAATCTTTTAATAACTGTTGATCTGGCAATTGGTTCACGATCTTCATGAATTGCAATGTAGAGTGCAAACTACTTCCGAATAACTTCGCCTTCTGTCTCCATAACCAATCATTATCAAAATCTCGATGCCATCATGTTCAATTAACTGAGGCATTGACGATAAAAAAATAGCATTTTGTGCTGATCTATTAAAAAAAAGTTTTTCTCTGACGAACGTTAAAAAGCTTAATGTTCTTTTTTGGTAACATATGTAACAAATAATAAAGACGACAAAATAATGGCTTTGACTTATTTTTCAGGTCATTCAAGTAAGAACAATACATCATTAATTACTTTGAACATTTCTTTAAATGCACAATGCCGTTCTTCTAAACTGAACTTCTGTTGAATTTAAGTAATGAAATATTTAACTAACTCCATTATTAGCCGTCAGACAAGATGTTAGAACGATTGCACTGTTATAATAGGAAAACGGAAAATTGCATTTCGCAACCGCTTCTCGTAATTTTATAAGCAAACTATATACAGGGTGTCCCGCATTATGTGAGCAAAGCAAACAAATGTTCAATGCATGATCAGTTAATTTACAATCTGACACACCTAATTCGATCCATATGACACCTCAAAAAAATTGTTCGTTAGTTATTTTATGTTCCAAGCGAGTGCAGTAAGCACTTACTAAATATCTTGGAATTTAGAAAGACAGTTCCAAAAATAAAAAAAATAAAAAACTAGACAAAAACATCATCATTTATAGATTCCGCTGAATATTTTTTAACATTGTTGATGTTCAACAAGTGACTTAGAATAAACACTGCACTGAGAATGACAATGACAATCCTCAAATATTACACCTACAGTCACTATTCTCAAACAAGTAATTTAAATCTGCGGTTTGCGAATACAAATTTTAAGGATGGTAGGTTATGGCGATAGAGTCCGAAGTCATAAGGAAGTTTGTCAATTGGAAGACCAAAGCAAACCTCCTACTGCACAATCTACTGTTAGTACACATATTGCACGATTTCACAAAATAGTAAGTTTGAAGGATTTGCTGAGTTCTGGTCCTCTCACATTAAACGACAAAAAAAAAATTAAACAACAGTGGGTAAACTTTATCAAAAGGAAAAATTTCGTCCTTGCAAGATCCGAACGATATATGGATTTTTTTGTTAGTTGTAAACATTGTTAATTCATTAAATGCGGAGAACAGAGTCATTTGATGACTTTATCGTCACTAACTGTATGTATTTAAATTAAACAGTTTTTATTATTTATTATTATTAAATATAAATATATATCATTTATTTGTTCATAGCATTAATACCGCAAAACGCAGTTCATAATGAAAAGTGGTAACGTCTATGCGGAAAGTTTCGAATACCAAACGCCATCACAAGAAAATGGAATAAACCAAAAGAGATAACGACTACCGTTTTTTCTGTACATTGTTTTGTGGCGCCATCTTATATTTTGAGAAAAATATATCACCTGCAAAAGCAAGTATGTTTTTAAGCATCTGATCAACATTTTATTCGAACCTTCTAACCTAACGCGTTAAAAATTAACATGAGGGGAGAAGACTCTAGATACGTACTGTATATGTATAAAACTATCCGGAAGTGAAACTACTCTACATGGTTTATGCAGGATAAAATTCATATTTTTCATCACATCGATTTGAGATTTTTTATCTGAGCGCTTAAATTATGTCTCTCGGGAGTTGTCATCGTACTTTTTCGAAATTCACACTAACTTTTGCCGAATAAAAATAAAAAATGTGCAAGAAAAAAATTAAGATTAAAACAAACAAAAAATAAAAGGAGAGCACCAGAGAAAATTTAATGTTGATACGCAAAACATTTGTTCTTTTCTTTATCGCAGCAAAAATAAAGAATTTTTATTGCATCAAATTTGAACATTTTAGCACCGAGGGAGTTAACCTTTAATGCTTTGCGGGGCGGAGCTTCGCACTCGTAAACTATGCAGATGTACCCCTTGTTGCAATCCTTTTATAATTTGCAGATGGATCATTTTGGTCGTAAATTATCTGTATTTTTGTCTCTTCTTAAAACTGTCACCACTTTTGTTTTTATCACTTGGGAAATCTTAGATGCTACTCGAAGGTTTTAGTTTTGAATACGCACGCGGAAAGAGTACTTTGAGGGGTTAAAACAGGAAAATTGCTATACATAGGTGTGTGAAATAAATTTTGCATCAATTATGCAAAGGCAGAGAACCATCCCAGTGCAGAGCACAGATGTACAAAAAATTGGAAAGGAATATCTACTTGAATGGAATCCGATATAATTGCTGATAGTTTCAAAGTATTGATATGCACGGACTGAAGTATGTAAAACTGGTAGGTGACAGCGACAAACTTTTGACTGCAAAACCTTACGGACCACAACTAGTTCGCCAAATGCACAAACCATCTGCTGAGAAACTGTCTCAGAATTGCATCAAATGGCAAAAAGTCGTTTAAGTTCGACAAAAAATAAGGTTTACCTGTGAAGCTGCGAAAAAGTTTGAAATCTAACGTAGAGCGAATGAGAGGAGCAATAAAGAAAGCCCTAAATTTCAGGAAAACAGAGGATGTTTCGTTTGATGAACAATTGGCACCATTATCTAGACACTGAAAATTGTCCAAGGTAATTTATTTGGTGATCATAAAAATTGTGAAAATTACTTTTGCACAGAACCAAAACCAAACAAAGAGAACTTCATTTCTGAGATGGACGAATGTGGTTTGCTTGGCGGTTAACTGACATGCTCTAAAAGATTAGTGCAAAATGTTCATAACTTTTTATTAAACATGACTAGCAACGCAACAGGGACAAATAATTCAACGAAAAATTGCCAAACGAACCCACGGAAAATTTACAAAAAAAGATATGAGCCGTATTCCTAAGCGGAAACGAGATAAAGCTTGTAGAAGACTTTTCGCAGATGATCAACCACAAAAAAAGAAAAACAGGTCTGTTGGTCCCGATTCATCGATGATGATTATAAAAAACAACAAATGAGAGAAGTGCTTCCAAAAACTTCAACAGGACTTGATGAAATAGAAAAAGGTAGCATAGGTCAATCTGCTAATCCGAGGTGCTTCCAAGAAGGATCTAACTGCTTCCAATGTTGGTCGTGTTGTATTTGCCGGAATCCCAATATCTATGACATTCTTGCTAAAAGTTTTTTCATTCGCCCTTCAAAGGCAATAAATATATGCGTTGGGGCAGTGATAATGAAGACTGGCCAAAAAAAATTGAAACTTTAACTGGATTTAAAATTAAAAACTCTGGTTTATTTGTGCACTGCAATTACCAATTTCTTGCTGCCAGTCCAATCAATGACACTGCCAGTATAGAAATTAGATATCCTAGCTCCATAATAGTTATCAAACATTACTGTATAAATATATTAACGGTAATTATCTTTTTCAAGTATATTCACAAACAAAATCTATCTTGATTGTATTTTATAATAAAACATTGAAAAAAGTATTCGTCAAAAAAGTTTCACTTGGGGGTAAAGTGTACAAATCAGAGGTGTAAAAATGTAATAAATTTACTTGGTGTAAAATTAATTACACATAATTCAATTGAATTAAAAAAAGATTTCACCAGAAAAAGTAACTTTTGCTCAAATGACAAATTACGGTGCTCATAAAGGGTTGGTCTGTGTGCAATATGCTGTCAATACTAGAGTGACGGGTTAGGGGTCATAACTTATCTTGCAGGCCAATAGTGCAGCTTCAATATAATGACAGGCTTTGTCACGTCCACGTGGACTAATTATGTTACCGCCCTCAAAATTTTACTTGGGCCAAAACGTATGAACAGCCTTATGGACTGACATAACTTAGTAATAAAACCTGGTACATTATTATCATTACTTTTATTATTAAGAAAAGAACACACTGCACATATGCAATCTTCCATACACGTGTTTAGCAGGCTGCCTGACTGCTCAGGCGCTCCTTATGCTGTTTCCTTCTGTGGTTCACCGGAATCTCGCCCCCAGTGCCATCTATCCCATCCTACGCAACCAATAACCCGGAAAAGCCAGAGTTTGCGTACCAACACAACAACACAGTGCGCCTATCGTTGCGCAGTGCGAGTGCAAATTGCGTGTCTGCATTTGTGTATGTTTATATCGTCAGCTGTTCAGGCGGATGTGATAGAAACAATGCCGTTCATATCGAAGGACTGGCGATCACCTGGCGAAACGTGGGTGAAGACACAAGAGGGCTGGGAGAAGAAGAAGGTACTGGAAAACTGCAAGATCAAGTGAGTATCCGGGAAAACGCGGCTCGCAAAATGCGATCGATTCCTTTGTTCTTCCACTGGGCTGTCAGCTGCTTTCGAATTCGCACTTTCTCCAGGTGTAACACGGATGGACGCAGGTTCGCGAGAATTAGGGATTTCGCGATTTTTTTTATTGGAAAATGAAGTTAACTAACTGGTTCGGATAACAATGTTACAACGCTTTGTACGATTAACACGTTTAAGTAATTCGTAATCTAATTTTAACACTTTGGGAATTACCCGGAAGGCGATTTTGGAAAAACGCCAAAATTTTCTCAAGGCTAATAATACCGCTGCGCTCTTTGTTGTGCAAGGTGAACAACCTCGGACTTTTTTGCAAATCTGAGTCAGAACCAGTTTGTTTATTTTTGTACGAAAAAGACAGAAGCACGCGCAGTTCTTGGTGCGTTTCTGTCACATTAAAATATGCACTGAAAATTAACAAAAATAGTAATTGTAAAGAACTGCAAACCACGATTTACTAACACTCGTAATTTATTTATCACTAAGTATCGCAAAAATTACATTTGGAAGAATTATCCTAATAAATAATTTTCCTATAAGTTTTCTACGCCATTAAATTACATAGTTTGCATTACCCCGAAATTAACGTGCAACAATTTAACCACGGATTCTATGACTAAAAATTAGATTTTTTATATAAACATAACCCCGTAAATGCTTGGTTTTCTGGATACAGGGTGGCAATGGGTCACGAAGCCAACAACTTTTTTTTATTTTGAAAATTTTGATTATACTTGGCATGTAATGATGTATTTGTAGGGTACATAAGTGACTTCAACTTAAAAATTGCAGCTTAGGCATCACTTTTTTTGTTTCTGTCATAACTTTTTATTCAGAAGAATTTTGATAATCTGACCTAACTGTCTTAGAAAACCATTCAAAATAAACAAAAATGGTAATCTTTTCTCATATGTCTAAAGTGTACCGCTTCGTCGGAAAATGAGAACAGAGATTTATACTATAATACCATGAGAGTAGCATAAATAATATAATCAACAAGTAGGCATAGTAATAGGGTGTCATGAAACAAAAACTTGTTCACTTTGTAATCTGTCACTTAGAAGACAGAACTTTATTTTTAACTTTGAAAATCATGAATGGTTTTACTAACAGCGAGCTAGCTGACATACACTTCATTTATGGATTGTGTAATGAAAAAGCGTTAACTGCTCAAAGACTGCGTGGTCAAGGAAGACCACAGACAAAATTTAATTCGGAAAATGCCTTAAATCATGAAAACTATCCTAGAGCGAGCCTAAAAACAGTAAAATGAGTAACAAAAATTTATTTCTTGAAAATTAACTAGTGTTAATGCTGCTCAGAAATAATCTAATAATAGTTATAATAAGTCATATTGGTGCAACTTTTCAAAACAAACAGAAACTAAAAACAAGCTGTTATAGTAAGTTTTCAATGTGGCCGCCATTTTGCTGAATACATATTCGAGCTCTGCACCTTATGTTTTGTGTAGCTCTGTTAATTTCATTTAGTTTTCTTCTTATCAAATTTACCGCTAAAGTTTTTTGCTTAATTTCTACAATCTACTAAAGCGCGTAATAGAAATTCTAAGTCGTTGAGGTAACTCAACTGATCCTATTAATCGATTTCCAATAATACCGCACCACTTATTAACCGAAAACCGTCTTACTAAATGCTAAATTCTTAACCATTCGACCATTGGTGGCTGTTGGGGAAATCTACTGCGCCTCTTCATGAAATGTTGTTTCATCAGTCCACAGTATTGTGTCAAATTTTCGTTACGATTTAACCTTTGCGAAAAATTTTACCGTGAGTATAAATCTGCATCCTATAAATCCTGTACTCTTTGATAGTACTACGGATGAAGCCTTTGAAGTTGTAGCATTTTTCCAAGCTGTAATATGAACATTAGTTCATTTTCAAGAAATAAATATCGGAAGTTTTCATTACTATTGTCCTTATCCTAATGATTTAAGTTCCTATGTACTGTACAAAATATTTGTCTTCGTGGCTGCCTCTGTTTGGATATTTGCGTTAATATTTCCTTTGAGCAGTTCCATTACACAATCCATAAATGGAGTGTACAGGGTGTCCCATTTTCGTTGTAATTGTGGGGTATCTCGGTAACTATTAATGCTAGAGCGTTGCGGTTTCGACATTACTGCATTACTTTTTTTGTTGTGAGTTGAACTGCACCATCGCCATTTTTGTATCGTCTTTTGTTTTAAAGCCATAGCCAACTTTCGAAAAATGTAACATTTCTTCAGTTCTCAGTATATCGATTGGCTATGTAGATACAAAAAAAAACCTGTTGAGACATTTTTTATAGATATTTTTATTCTGAATCCAGTATCGTACTCAGAATTTTTTTAGGGGGGCACATTTTAAAGATATAACACAAACTTGCATTTTTTAAAATGGAAACCATAGTTGGCGTTGCTATGGTTGAAAAGAACAATTTTTTCTTATTAGAAAATGTCTACATTGTTAGGWTTATCTTTACTAATTTTGGTATTGTTCCAATTTTTGTAATAATTTAATGAGATTTTACGTTTTGCGTCAAAATAGATGTCAATACTTGATGATAAACAATGCATAGGTAATTATCTCCAAATAAACAATCATTTTCGTTAGCTACATGGCCTCCTAGATTATCAATAAAAAAAAATGCATGAACGCTCTTAGGAGTCTTATGTATGTATTCATATATTATTTTTAAAGGATTGAAATGTTTACTTAATAATATAAATTATATCGTGGGTTTTCTTATTCCATTGCCTCCTGGATGTAAAATATGATTAAATTATTTAAGGAAAGTTGGATAATTCCAAAATTAGTAAAATAAACCTAACAATGTATACATTTTTTAATCAGAAAAAATAGGCCTTTTCAACCATAGCAAAGCCAACTATGGTTTCCATTTAAAAATATGCAAGTTTGTGTTATATCTCAAAAATGTGACGTCCTTAAAAATTACGCCACTGGATGCAAAATAAAAATATCAATAGAAAATGTCTTTACAGTTTTTCTGTATCTACATACTCAAGCGAGAAATTGAGATCTAGAGAAATGTTACATTTTCCAATAGTTAGCTATGGCTCTAAAACAAAAGACGATACAAAAATGGCGACGGTACAGCTAAACTCATAACAAAAAAGTAATACAGTAATGTCGAAACCGCAACGCTCTAGCATTAATAGTTACCGAGATACCCTACAATTACAACGAAAATGGGACACCCTGTACATATGTCAGCTAGCTCGCTGATCGTAAAACCGTTCATGATTTTTTTTAAGTTTCCAAAGTATTCAAAATTTTCACAAAAGTTTAAAAAAAGACGCTGTTCGCTTTATGACCCATTGACACCCTGTATCTAGAAAACCAAGCATTTACAGGGCTATATCTTAGTTTTTGACAACTCGCTTCTTTAAATTAATATTACATGGTACCTGTTTATTTTTTCCCCCAACTTAATCCGAAGTTATTAATTCCTAAATAAAGATACACATCAAACCTAAGCAGTGCAGTTTTTTTTAGAAACCTGGCGTTACTAAACGCTACGGCAATTTGCAAGCTGTCGTCGTTAACGAAATGGGAGAAAGTGGAAATAATTATTCTGCTTGATGGGCATTGCACAATGGTAGTGAAATTTGTGGTGCATTTAAAAACCGAAAATCGTTAACAAAGTGAAAATTAATGCGCAAGCGAGATGAGCAATTTGAAAGCACCATTCCAGTTTTAACTGCTTTGGTCTTCTTTTTTCGCACTATTACATAAAAAATGTGTCGATATTGCACAAAGAATTTGACGTAATTTTAACACACACTCGATCCACTTCCGGCTAATCCAGAAGCGCTTCCTCCAACGTCGTTCTGCTCTGACCTTTTAATTTGCGGTTCATTAAAGCCTTCATTTGTGCAATTACGTTTTGAGAAGCTTATCTCGGTTTAACGTACGTTGCGTTTACCTTTTGATTCGTTCCATTTATACGGCATATACAGRCCGACGCAAAACGCGTAGGTTGTCAGTTTTTGTTACAATAATCACACCCGCGCGTGCGCCTTAATGCTAATCTGCTATATTTTAATGTGATAAAATCAAAGCTCTGGAAATTTTATGGTTTTGTACACGGTGTTTGCTGTAATGAAATTGATTTTACTTATCGTATACTTTTACAAGTAGTAGAGTGAAGGAGATCTAGCAGGCTATTTATTGATATTTGGTTAGCAACTACTTTGCTTAAACTGTTAATAGAAAATACAACTTGGTATAAGATAATATATTCTCGGAAAGATCGCTGTCTCTTGAAAACACTGACAAAATTTGCCTGACACAAGTTCAAACAAAATTTTGAAAGTAAATAAACAAATCACCAAGGAAGCGAGACGTCATAGAACCTAACGACGAAAAAGGAACTACCTACCACTAGATATACACGAACTACTTCATAAAAGATAACTACAAAATAGCTTTCCAAATGTCACCTAACTCATAATTTCCACAATCCCTATTAAAAATCCACAAAACGAATGTCCCGTTAAGACCCATAGTCAATACGATTGGCAGTCCTTGTTACAAATTAGCAAGAGTCTGTGCTAACTATTTAAAACCTTATGTAGGAAAAACCTGTAGTTTCATCAAAAATTCTTCAGACTTTATCGATATTATAAAAGGTTCAAGTATCTCAGAAGGTGATATTTTAGTTAGTTTTGACGTGGTTTCTTTATTTACGAAAGTACCCATCCCTGAAACGATAGATATTATCAAATCCAAGCTTAATAGGGATCCCCTAGGTGACACGATAGCCAGATTATCTGAACATTGTTCGATAATTGAATAATAATTGAACGATAATTTTTATGAACAAAAATCAGGTTGTGCATTGGGTACACCTCTATGTCCTGTAGTAGCCAATTTGATCATGGAAAATTTTGAACAGGTAGCGATAAACAGTTTTCAGTTTAAGCCAAAATGTTGGTATAGGTACGTAGATGACATTTTTGTTATTTGGTCCCACGTTATAGAAGAGTCAAAATCCCGACATAAAATTTACTATGGAATTAGAAAGCAATGGTAGTTTCCATTTCTTGGATGTCCAAATTTACAGAACAAACACTGGGCAGTTAGGACACAAAGTTTACAGAAAACCAACACCCACAGACAGATATTTACATGCCACATGCCACCCTCCCTCTCAAAAGAATAGTCTTATAAGAACGTTATTTGTTAGAGCACAAAGGATATCAGACGAAAGTTCTTTACAAAAAGAAATATATCATCTTAAATCAGCGCTAGTGAGAAATGGTTATAGCAATAAGAATATTTGGTCAGTTTTTAATAAAAGTGCTCATCCAAATCAAGTAAATTTTTAGCCAGGACAAAGTAAATTGAAGTTGAGTTTGCCTTATGTGCAAGGCCTTTCGGAAAAATTAAAGAGGATGCTTAGAAAACACGATATTTTAGTTGTTGATAGTACATATAATAATTTAGATAAAATTTTAAATTCTACTAAAGACAAAGTACATTTAGAGAGCGAAGGGGTTTACAAAATTACTTGTTCTTGCGGCAAGTATTACATAGGTCAAACTAAAAGAAAAGTAGGTACGCGTTTGAAAGAACACACACGTGCTACTAGGTTGCAACAGATAGATAATATTCCGTAGCTGAACACTCATATTAGACTAAACACATGATTGATGAGAGAAAAATACTATCACAAACTTCTAATAAAAGAAGCTACAGAAATTTGTAGAAATACTAATAATTTTAATAGGGATTGTGGAAATTATGAGTTAGGTGACATTTGGAAGGCTATTTTGTAGTTATCTTTTATGAAGTAGTTCGTGTATATCTAGTGGTAGGTAGTTCCTTTTTCGTCGTTAGGTTCTTTTCTATCAGGTTGGCACGTTGTTTCTATGACGTCTCGCTTCCTTGGTGATTTGTTTATTTACTTTTAAAATTTTGTTTGAACTTGTGTCAGGCAAATTTTGAGGTTCTTCGTCTTTGACAAAGATTACAGGTGTAATCGAAACGTCAGACTTTTTTTGTCAGTGTTTTCAAGAGACAGCGATCTTTCCGAGAATATATTATCTTAGATTATGGACGCTGAAAGCATTCACCCTCGTATACAACTTGGTATGTTTCAATGTGTATATTGAGTAAAATACTGTTGCATGTTTTGATCTTCTAGGCGTCAAAGAATTTGTACACAAAACCTTTCATAGACTTTTAAATCTTCCATTAAAGCAGATTTTGACAATGAAGTAATATTACAAAACAATTAGCTTTAAGCAGTGGCTTTGGTCCCACTATGGCAGATAAAATGTTAAAGAAAAACCAATCCAAATTAATTTTACCTCAATTTTATCCCAAATCCTATTCAAAAACAGAAAAGTATTGGCAGTCTATAAATTATATAGGGAGCATTAGTGACAAAATGCGAAATATCTTACAAATGAAAACAAAAGTTTCATTCCCGTCAATAAAAATAACCTAAATGCGTTGTTAGTAAACAATAAGGCAAAGGTAGAGAGAACTAACAGAAGTGGCGTATATGAAATTAAATGTCAAGAATGTAATGTTTACTATATAGGCTGTACTGATCGCAGTTTCAAACACGGTGTAATTGAACACAACAAATTATAATTTAACAGGATTTTCAAAACATTGCATAGAATTTAATCACACGTACAACGAAAATATACGTTTAGAATTTTTAGAACAATTACGTATACCCCAAGCATTAAACAATCCCATAAACGAATACCTTCAAAAAATGCGGCCATAAGATGCAAAAAAACCCTAACCACAAGTATAAATTGTCATCCTTCACGATAAGCATCGATTTTGTCTACAAACTTTTTGACAAAGGCGCAGAAGGCCGAAACATGTCAGAGTATTTTACTCAATGTACGTTCTGAAACATACCAAGTCTTATTTTTTACTAAAAGTGGGAAAAAATGTTTGAAGTGCCTCCGCCACAACGTTCAGTTGAAATTATTAACTTTGTTTAAATATTGGCTAATGATTAATATCGTGTTATTGGGTATAGAAATTGATCTTCGTCTTTTAGGTAAATCATTGCAAAGCACTTTATGAAAGTGCAATTTTTCTTGCAAAAACTCGCATAACATTTAAATCTATCCTAGATTTTGTTTACAGTTACAGACACCTTCCTGATAAATTTTATTATCTCGATTATTATGATTAAAAACAGTATGTATATGTCTGTTTATTCTGACGGAGCATCGTTATTTCCTGATAAGCGTAAAAATAACCGAAATAAAACTAGCTCGTCTAGAATTTTTATCTAATATTTGTTTGTGATTTCACACCTATTTATTCTGTATGTTTTTGCACTTCTGTATTCTTAATTATACTACAGTGTAATCGATCATACTTAATTATTACAAAATAGACAGTAAAAAGAGCACGTGTATCAACGAAGCAGTCAAAACAATAGCGATTATCAAATGTCTCTGTTTGTTTTGTAAATTTACGTTTGTAGAAAACGAAGTTAAGTACCTGAAACATTTTAACTCAGTTATTGTCATTCCCTCAACATCTAATAAATTCGACCATACTGTCATCTGACAAAAAAAATCAAAGTGGGTTCAATTGTTTCAATAGGCAAATACAATGAACTTTAAATTTTGATTTTTGTGATAGAAAACATTTAGTAAGGGCGACTACACTTGCAAAATACATCTTTCATATCCCAGAAACATAAATCGTGCGAACGAGGACAAGTTTTTGCAAGCGCAATCCTGATTCATTCGACAGTTTGATGCTTACAAAACCATGTCCATTCGGTTATTTTCCGGTATAGACACTTTTAGGTTCCCTAAAGTAACTGGAACGGAACGTAAATTCTGTGCGTTGGCAGTGGCGTTTTATGCGACTCTCTCGCGTTAGCGGATTTAAAATCGTAGTTTCGACACAGAAATTAATGCATGTCGCAAATGACGCCTAATTGGACAAAATTATTAGGTCGCAAGATTATGAATTCAGAACAACTTTTAATGTCTTATGAATAGCAATGGCCCAAAATTTGAGCCCTGCACCTTTTGATTGCGAAAGAACAAGTAGTGATAACCTGCTGTACCAGTTACCATTTTTTGTGCGTTGAAGCTACTTGTGGTTCTCACAGTATTAGCCATGATGTGAACACGGTTGCGGTTGATTAACAATTATTATTAGATAGAAAAGAGAGACGAGGAGATGTATTTTAGCGGCAGTGGAGCTAAAAGTAGACGTGTATTCGATACTTACATTACTGCATCCACCAAGGGCAGGGAGACCTGAAACGAAAGAGTGCGTCAAACTTTAAATTAATAGGCATTCCAATCGTCTCAAAAACGGCCTCTATACCCAAGCCAAATTTGAGAAACAAGCAAAAAAACTGCTAGAAAGATTACAACAGATGGATCGATGCGGAGCTTTTAAGGCTGCGATCCTGGAGAGAGAAATATATATATTCGAGCTAACAACAGAAAGAGATTAACCTATTTTTACAAAACAATACCACTTAAAAACTACTGAATACTTAGAGATAAATTAATGCTTATCAGAAACATAAAAGATCCGGCTAGAACCTGAGGTATTTCTCAAATCATTATACTTAATATTTTTTCTAAAATAATTAGTAATTGCGAGGTCTACCTTTTAGACTAATTCTAGCCTACATTTTTACGAATTTTGGTTATACCATAACTTAGTTTGTACATAAAAAATAGCTTACGTGAAAATGTAGATCACGAGCTGTCGATTTAGACCGTTTTCAAAKATATCGGTGCAATAATTATGAAGTAKTCCTGTTTCTCTTTCTATCGTTATCTTWGGGTTAAATTTTTCCTGTCCCTCCAGGATCCCAGCYTAAATACTTCATCTGTGATAAYTTTGCCCTGACAACGAAATTTGTTTTGACTTGAAGAAAAAAAAACGCTAATTTAGTTTGGATATGACCCCGTTTGAAAATAGATAAGAAAACAGTGGCAAATAATGAACAACAGATATTATTTATGTGAACATTTATAGTGGATCCTTCCAATACTAAACAAATTTGTCTCTTTCTTCCATCCCTTCGCAAACCACAGCTTCTATATTTGCGGCTTGCGATTTTTCTATTTTGACGTAGAAGCGTAACTTTTCAACATCTCGTCATTTTTCCCCATAATGGGCTTGCAACTTTTTTTGGATTAGGTCTCATTCCGTTTGGCATTAGAGCAGCAATCGACTGACGAATACTCTTTTTTTATACCAATTTACTGCTCCCAAGATCGGAGCAGTAGGATTCTTCGTCCCGAACTCCAATGTTCTCTTTCAAGGTTCGTTGAAAATGAGCAGTTTATTAGGGTTAAATTTGAAGCGCCATTGTCCTCTGGTGGTATGACATTTTTGCGGCTGTTATCAGCTATTTGGATAACATTCCCATCATTGTATTATTTTTCTTTTGGCCTCCACAATCATTAGACATCAACCTGATCGATTTCACGTTTCCCAGATTATTATGACAGATTGGGTCTCCCGGTTTTACTCCAGCAATATATATGAACATGGTTTTTTGTCAATGATGATTGTGAGGCTCCAATAACAACAGTAAAATTGTAGAAACTCCATTGCCTACTGAGGAATGCCTTTTAATCGGGAAGCAACATACACTTTTGACAATCAAAAGACAGTTTTGCAACTGACACTAAAATAAAACGTCATATTCTGCTTGGATTTGGCCGATTTTGAAGGAGACCAACTTGATAGATGGATAGCCTCTTAAATATTGAGTACAAGCCGTCTATATTTTATAAAAAAATGGAGAATTTTTTATACTTTTTATCTGTATCTGATTAAATTTTACTTCACAGGCAGCAGCAGCCAGATGAACCAGAAGAAACAATCAACACAGAGACAGCAATCCAGCCACATTGCCACGTGACCATCAAATGTACTAAAGAGGTACCCGTCCACACTTCACCAACAGACTTCTAGACTACTAGCAGGGCGACAAAAGTGTTGTCAACATGTTAGGCAACCAACAACACCTGTAAGGGCAAAAAATCGCCCGCGCCGGTGCTCACAGTTTATTTTAATTTCGATTACACTGCCGCCCTGGGATTATTTTTTATGTTTCTCAAAATTTCTTTTACCAATCGAAAGAGCACACTTTGTCGTTTCATATGGTGTACAGAAAAGTTACAATTAATTTAAATACCTCGATGTCGAAATTTGCCTTACGCGATTGCTACATCGGTTGTTTAAATTAATTGTATCCTTGTTATTATTACCAATAATTAACTTTTCTCTACATCATATGAAACGAGACAGTGTGCCCTGTTGCTTCGTGAAAGAAATTTTGAGAGCCATAAAAAAATAAGCCCAGGGTGGCAGTGTAATCGAAATCAAAATAAACTGTGAGTACCGGCGCGGGCACTTTCTTGCCTTTACAAGTGTTGTGGGTGGCCTAACATGTTGACAACACTTTAGTACGCAACGACTAATGGGGTAGGCGCAGTCTAGAAGTATCATGTCTCTGGTTATAGTAATGCAACTCTCTTACCGTTTTTACAACCCTACAATACTATTTACTTTTCATTTACAGGCACAGTTGGAACGGCACGCGACCCCTCATAAATCAAACCCTCTCTTTGTGATTTTGCGAATTTCCAGAACCGTTTTAAAACTCGTTTTTTGTGTAGTGTATATTTTTCTAAGTAGTTTTTAATCATTCGGTTAATAAGAGGTTTTACATCGATCGTTTTTGTTTACGTCTAAAAATTAATTGTACGTAGTTTTCAACATTATTTTGCACAAGCAAAGTATATCTAGTTATAAAGAAATTTGTAATCTAACTAGACAACATCTGAGCATTTTTTAATATGCAGAGAAWAATCTCGCATTCCTAAATATTTTTATCCTGTGAATATGTTTGAATGCTGTGCTAGCCGAAAATTATAAATAATACATTTTAATATTTTTACAATCTTAACTATTGGAAACATGCGGGTAACGGTTAACATAACTAAATATGTATATAAAAGACAAGTATTTTAAAATACAAAAAAAAATAATTCCATACATCTATTATATTTTCACATAAAAGTCTAACAAGTTTACACTTAACTTAAATATATTAATTATTATCATCATCACTACTGTCAAATTCTGAATCACTGCTAGCATCATCACTAAATGTACTATAAAATTTTGAAAATTTGGGGATACGTAGCTATTTGCAATTTCAATAACATGCTTAATACAGCTTTTCCACGGTTCTTTCGTTATACTACTTACCTCTATACGCACTAAATCTACAACTCCCGAACTTAAACGCGGACATGTATTGTTTCTTCGTATTCCTTTTTTAAGCGTACTCCACACTAATTCAATTGGGTTTAGGACGCAATAATACCGTGGCAAACGCTTATCTATATGTCCATGTCCTTTCGCTAGTTCATCAACTCGATATTGTTTAGGTATGTTGAGATTTTTATTATTGTCAACAGATCTTTTTGGTAACTTTTAACATAACAATTTTGGATCTGTTTCGCTGACAGTAATAAGCCATTTTCCACCCATCCATCAGTTCCTCCTGCATAAAGAATTATAATTCCTTTTCCTCTGGAAGGTGGTGCTTGCAGTACGCAGTTATTTTTCCCATCTGTCAGACCTTTTTTTATCAAGTCGTGGATGTCGTACCACGTTTCATCCAAATATATTATATTACGATTTTCTTGGCGGTACCTTCTGATTTCATTTATACAATCCCATCTCATTCTTTTTAGTCGGGTTGATTCCATTATGGAATTTTCTGAACCACTCTTCGCAATAACTTATATCATATCCTAATTCCAAAAGTTTTAATTTCAGACTTGCCATAGTTGGAACTTTATTTTCCTTATACATTTGGTAAATCACTTTTTTAATTTCTATCCCAAGCTCTTTTGATATGTTTAGAAATTTCTCCGAATTGCGTGATTTTCTTGAATTGCCTTTATTTTCAATAATATCTCTCACAGTCGTGTAGGGGACACCAACCATTTCACTTGCCACTTTTAACGGAGCACTGCACTCTTTTTTTATCAAAAAATTGTATACATTTTTTATGACTTCTTTGGCATCTTGGGTTAAGTAACGCCGATTCCTCTTTTCTTCAATTTGCACTTCCGTGTCAGCGTCAGCAAGTTCATTCTGAGCGGTACTTGGAGCAGCTTTTTCCCAAGGGCGGAACATTTTTCGCTTCTCTTGTCGCGCACACAGAAATACTAAGACTGAATGCTAGTTTTGGTTTGACCAGTAGTGAACTTTCAATAATCCGAACCTGCTTAACCATCTTCCGATAATCGGACCTAAATTTATGGTAATCCGGTTATTTGCGGTAACTTGTGAGGGGCCGCCTGCTGTTCGAGATGAAAGATAAATTTTATTGCAGGGTTGTAATAACGGTAAGAGAGTTGCATTATTATAGCAAATCACGTCTAACCCCCCCTCAGATTGCAGGTTTTAACGAACTAGACGAAGCCGTCAAGCGCCTAGATTTCCGAAGCGCCGTACGCGACGTGAGAAGATTCAACTACGTCTGTGCCCTTCTGGACCTCCTGATAGGCCAGCAGATGACCGCTTTATCAGGCTGTGCGCAAAAGGCCCTTCTGGCCATGCTCGAGGAGGTAGCTAGTCACGCGACCGCGATCCAACACAACCCCAGGGGTCTCCGCAGGTTGCTCAACAAACTTAGGGCTCTGAATGCTGCTAAAAGATCTGCCTGCTGGGGCGGCCCTTTGGGTTCGCAGCTCCTGTGGCACCAACACACGGCCAAGATAGAGAGGATCTTGAACAACGCCGCCAAGATGCAGTTCGGAGAGGCCAACTCGGATGGGAAGCCGCAGCTTCTTCAGCTACCCGAAGAATGCATCAGAGAGATATTGCTGAGGCTGGCGGACCATCGCGATCTGGCTTCCAGCGCTGAGGCCTGCGAGCAGATGGCGGCCATAGTTGAGGAGCAGAGGGTGTGGAAAGAACTGACTAGGTTTCACTTTAAGCCGGAACAAATCAATCTGGTTCTGCCAAAGGAGGAGAAGCCGGATTGGAAGAGCGTGTACCACATGCTCAAGAGGTGAGTGAAGCTATCTCTACCTCAAATCTTTCTTTCCTCATACTAGTTTTGATGGCTCTTTCTTTGATAGAAATCGAGAAAAAAGCATGGTAGCAAGATAATCAAGAGTAGTATTACACATATTCATATTATTTTGAGGTGTTGATTATTAAGTCTCCTGGTGTAACTGGCGGCGGAATTTCTAAAAAATAGAGCGCTAGCTTTTGTGCAGGATCTTTGGGTAGGGACGGAATTTTACTTAACAGATGAAAAAATCCGCCGCTCTAACGCAAATCATAATGACAGCGGATTTGATTCGCTCGTTAGTGTTCAGTAGACTTTCCAACGTGTTCAACTGTTTTCTTTGATCCGCAGGACCTACGGGTTGACAGAAGAAAGGCAGTACGCCGAGATGCTGTCCTTGTGTCCGTACTGTCGCTGTCTGTTCTGGCGGTCCCTGGGACATCCCTGCATTGCCGAGCAGTGCCCGGAATACAGAGCTCGCGTCCAGGCCGCGGGCAAAATGTTGCCGCCCAGTCCCGTGCCGCCCTCGGCTTTCCTCAAGTTCTTCTCACTGTAGTTGCCTTGAATTTTGTTACTGCGATATTATTATTTAACTTCTGTGTAGGCCGCTGTGTGTATAACGTGTAATAACAAATTTAAATTATGATCTAATAAATATTTTTGAGACGACTGTGTTAACCGAGCTTTTATTGAGAACAAAATTGTGTCTGTGCCATGTCGTCTGCATCAAAACAATCTGTGGACAGCTGTTTCGGCTTACTAAGCCTCCTCAGCACAGTTATAGTTCCTACGCAGGCAACATGCCATAGCTTCCCTTATATACGCGATGTGTATGCGAGAATTATGATGTGGATAACACCATGCTATCTAGTGGCCTTTAACTGTATTATCCACCCCTATCTGCGGGGAACCTGTGATATGAACGGTAGCCCACAATGTTGTTTACAGGTTCCCCGCAGACACGGGTGAATGATACCGTTAAAGGCCACTAGATGGCATATAAAATGTACAATCTATTCAAAGTAAAAATACTTAAGTGTCAAGTCACAATTAAGCAAATTGGGCCTGAAAACAAACTACATCTCGTCAGATCTAATACAAAGATTTTGATGTGGTGAACCATAAAAAATTAAAAAGTTTCTTCTGTTCGGACAGTTGTAATGCGATCTTCTAGAACAAAACTGTATATAATATGCTATAGAATTGCACTTTTATCATTATTTCCCGAAAAAACCCACTGAATTTCTTGATGATCAGTATACGTCGCATAGAATCAAAATGCACGTATCACCCGCAATTAAATAATTACACATAACATACACAGATGACCTAGCATAGGCGTTTGATCCCGCATAATCAATATAAAAATCGTTTTCTGCCTTGTATTCATACAGGGTATCGAGAAATTAACTTTGGCCAAGAGCCACGGCAGTCTAATTTGTCGTATAACAAACTAAAAAAAAAGTTAAGTGACACTAATTCTACGATTATTTAAAAAACTTAATAAAACTGCGTTATATAGCCTCAATCCTATCTATATAAACTTGGACCATAGGAACTCAAATCAAACACGCATATTCAAGTCTAGATCTTACCAAAGTAATGAACAAGATATGCAACATTCTTGTGACAAAAATCTTTTGACTTCCTGTAAATATAACTGAATGTTTGTAAGCCTTCTTAACAGTATCCAAAATTCGATATACGTTTTGTCGAACTAATTCAAGTAAACTACTTTCTTGCTTTTCGTAAAAGACTTTACCAAAACAAAAACAAGGAGCCATTAAAATGGTTTAGTGCTGATCTTAAAAAAATTAAAGAAAACTTGAGGTTATATCACGTTATTTATAAATATAGTAATTCTGTCGTTTCGGGAGAAGTAGGAAAATGTTATTGAAAAAATTATCGCAATGCTATTAGAAATGCAAAAAAGAAAGCCTCTGACAATTACATAAATTCTGCTACTTGTAAATCTAAAGCAGAGTGAAGAATTGTTAACAGTAAATGTAAAAATTCTTATAAAAGAGACTGCACTAAATGTGATATTAACGTTAACGATTTCAACAAATATTTTAGCCGGTGATAGTATAAATGAATTACCGGCAAAGAAAAATGATCATGTGATTAGTATACGAGGGTGAATGCTTTCAGCGTCCATAAATTAAGATAATATTTTGTCGGATAGATCGCTGTCTCTTGAAAACACTGACAAAAAATTAATAGTCTGACGTTTCGATTACACCTCTAATCTTTGTCAAAGAGGAAGAACCTCGAAATTTGCCTGACACAAGTTCAAACAAAATTTTGAAAGTAAATAAACAAATCACCAAGGACGCGAGACGTCATAGATACAACGCGCCAACCTGATAAAAAAGGAACCTAACGATGAAAAAGGAACTACCTACCTACTAGATATACACGAACTACTTGATAAAAGAATAACTACAAAATAGCCTTCCAAATGTCACCTAACTCATAATTTCCACAATCCCTATTAAAATTATTAGTATTCCTACAAATTTCTATAGCTTCTTTTATTAGACGTTTGTGATAATATTTTTCTCTATGTAAAATTTGTGTTTTATCAAAATCAGTCATGTGTTTAGTCAAATATGAGTGTTCAGCTACGGAAGATTAATCTATCTGTTGCAACCTAGTAGCTTGTATATGTTCTTTCTAACGCGTACCTACTTTTCTTTTAGTTTGACCTATGTAACACTTTCCGCAAGAACAAGTAATTTTGTAAACACCTTCACTCTCTAAATGTACTTTATCTTTAGTAGAACTTAAAATTTTATCTAAATTATTATATGTACTATCAACAACTAAAATATCGTGTTTTCTAAGCATCCTCTTTAATTTTTCCGAAAGGCCTTGTACATAAGGCAAACTCAAATTCAATTTACTTTGTCCTGGCTGAGAATTTACGTGATTTGGATGAGCACTTTTATTAAAAACTGACCAAATATTCTTACTACTATAACCATTTCTCACTAGTGCTGATTTAAGATGACATATTTCTTTTTGTACAGAACTTTTGTCTGCTATCCTTTGTGCGCTAACAAATAATGTCCTTATAAGACTATTCTTTTGAGAAGGAGGGTGGTGAGATGTGGCATGTAAATATCTGTCTGTGTGTGTTGGTTTTCTGTAAACCTTGTGTCCTAACTGTCCAGTGTTTGTTCTGTAAATTTGGACATCCAAGAAAGGTAAACTACCATTGCTTTCTATTTCCATAAAATTTTATGTCGGGATTTTGACTGTTCAAATGATTTAGAAACATACCCAGCTCTTCTATATACCGTGGGGCCAAATAACAAAAGTGTCATCTACGTACCTATATCAACATTTTGGTTTAAGCTGAAAACTGTTTATCGCTACATGTTCAAAATTTTCCATAAACAAATTGGCTACTACAGGACTTAGAGGTGAACCCATTGCACAACCTGATTTTTGTTCATAAAAAATCGAAACGTCAGACTATTGTGTGTTTTCAAGAGACAGCGATCTATTCGACAAAATATTATCTTAATGTGATTAGTATGTTTTTAAATAATTGTGATATTAATCGTTATAGTGAATTTAAGTTTAGGGAAGATTGTGAAGTAAGAGGTATTATTTATAAACTAAAATCTAGCAAAGCCAATGATTTTTATGGGCATACTGTAATTCTAGTCAAAGGTGTTGTTGATATCCTCATTAGCCCTCTAATTTATTAATAAATGTATTACTAGTAGTGTATTTCCGGAATGCTTAAAAAAGGCTTTGGTAATATCGACTTTCAAGAAAAGTGACTCTGGATTACCTAGCAATTACAGACCAATTCGCTGCTTCCTATGTTTTCGAAGGTTTTAGAGAAGGTAATGGCTCCACAACTATCTGGTCACTTTGAAAAAACAATATTTTTGTAAGGAAACAGTATGTAATTAAGAAATCACTATCCACTCAGGTTGCATTACTTTCTTTTGTCGACTAGTCGAAGAATCTTTAATAAAGGCAAATACCTAATTGCTGATTTTTTTAGAATCGGTCACATATTTGTAATTGGCGGTAACTCCAAACTTCTTCGTTATAAATTTCTAAATTCGCGTAAAATTCTAAAAATTCATAAAGAGAAACAAAACACTTTAAAAAATATCAGTAATTTCGAGCAAAAATCCATCCGAACTAAGAGTTATGACAGTCTATTTAACCTAAGTTTTAGGAATCTAGTAGCATTATAAGCACGAATTAAAACCCGGTATGCCGTTAAAATGTCAGTATACAAAAGTCTTTTGAAAATCCGATTAAATATATTTCAGCTTATTTAAATGAGCTTTAATTTGGTTAAAATATTAAGTGGTGGGTTATTTTTTTGGGAGCAGTGCACTGGATAAAAAAATAATAATTAAACGAAAATGTGATAATGAAATAAACCCAAATGGTCAGCCTAAAAAAAGATGATATATTCTGTAAAGTTCATAACAAAGCATGTCTTGCATAATTTTAGGCAAGTATCTAATTCTGATTTTATACAGTACTCATAATGTGTACAAAATTCTCGTCAAACGATGAGATTTATATGTTATTATTTTACTGATGTGTTGCAGTGTCTGGTTATTATCTAGCATTGAAATAATCGACTCAAAAGCATTATTTTCGATTTATGCCATTTATTTTAGCCAGAGAGCAAAAAGAAGTACTTTTTTTGAGTAAAATTAGATGTACGAATAGAAATTGTTAGAGATAATACGGGTTGGGGGTGTTGGCCCAGCTGAATGTAATAAAAAACGACAAATTTGCTTCTTCTGTGATCACGCACTAAAAAAATCTGTGTATCAGCTGTCCACGTTAAGCAATCTACATCCTAGACGAAATAAACTAAGGAAGACCGCCGGATACAAAGCAAACTATACAGAAGTCGATTTGGACACTGAACAGACGCTTGTAGTTACGCAAAAAAATAATATCCTCTCCAGATGACGACATCGATTCTGATGTCCGGTTAGAAAATGTCATCAGGTATGAAAGGAAACCGGGAAGTTTTTTTTAGGAAATTTTTTGTAAAAATACAGTTAAGCGAAGCACTGAAGGAAAAATATTATCAGGTAAAAGCTCATCGCTTTGTTTTCTCAAAGAAAGGGGTCCGCAAAAAAATCTTGGTTTCTCTTATTAAAAACTACCCTACTTGATACAAAAGATTGATAAATCAAAAAAATACAGCATGGGTGATAAAAACGATGGTCATTTTATTTAATCACATAGACTGGCGAATCACAGACAGTTTCATTCAATATAAATATCGTAATAAGTTAAATAAATAAATAAATTACAAATAAATTAGTCAGTTAGGTCACTTTTATAATATCTCCTTGCATCTAGTGATTTGAGACCCACACACGCACTCAAATCTACAGGCCGTCGGCAGTCGACTTGGTGCACCACCCTTGTTAAATGGCAATTCCTTTCCTGAATCCTTGTAGGTACATTCAATCTCCCGGGAAGGACCCTCTGCCTGGATGGAACGTTTCTCCCTGTGGTCTATTCTACCCGACAGCACTATCGTTAGCAATATCGCCATCACAGATAAGATGCAACTGATTTTGCTAATTGCCATGGAGACTGGAGTGTGGCGATTTGGGTCTAACCGTGGCTTTTTATTAAAAGCACATTCGGCGTCACTTAGAGATGGTGACGCTTCTCGGCTGTTGCACAACGAAAGTGACGTGAAATATAGGAAATCCTCGTCGGATATTGGATGGTGGAATGTAGAGAGCATGTCCGGCAAAAGATGGATAATACTGATGTTTCAAAAATGATTTGGACCTAGTTATGATATGATTTCTGTAGTGGCAAATACGTAAAAATCCACCTGCAATACGTCTTTGATAAATTAAACGTTCAAATCCAGGTCAAACATTTTTACAACCGCGGCAAAGATTGGGAACGTGAAGCAAAATTTGCACATCTGAATTGAGTAAAATTTTGATGCTTTTAAAAAAAAGTTGACATTGTTTTATTATTATTTTATTAATTATTTATTTATTATCTAATTTAAAAGTCATGTCTGAATACACAGCGATACACAGGGTCGCTACAAAGTATCGAACCAGCAGGATATTTCAGGTTCAGTTTTTCTGAAATTGTGGGTAATTAAAAAGCATTTTCTGATATTTTTTTCAACTCCGTGTCAGCTCTCGTTTCCGAGATTTTAAAATGTATTACTCTTCTATAATTTATTGGKTCTTGCAAAAAAAAACATTCCTTATCGCTAAGTAAGGTGCCAGGTGTCTCCATTTTCCGCGTGACGTGAACATTCATTCTCTTTGTTATTTGCAATCGCAATGCCTCAGTTAACTGAATATGATCGTATCGAAATTTTATTGATGACTGGTTATGGAGATAAAAGAGGGAGTTATTGGGAAATAATTGCACTCTACAATGCAATTCATGAAAATCGTGAACCAATTGCCAGATCAACAGTTATTAAAACATTGCAACGTTTTGACGAAACCGGCGGTGTTAAAAATCGACATAAACTAGGGCGTCCAAAGGTTGCTACGAATGCGGAAAGTAGCTTGAATATCCTTGTAGGATAGAATTTTGAGAAACTGCTATGAACAAGATAGATAAAAATAGAAAAATTTTAAATTGGATTATGTTTTCTGATGAAGCGACTTTTTGCATCAATGGCGATGTGAATAGACATAATTGCAGATATTGGTCGGACACAAATCTACATGGGATGGAACAAGTCCACACACAACACCCTCAGAAAGTGAATGTCTGGTGTGGTATTATCGGTGAGCACATTATCAGGCCTTTTTTCATCGATGGAAATTTGAATGCGGTCAAATATTTACAGCTCTTGAGCGAACACATTATACCAGAACTTATTCGCCTGTTCCCTAATCGTGAAAATGCTGCGCGTCCTTCTGAACAGATATGGTTTCAGCAAGATGATGTACCGCCCCATTTTGCAGTTCACTTTCTTGGATACTTGAATGCGATATTTCCAGACAGATGGATTGGTAGGCGCGGAGCGATATAATGCCCAGCACGTTCCCCTGATCTGACGCCGCTTGATTTTTTCCCGTGGCAATATCTGAATCAATATCAATTGGGTATTTGCCATGTTTTTATATTTTATTAAATTGCATATTAATAGGTAGCACCTAATCCACAAAACAGCTGTGACAGCTTATAAATTCCAAAAAATTGATCGTAAGGTATAATTGTAATATTAAAAATGTGAATATTTGAAGGGACCGCCAAAACGCGAACACATTGGCCGTGACGTCAGGTGTCTTGTAAATGGCCGCTTGTTTGTATCTAGGGTCAGCCCATCACGCATCAGCCTCAGCCCGTCAATTTATCAGTTTGTTGTTTGCGTTCATTTTGTAACAAGCGAATTAAAATACGCCAAGAAAATGTGTAACACTTATGAGTGATGACTTCTGAAGGCATGTTCATTGTTATGGAATTTGTGTACAGCGACAAGCGGTTAAACGCAGCGGAGATGAGGAACGTAAAAGCAGCAGCATAAGTGAAATTTTTATCAAATTAACGTAGCATTGATAATTTGATCACAGTGGGTTGTTGGAAACATACTATTTGTAAACATAAAAATGTAAGAATAAAAAATGTACCCTAAACTTGGCATTTATTTTAGAGGTCAGAATAAATATAAATTGCCATTTATTTTCGGGGCTCTTGCGGCTCGTTTCCGGTCTGGCTAACAGTCGAATATATGGCAACCAACGTCGTTCTTTATTATAACATTTCTCTCTCAACCTAAAACGCATAAGTATAATTTTTCATATCCTCTTGAAGTTATAATAAAATGTAAACGGAATGGTAAACACTTATAACCACAAAAAGAATAATAAAACTTACAGTAAGAATTAACATGATCTTCACAACAGAAAAACAAACTTTGCGATTTCGGCATATCACGTCTAGGGGACTTTTTCATACGTTGATAATCTCAAGGAACAGTTACAAAAATTTTGTTAGTTGTACTGACTGAAGTACTTTTATAACCATGTACAAAACAACACTTGTTTTGTTTTCCATACATAATAGATGCTTGTAAAACTACACAAATCACTTTTTGGTGCGACCTCTTACACCGTCCTTTCAATAAACACCACACAAAAGCTTTTCCAATACAAGAATGATACTACACAATTAAACAGCACGCACCTCGGTAATGTTTACATGACACTTGACGTCACGAGTTGAATAACCTTGGATAGAAGTGTTTTGGCGGTGACTCCTAAGATTCGAATTTCAGACCTGAAATTCTCTACCTACAAATATTTTTTTTGTTTTTTAAACAAAGCGGACAATATATATGCACTTCAAGATTCATTTTACGTAATTTTCAAAAAAAGTGATAATACCCAATTATTGTATTTACACTTTTCTTTCTCTCAACTCAGAAACAATAAATTATACAAGTGTGATACATTTTTGAAATCAGAAAAAAAATATCCTTTTCAATGATGTGCCTTTTGACTACCCTTCCCATTAAATAAAAATCAACTTGTGCCCATATCTCGGAAACGATGGCTTACAAGAAGTTGAAAAAATTACTTAAAATGCATTTTAATTTTGGAAGAATTTTCTTATATTAGCTATCAAAAGCTTGATAAAAGCAAGCCAATGGTTGCTACTTTTCTAAGCCTGACTAAGGCATTTGATGCAGTGGATCACTAAATTTTATTGGAGAAGTTAAGTGTTCATGATATTAGAGAAAATGCCAACAGGCTGATACATAGCTATTTTTCCAACAGGCAACAAATTGTAAGAGCAAATAATACACGTAGCATGCCATTGCACTACTCTACAGGAGTACCACAAGGTACAATTTTAGGACCCCTTTTCTTTTTTGTTGACGTTAAGGATTTGGTGACTCAGATGGCGATTGATTCGGTTTTGTCATATGCTGATGACAGTCATTCTTGCCTCTGGCGACCGTTGGCAGAGTGCACAAAACAAAACTTTCCTTCAATGTACCGACACAGTGTACCTTAGAGTTTTGATATAAATATTTATGGTAGAATTGTTAGAAGAGTTGAGAGCTGTCGATACCTTGGGTTTTTTTCGATTTCAATACAAGATGGTTAATAATTGGTTAAGAATACCAAGTATTTAATTTTCATATTTTGCAAAATCTCCAAGTTTATGTCAACTAAGACTTTACTGTTGGTCTACTACGCTTTTTTCATAGTCTGGGACATCGCATACGAAATCAATATATCTTCAATTTAACATATACAAAATAAAATTATAAAATTGATAACTACGGGTGATCCTAATTGCAACAAGCCAGTACTTAATTTGATTCAACTGTTTCTATCGGAATCTTTGAATTATCATTGCGGTGAACTCAAGAATGAGTTTTTGACTTCAGCTGGACTATTACAAGATACAGGGCTGTACCACTAACTAAGATTACCAAAACAATATATAAAAAGAGCAGTAGACTTGTAGCTGTTCAAATTTTCAAGAGACTGCCTAACCAAATAAAAATTGTTACGGGTAATAACCACATTATTAAAAGGAAGTTAAAAGAATGGGCCTGTTGCCCCCTTTTTTTATTGCAGAATATGAAACTACATGAAAAAAAATAGACCCCTATTTTTTTGTTTTTCGCAAAGCGCTCAGTTAATGCTTAAAAAAGATTGTTTATGTTTAAAGTTTGAATCTCTGACGTCAGCGTTCCCTGGCGCGCTTAGTGCGATGTAACTGTGTGATGTTGCCACACCATTTTCTGATCCTGGCATTCCTGTCGGCCGAGGTGACGTTTCTGAAACCGAACTCGCAGCAGCGTTGCCATTTTATTCCAAACTCGCAATCGTAATTGTGAATTATAAAAACCTACACGCGAATGGATGTGTTAAACGCGATTCGTTGTTAGTCGTTTTCACTGTAAATATTAAAACGTAAAATATATTAAATTAAAATTATAACCTGTAGCAGATATATCGCAAACAGAATTCATTTTATGGCAGCCGAAGGATAAGTTCATATTTCAAGTGATATTAAAATTGAAACAACTGTTTATTAAGTAGGTAAACTTGTTTAAACCTGAGTTACAGCATGTATAGCTGCCATTAAATCATTTTATTCAAGTCGCAACTTTTAAATAGCAAAATCGCCTAATTTGCGTAAAATCGAACGATCTGGCCACACGAGTTTCCATTCATGTAAAATTCGTCAATTTTTGGTAAATTGTCCGAAGATCCCTTCACATAATCTTGCAGTCTATGTTTGAACAACAACGTACCAAGTAAATAAAAACAAAACTTTAACGCGTCCTCCGTTCTCAAAACAAAACGTAAACAAAGGTACAAAGGCACAGAAACACAGAACATACGCGTGTTCAACAGCGACAAAGGTGTCAAGCATGCAACAGGGCATCCGGCGCATGCGTCTCCAGGGACGGTGACGTATCACGAAATATTTGAATTTGGCGGTAAACCTTTAAAGGTAAAAATAAGACACTAAAACAGTACAAATATTTTTTCTATTGCCAACTTCTAACTCCATTAGGTCCAGGCAAAGTCGCACATGTGTTATAATAACTATTTACTGTCAAGGGCAACAACCCCATTGGTAGCTTTTAATTGTTAGTTGTGTTAACCAATTCTTTATATACTGTGTGGGTGATTGTGGCGTTTGTTTAATGAATAACAAAATAAAATAAATAATAGTAATTTTACATTTAGTTCAAGATAAAATATATTTAGTACGTTTACAGAACACGTAACTGCAACGACGATTATATAGGGTAAAACGTAAATAAATATGTATAATATAAATACCATTTTTCTGGTAAATAAATAAATAAATGACTATTCATGCATGAATGACGATTATTCAATGGGTATGTAGACCAATTATGTAGTTGAAAAATTATTATCTTCGGCGAGGATTGAACCCGGGACCTGTGTGTTAATTCCGCAGCGTACATATATTACCAAAGTTCTGGTTCGATTCATGCAATCAAACAACTGTATTAAAGTGAAATGCCCGTGTGATGAAACGCATTTACCGTAAATCAATTTTGTTTGTGTTTGCGGTAACACCTGTTGCTAGGGGTAACCTGAGTGGCGCTTGAATACAAACTTTAGTGACGAATGACGCTTGCAAGTTGACTTGTCAAAACGCTGTTAAAGGACACACGTAACTCCTCCAAAATTTTGATTAACTGGATATGCAGCTCAAGTATCTAAAAACAGTGGTGGAAGCGCAGGTTTGTTACCCCTTCTGTTATCACACGGTAGAGTAACTGTCTTATTGTTGAATACAGCACTGCGAGGCAAAAATTGAAGCTGTAGCTTTCTCTCCAAACAATGTGAAAACAGCAGTTGCAACTTCAGACAGGCAAGTGTTGTTGTTTGATGAAAATGGAGAGAGAAAGGATAGGTTTTCAACTAAACCTTTCGATCCGGAAGCTGGGAAGAAATCTTACGTCGTTACTGGTATTGCTTTTAGTCCCGATTCGACCAAATTGGCAGTGGCACAGAGCGATTGCATTGTTTATGTTTACAAAATAGGCGAGAACTGGGGAGAAAAAAAGGTAAACGAATTTGTGCAAAATGTACAGCGTGTCCCATTTTCTTCATTCATTTCTGGGTTATTATTAAAGCTACGGATTTTGATTTACTTTTTTAGAAAAGTATTTATTAGCTAGTTTCCTGAGAGAAGGCAACCCCATAAAATGACTTATTACTCTAGATTAATTTTACTAATTCAACTGAGCCTCAGTCTTCTATCACCTCAGCACCGTCAACATCGACAGTATCCGAAACATTAAGTGGAGAAATGAACTCCACTTTATCAGTTTCTGAGTTATTTGCACATCTTCTTCTTCTTCTTCTTCTTCTTCAGTGTTTAATAATTTAAGCAATTGCGCACTGAATGAAAAAAAGTGTTGCTAACACAAAAAAACTACGCCAACCACTGTGTCTCTTCAAAACTTGAATGTCGGCTCCACTGTCGGCCAGAAAAGTAGCTGAAGTTCTGCGGAAACAATGTCCTGTGAAACCGATCGGCTCTGGTCGACCTAAGAACGCGGCAATTTTCCTTGGTATATTATAGAAGGTGTTTATACCAATTGGTTGCACTGTGCATTTGCCCTCTTTATAATATACAGGGTGATTTTTTGAAAACTTCACACCTTAAATAACTTTAAATATGGCAAAAATTTAAAAATTTGCAAAAACAGGTAAACTTTTGTTTGCAGGGGGACAACTTTTGAGATAAGTTTTTAATGGATAGCGCTTACTCTCTGAGCAGGGTAGACACCCCTTTAAAAATTTTAAATGGAACTATCCATCTTGTGATACATCATTTGAAAGCTTATTTCACAAAGAGTCTGGCCATGTAATTAGTTTTACCACGTTTAACTTATTGACGGGGTAATAGATTAATAGTGCCTACGAAACAGGTTGCTTATTAAATTGAATATTTTGGACTCTTCAACAAAATGTATTTTATTTTAGAGCGGAAATAAAATTTGTCCTTACGAGAACCCAAAATTTAAACAAACAACTTGTAAAAAATATGACACTTAAAAAAACTCCCAGAATACTGAAAATTTTCTTTTAACATTAAAGTATTTATCATGTAATTTTTTAGAAAGTCCATGTCCACGAAAAAGGAAAATTATTTATTTGTAACTCCAAAAACAGTGTGAACAAAACCATAGAAATTCAAACCTTACAATAGATTCTCAAAATGTGCACCACCTCTTTCCATACAATAATACAGACGGTTCTCGAACTCCTGCTGCACTTTTCGGAAAGTTTCAGGTGGAATCCTCCTGCACTCGTTAATAATTCTTTCTCGCAGATCGTCCAGGCTAGTAGGTTGTGTTTTGTAAACCACAGATTTTAAATGACCCCATAGAAAGAAATCTAAAGCAGTCAAATCGGGTGATCGTGGCGGGCATTCAATTGTTCCACGCCTACCAATCCAGTGAAGAGGAAATCTATGATTTAACCAATTTCGCACATTAATGGCGTAATGCGGTGGGGCTCCATCATGTTAGTAAAACAATTCGTATTCATCCAACATTGGATTTCCTTTAGGGTCACGTTGGTTTTCTAATCAATGAAAATTGGACCTACAATTGCGTTGCCAAGTATTCCAGCCCAGACGTTCAGCTTCTGAGGAACTTGTGTATGACCTTCTCGAAAAATATAAGGATTTTCGTCACTCCAGTACCTGACGTTATGTTTATTTACAGAGCCGTTAAAAAAAATGTGCATTCATCACTGAAGCAGATATTTTTTATTAGATTTGGATTTACTATAATCTTTTCTGTCATAATTTCGCAAAATTGCAGTCTTCTATCGAAGTCATCTTCGCCGAGTTCCTGGAGAGTTTTCATCTTATAGGGATGGAATTTGTGCAGTTTTGTAACTTTCTTTACAGATGAATAAGAAAGTCCAGTGGCTGTAGAAATGTTACGCAAAGAGCTAGTTGGATCCATTGCAAAATGACCAAGTACTTCAAGTTGGGCCATTTCATCAACGACTCTATTCCCTGCCCTTTTTTTGTTTACTACAGATCCAGTGTCTTGAAATTTCTGCACGAGATCGAGAATGTACCTAGCGTCAACATTTTTATCGGGGTGCCGTTCGTTAAACACCCTTGCTGACGCACGAGCACAGCTATGCTCAGCACCGTAAATAAAAATTATTTCTACCCTTTCGGCAGTTGAATAAACCATTATCACTTGGACTCTCACTTTAAAATTTCACGCGATTTATAAAAAGGAATGTGAACAAAAAGATGGTCGTGCCAAAGAAGTAGCCAAAAAGTTGAAACAAAAAATTGGAAACACAAAGTAGATAATTATTTAGCCAATTCAGTATAAACTGTCGAGTTGCAATATCAAGTAATGTCGAAAGAAAATTTTAAGTATTTTTGGCATTTTGCTTAGGTGTAACAATTATTTTTTAACAAGTTTTTTTAGGCTTAAGTAAGGACAATTTTTATTGTAACTGCAAGACAATAAATTTTGTTTAAAAAAGTCCAAAATATTCCATTTTATAAGCCACTTGCTACAATGCACTTTTTGACCCACTACCCCGTCAATGGGTAAAAAATAGTAAAACTAATTACATGGCAAGACTCCTTGTGTAATAAGCTTTTAAATGATGTATCGTAAGATGGGTAGTTTCATTTAAAATTTTTGAAGGGGTATCKACCCCGCTAAGAGGGTAAGCGCTATTCATTAAAAACTTATCTCAAAAGTTGTCCCCCTGCAAACAAAATTTTAACTGTTTTTGCAAAATTTTAAATTTTTACCTGTTTTTGCAAAATTTTAAATTTTTCCTCTATTAAGGTGTGAAGTTTTCAAACAATCACCCTGTATAAAGGAGTCTACGGTGGTCCAAACGTTTGGGTCTTAGCTTCAAGTACTTCCTGCAAATCTCCATGCCGTATATTCCATCTTCCGATGTTACTGTACACGTTTTTTTGTTCTTTTTGTATCGTGTAATGTAACTACTAAGATATGCCCGCAATCTTCTACGTTATCAACTGTCAGGAGTCGCAATTCTTCCGCGCAACAGGCTCCGTTCAATGCTATTATTGTCACAACCTTCATAAGGAGAAACTTGTTATCAGGAGCATTATTAATGAAATTCTTCACATTGTCAATTGATAACACTTTTGACTTTTTTTGCGACATAAGACGTTTAAGATATGCCAGTAATTTTTTACAAGGAGAAATGTTTTCGTTTAACCGCATGGTGCTTGGTAGCATTGAATACACAGACCAGAGTGTTGAAGCTTTAAGAGTTTTCGCCTGTAAAAATATTTAAAATTAGTTCCTGTAATAAAGTTCATAAATGAACCAACTCTATTCACAATAGTACGCAATTAGAATGGTTTCATTTGCTCCTTGAACATTTTTTTTTCATTTCTCCAGAGACAAAACTGTTGGTAAACTATCTCGTACTTTGCTTTACACTTTGTAGGTAGGAAACTTGACTCTGCTTCTGATACCAATTCCAAAATTTCGTATTTAATTTCACTTGGTTGATTGCAGTTTGCAGGAACCCTTAATCACAAATTATTTATTTATACCATAGATAAAGACAAGACAAATAGATTGGAATATCTCAGTGGTGGGGGGTGACCATACGGATTAGTTTGGCCTAGTAACACGGCAAATTTTTGGCGCTAGCATCTGCTTGCAGTACAGTGACTGGAAAGTCACACGCATGGAAGTTACTACATAGACTTGTTTTTCGATAAAGTAGATCAMACTTAAAATGATGTAGGTACACTTGGTGCTACAAAAGCTTATTATGAATTCTTAACATGCTTATATGTTCTGCTTCTTCTCAAGAGTTAAAAAAATTGTCAAAAGTTAAATGAGTGAGTCGATTTGCACTTATATGGATGAGAAGCAATTTTATTATATTATATTTGTCTACTTGGGCATTGCAAATCCGCTATCACAGTCATTTACAGCTTTGAGCTATGTAATTTTATACATCCAAATGCAAATTGGTTCACTTAAATATTTGTAAGGGTAGTACAGTTCTAGTAAATAGTAGCGTCCTGATGATAAATATTGCTGCGACCGTAAAGTAATTTATTATATCTGAGTAAGTGATACCTTTAATCGACATTCATTATACTATTACAGCAGCAGCACTGATGTGAATATGTTTAATGGGTTGTTTTACTTCGAGATAGCGGACGAGGACGTACACAATCTCAAAAAAATATCTCATAGCAAATTCAACATTAACTTGACAACAAAACTTTTATCGAATGATACATCGTACAGTGTACCAGCAATTTTTATTAATAACAAAACTTAAGACATTTTGCTCTTGGCGTTTCTTGAAACGTAGTGTATGTACCTACCAAACTGGTCCCTTTGGGAAATCTTGCGTGGATACCACACCTTAGTTATCACATATTCTTATATAATATTATAATAAAGACCATTTGGAAATATTTTTATTTACAACGAAGGTCTGTTTAAAAAATGCATACTTGTTTCAGATGTACCAAATATGACCGAAACGCATTAAAAAAGATAGCTTATTTGCGCTATCTGGTTTGTCACAAGCATTTCGGTGAGTTATTTCGACTCTCTGGAGAAAAAACTTAAACGAAGACGTCTACCATACTTCTGTTTTATTGAAATATTTATAAATTGTACATTTATGATCATTATAATTATTTGTGAATAGCAAACGGCTTTTGTTTTGTTTATCTTCATTTAATTGCAAATTATTCTTAAGTAATCTCTTATTTAATTTGCAAGTAGTTTATTCCCGCGCCGTTTGAAGTTATGTGACAAGTAACTTCGAAGAGGTAGTAATGGAACAAACTAGGTGCAAAGAAATAAATTAAAAGGAAATAAAAAATCTGACTTGCATGTTGTTGCTGTACCATTTAAAGCAGTTTCCTATGTTATCGACTTGGCATATTCGTGTGTAGTKTAGCCTGGTGACACTGCAGGCGCTTTATATTAACGTACCCCCACCATTAGAGTTTCCCATCTATTTATCTTGCCCTTGTCTATGTTTATACTAATGCAATGTTTTGTTTCTATGTTGACAAGTCTACAAAAACTTGACACAGATTACTTTGAGAACAGGAAAGAAATTTATTTTTAAAATCACACGAAAAAGATATGTGTTTCACGCATAAGAAAAGTGGGTTTTGTTTACTTGTAAAACAATCTACTATTACTATCTTACGGATCATTTGGAAAACCCCGGCTGAAAGTTCATGAAAAAGAAAAGTGCGAAAAAGACCTGACAAATATTCTGGCAATCGTAGAGACAAACCCGAAAACTTGTGTTAGAGAAATAGAAAAAAAAGTTGGAATGTCAAAAACACACTCAAAATTTTTTTGAAGATACGTAAATATATCCCATACCAAACGAAGATAATACATCGATACTTAGAAACTACTCGCAATCATAACAATTTTGGAAGGAATATTATTTAGTCTAAAGAGTGCTACATAAGTTGTGATGGTATTTTCAACACCCTGTATAGGGTGTACAGAAAGCATACGAATTTTCGACACCCCGTACAGCCGATTGTATAACTTTTTAGAGTTGTTACTGTCTTGAAATCCTTGGTGTCGTTCCAGGCAATCTGCAACAAATTCCCTCAACAATCTCCCGTAACCAGTCTCATATGGTTGCTTTCCGGACCAATAATCTGTGGTCTGATGGACGGTAAAGTCCGCGCTTTGCAAATCAAATCGAACAAATCCCAGAGCCTGTACGCCTCTGATAATTTGGTGGTCTCTCTTGCTCCAAATTCCAAGGGCACCGGATTTCTATCAGGTCATGTGGACGGTAGCGTAATTCGATTTTTCGTCGTGAACGAAACTGGAGAGACTCAAGGCAAGGTGCTGACGCACTCTGTCCCACCGTATGCCCTGGCCTGGCCATATGGACATGTAATTGCAGCAGGCTGTGACAAGAGGATAAGCGTTTATAATTCTTCCGGAAAACCGGTTAAAACTTTTGATTACAGCAGAGATACGGAAGAACACGAGTTCACTGTGGCAGCTTCTAGTCCCAGTGGTCAGGTATTTGATTTGTGAGCTCCGCAGACTGCTTCACAAGCTTTCAAAGGCCGTGATTTTAGGAAGCTTTGATAAGCTGAGACTGTTCACGTATCAGMCAAGGAATTCAGTATGGAACGAGACTTCGAAGATTGATATAAAGAATTTCTATACTGTGACTGCATTGGCGTGGAAGAGGGATGGAACCAGGATCGTATGTGGTGGATTAACCGGAGCAACATTCCTTTTCGAATTCGGTAAGTATTCGTCCACTATATAATACATGTTAATAACTTCTTAAAAACACTCTGCAAAGGTCAGCAAAAAAAGCAAAAATAAAAACTGTTTCATGTTCTTTAATAAAAACGGAACATGTACATCCATTCAAAAATACGATTACGATAGACGTTTTCAAGAAAGGCCATAAACAGTCTCTTTTATTTTACTAATTATGGAGAACTCAAGTTATAAGAATTCTATCCGAGACAACTTGATTTTTTCAAATAGAACGGCATATATATTTTTACTCCATCAGGAGCAAAATGTAGCGATCTTGCATTTTTATTAAGATATTTTGGGGTCTTATTAAAAGACAAACAGTTCTCGTGATATTAGCAAAAATACACAAATTTTTGGAATTGTTTTTTCCAAATAAGTCGAAAATTATTTACTTAACAAAAAAAATTGCAAGAGTGCTTTCCGATCAGAAATTTGATTTTCATTTTTTGAATATATTAAGTATTTTCGGAGATATTTAGGAAAACCCGTTTTTTACTCAAATTTTGTTTTTTACGTTTTCGACTATTTTAAAGCGATTGAGCAAATAAACATTTTTGAAAATGTTTTTCGCCATACAGTAATTCCCATCCGTTGGATGTGGAAGTAATTAATACAATTCTTCCAACAGTCTTCTTATAGCATCTCCACTTGGTCTTGGGCGATTTGAAATTTTTTCTGCATAAACTCGACGATTCTCACATTCACCATATGTGATAATTAAATTCAAAAAATCTTCATTCGCATATCCAGATCGTGACATTTGGACTAATTATATGAACAAAAGTTGAGAAAAACGTTTCTAATATACCGATGTACTTCAAATTTTAGTTTGTTAGTGACAAGTAACTATACAACAGCACAGAATCTCTCTGCTGTCATTCTGTCATAAAACAACTACCAAATCCTGCTTAATTTTACTTCTACATCCAACGGATGGGAAGTATTGTATCGCGAAAATATTTTCAAAAATTTTTATTTGCTCATTCACTTTAAAATGGTCGAAAACACAAAAAACAAAATTTAAGCAAAAAAACGATAACTTTCGAAAGACTTGAAATTTGGCAAACGTATAAATCTCAACTACCCAAAGCGACCTATTGTTTGTGGCGTAAATACGGTATCGGGAAGGGGGCAAAGTTGGGGGGGGGGGGTAACTACCCTTTTTGCAAATTTTTATTTTGTTATATTTTTTTCGTTTTAGTATGTGATTAGTAGTATAACTGCTCTTATAAATTTTCGGTGCAGAAAACTGTTTAGAAGATATTAGCAAAAAAGCGTCACTTAAAGAAAACGGTTTTTTCTAAATATCTCCGAATATACTTAATATATTCAAAAAATGAAAACGCCATCAGATAGGAAATAAAATTTCTCACAAAAAGTATATTTGAAAATTTATTCTCAAGTTTGACATTTTCGAAATATTTCCAAAAAACCTATTTTGGTCCATGTTCGTACGATTTTTTAAAATTTTGGTATTATATAGAAAATCAAATTTCTGATCAGAAAGCACTCTTGTAATTTTTTTGTTAAGTTAATAATTTTCGAGTTATTTGGAAAAAACGATTATATATTTTTGCTATCACGAGGACTTTGTCTTAGAAAATATGTGTAGAGAGAAAATGCTCAAAATCTGATTACTAATCGTATAGTATAAGAAATAGAAACGTAAATGTCATTTTGTCAATTGGATGTGGAAGTAATGATTCAATTTGCAGCGGTTTTTATACTGCTTCTTAAACTGCCTAAGATGAACATTTTCATTAGGTACAGCTCTCTCTGTTATTTGTACTTTTACCAARACGCAATTTTTTCAARGAGTTTCTATTGCAAGAAGACTCCACAACAAAACGCAACCATGACAGTTCCTTATAGAAAACAATTGTCAAATGCCACGGAAACTTGATATATATTGAAGAAACAGAAATTCCCCAAAAAAACTTAAATCACACGAGAAGACTTTTAATTCTGCATCCTACCACGTAAAATATTGTTACTTTTACCTTGGGGTAAATCCACGCTTCCTAAGGAGTGTTTCCCTTGATCAAACTTTAAATTAGTCTATCAGGTCGCTACAGTTCACTTTCTTCAACATTTTTAGTGCTCAAACGTACAATTTGGAAGGACAGATATGAGATAATATACGTAGGAGCCAACCAGATACTCGTCAAGCCCATGGGCACATCGGGACGTGAAACCACCATAATGTCCAACTATGGAGGTGAAATAGAAGATGTGAGGGTCATGGGAAAGGATAACTACCTTGTAGCTCGCACTCCATCGTCTCTAATCGTAGCAGATCTACAGAGGAATTTAATCAGTGAGGTAAAAAGCTATGTCTTCTAAAATTCCTCCATGTCATAAAAAAATCTACTGCAGGTTTCTTGGGATGACTCGGGACGTCACGAGAAATTCTATTTCGACTACCCCTCAGTTTGTTTGGTCTTCAATGCTGGAGAATTGTCATTGATAGAATACGGAACAAACGAAATTTTGGCTTCTGTCCGTACGGAATTCGCCAATCCACACTTGTTGAGCGTCCGTTTGAATGAGAGATACCAAGGAAGCGACAATAAGAAGCTGGCGTATCTAATGGACCTAAAGACGATATGCGTAGTTGATTTGATGAGCGGGATGACTTTGACACAAATAAATCACGAGTCGAAGATTGACTGGTTAGAAATGAACGAAACTGGGCATAAGTTGTTGTTCAGGGACAAGAAACAAAGGTAAGAAGTAGCATAGAATGGTTATAAAAAAGTTGACAACAAGTTATTTTTTGTTAAATAACTTTAAAAATACCGATGCAATACCTACATTCGTCTGGAGAATGCACGAACTACAAAAGCAGCTGAAGCAAATTTCTGAGTGGAAATTAGTTCCTACAAGTAGTCAAAATGTAAATGATTTAATTGCCAAGTTGTTTAAGGAAAATATTTAAAGCAACACCAGGCAATGCAACTAAAGGCATTAACAATACATCATAGTTGTGTAACTTCTGTAAGAAGACTGTTATATTGGAAAAAATAACGTAAACCTTCAAAAGAATCAAAGGAAAGTAATGTTTTCATAGTAACGACAAGTTATACACGTGGGATATTCATTTACCTTGGCAAAGAATATAAAATAAAGATGGATAACAAATGATGAAAGATTTAAATATAGTAAACTGGTATATTTGCTCAAAGCTTTTAACTCCTATCTAGTCATCATCAGTCACGTTGTCAAATTGGAAACAAGCAATCTTGACTTCAAACAGAAAAACAAACATGAATTCGATGATCCAATAAAGAATTTAGAATAGGACTACAAAAATCATTCAAAATTGTAAAATTAAAAGCTTAAAGAATTTAAATTATTTAAAGACGCAGTGTATTTAATTAACAATAAATGATTTGCTAAAGAAAAATTTGTAGTAACTGTATCGGTATTTTTATATTTCTCATATTGTTTTAAATGTTCACTGTCTCTAATTGAAAATGATCTTCCCATTTGACTAATATAACCAGAATTACAATCTTCACAAGAAAAACTGTATACTCTCGAATGATTCAAAACTGGAATTTTGTCTTTATTGAGAACAAAACGGAAAAACACATTACCTACAGTAGAAAATCCAACACTTATCCCACGAGAGGAAAAGATTTTAGATAAACTAGGTGAAACTGGACCAACATACCTAAGAGGATTCCAAATTTTGGCTTCTTCAACATAAAACTTAAGTTTTGTTAAATATTTAAAGTATAAGTTTTGTAATAAATGATTTGGAAAGTTATTATTAAAAGCAATTTGAAGAATTACACCCAGTTTTTTTTTCAAAAGAGTTTAAAGAAAGAGGTAACTTAACAAGTCTCTTAAAAAGAGAATTACGGACATTTTGTGTGTACAAGGGTGTAAAGAAAAGTAATTAATAATGTTGTCCGTACATGTGGGTTTTCTAAAAATTTCGAAATATTTTAAAATGGGAAGAAAAGGAAACGTTCTTAAAAATATTTTGTTCTAAATTATTCATAAAAAGTTCTGCTAAAATTGGGCTAAGAGAAGAACCCATTGGTAAACCTGAATTTTGTATGAAATATTTATTATCGAAGCAGAACAAAATTTGATTTAAGACAAATTCTGTTAAAGAAACCATATTATTTTTGTGCCACACGGGTAAGTTACAATATAACAGCAGATTGTTTAATATTTTAGACAGCCTTGTGGAGGAATTGAAGGAAATAAAATTACTGACATCGAAAGAGACAAGGAAAGAGTCTTGGGGAATTTTGTTGGTCAAGTCAATTGAATTTTTAATAGTAAAAGAATTTTCAAAATTTTAGCTAAATTATAATATGGGGAATTTATGTAACAAACAGCAGGTCTGACATGACAGTTATCTTGGTGTTTTGATGCAAGATTGTAAAGAGTAAAAAGGTTGGGTCAATTTCTGAAACAGACACAATCTGTTTGTAATTAAGTCACTCGTTTTCAAGAAGTCGCAGCAAAGCTAACGTCATTCAAACCTGACATCGAAGATTACAGTGCATCAGAATAAGCCTTATGAGGAAGAAATAATAAAGGCCAGCGACAATAAAGACAGAAAAAATGTGTGTATCAAACTTCAGAAAGTTTAGCAAGAGTGAAACCAAAGACGACAGGTAGACTTATGTGGACCAATGGGTCACGATACCTTTTTTTAAATATTTAGGGTAGAGCACAGTCAGAAGTATTCGCAAATTAACCACTTACTGTCTTTTTCAAGGAAAATCCCTTAGATCTGAAAATGATTAAAAATTCGCCAACGCAGAAAAAAGGTCTCCTCCAACAAATCAACATTACATGTGTTTAATACTGAAGTACACGTCCACGATTCAAACATGGGATGCAAAAGGTTCAACTGAAAGATCATGAAAAGGAACAGATAAATGAAACGGAAAGTGCATAAATTGAACCAAAAAGAACAAGCATTGGACTACAAAGATCGTTAAAGAGAGCCAAGTAGCTATGAAACTTTATTTTGCAGTGAAAAAGAATGTACCTACTCAATACACTAGAAAAGCAATGAACAGTAACGATGCTGAAAAATGGAAAGTAGCAGTAAAAAATGAGCTAAAAGTATTACTCAAAAATAATACGTGGATTGAAGTACCCCATGGTAAACGGGTGGCAAAAAGGAAATTATTTTATAAGTTAAATAACGATATCGGTGGTAATATTGAACACATAGCTAGATGTGTTAATAGACTAGGCTTCTGAAGATGCCAGCATTGTTGACGAAAAGTACTTTAAGCTATGTAGTAAATACGCTCAAAATTTATTTCTTAATAATAATAATAATAATAATAATGTTTATTTTCACATAGTATCGTTACTACAATATCTCAGATTCTTATGCATAGAGTGAAAAAAGAATGCCCTCAGATTTAGGTAAGCATACCTTATCTGCTCTTCCGGACATCCTTGCACAGTAGGTTAATTAATTAATTAACAAATGCTGCGTGCTGCCACATTTTCATAGTATCAAGATACTTATAGATGACTTGAGCTATTGGAAACCAACAAAAAAAAATGTGTATTTTAGTAATTATTACATAAATAAACAAAACAAGAAGGGTATTCATATAGTGAGAATAAAGATGCCACTTAAAAATAAAATAATGTAACAAGGCGTTAGTTTACTAATGGTACATTGAAGTCAAAATCGAAAAGAAGAAATCTAGCAAAAAATTATACGAGGTGAGTTATGATACGTTATTATTTTGAGTTGATCCACTGCATGATTTGCTTTTTAAACTGTGAAATAAACAATTGTTTAAATTTAGCCGGAATATTATTGTAAACTTTAGATGCATAGTATGAAAATGATCGCTCGAACAATGATGTAGAGTGTATAGGAGGACTAATCATGCCTCTAGTTCTTATATTGACATTATGAACGTCCGTTCTGAATATTATTTTTTGTGTAAATATGGTGGTGTTTTGTTTAGTATGATTTTAGGAATCAAAACGGCGAAATGGAGATAACGTCTACTCTCCATGTCCAACCAGTTAGCTTCTCTAAGCTTGCTGGAGACACTTTGCCTTCTACGAATACCAAAGCAGAGTCGAAGACATGCGTTCTGTATTCCCTGTATTCGTCTTTTAGAAGTACTGTCAATGCAGCTGCCGTACACCGTGTCACAGTAATTGAACTTAGACAAAACCAGGGATTCACACAGTATAATCTTAGTGCGCCTGTTTAACATATGACGGTTATTATAAATAGACTTTAAGCTACAAAACGCTCCTTGAATACATTTACTAATATGACGTCTGAACCGTAAATCACTGTCCACAATCAATCCCAGGTTCTTCGCGAACGTTCTACAGGGTAGCCTTTCATTGCCTATCCGTATATTTACAGAATTTAATAAATTATCTTTCTGCTTCCGTCTACCAAACAGCATTACGATGGACTTCAGTGGATTAATTTTTAGGTTGTGTTTTTCAGAGAATTTCAGTAGCTTATCTAGTTCTTCATTGATTGTTGCATTTGCATATGAGATATCTTCTGGGAAATACGATAAGTAAACTTGAGTGTCATCTGCATATGAGTGGTAACTACAGGAGGCGAAAACTTTACACATTTCAGATGTGTATAAGGTGAACAGAATTGATCCCTGTGGCACACCAGCATACACACGTACTGGATCAGATGAAACTCCATTCGGTAGCAGTACTGTTTGCCATCGGTTTGTGAGATAGCTCTTGAGCAAAATTAATGCATCTAGATCAAAACCTATATATGTTAGAATTGATAGTAGAGTGTCATGGTTGATTGTATCGAACGCCTTTGAAAAATCCAATAAAACGAGCGTGGTTAGTTTGCCTATATCTGCTGCAGTAAGTATATCATCTACTATATGTGATAGGGCAGTACTACAACTGTACGATGGACGAAAACCAGATTGCAGTCGCGGAAGGACGTTGTATTTGTCTAAGTAGTCACGGATTTGCAGATCCATAACTTTCTCTAAAATTTTTGATAAGACTGATAGAATACTTATGGGTCGCAAGTCTTTGAACGATACCGGCTTGTCAACTTTGGAAATGGGATGTATTATAGACCTCTTCCAAAGGTTAGGATATTTGGCGTTTAAGAGGCAGTAATTAATAATATGAGTTATGAAAGGTACAATCGTGGGAAGGCAAAGTCGAATCATATCAAGGCTAATCATGTCATATCCGACTGACTTTGTTTTAATGGCAGACAAAATTTGTAGAACTGCTGTCTCTGATATAGCAGTAAACGTGAAATTAACACTGATGCCTGTGACTTTATTAGAAAGGTAATGAGAAAGAAGATCACAGTCTGGGGTCTGCGTCAGGTCAGGTCAGGTCAGATCAGGTCAGGTCAGCATCAAGTAGTTCTTCAGGCAGAGATCTTCTTGTTTTACTATGCACATTCAACTGCCTAAGAACACTCCAAAGTGCTCGAGATGAGTTATTTGCGTTTTTTACTCGGCAACTAAGATATGCCTTCTGTTCGCGCCGAATAGCATTTGTTGTGTAATTACGTAGTTCTTTGTAGTAATTCCAGTGTGCAACAGATTTTGTGCGTTTAAAGCGCACGTATGCCTTGTCCCGTATGTTCATCATTAACCGGATTGTGTCTGTTAACCATGGAGCATGAGGCTTGCTAAATTTTCCAGTCTTTATAGGAGCGTGTGTGTTAAAAAGCTGTAGTAGATGGTTGTTTTCCCAGTTGGTGTTTTTAAGATCATTGTTGAATGTATCATAATCAAAATATCTAAAATTTCTGAAGCGTCGCTGTATAGTTGTTTTCCTTATAGGAGCTATATTTAATGCACAAAACGTTAGACAGTGGTCAGATATGTTGTGCAATGGTTCCACAACACAACTAGAAACTGAGGACTCATCTGATACGATTATATGGTCTCTTAATGTAGTTGACTTTGCAGTTACTCGGGTGGGTTCATTCATAATTTGTTTTAGACCGTAACTTTCAAGCAATGACAAGTAATTATCAGTACTGCGTTCGCCAATATTCAAAACGTTTATATTCAGGTCACCAACGATAATCAGTTTATTACATCGGGGGATAATTTGCATCATCACATCATCTAGGTCTCTTAAGAGGGGCATTTACTTGGAGCGATCGGGCAGAAATGTAAATTATGCAACCCATATTACCAGCGGGACATGGGACGTAAGAGGCTAGCCGATAGGTAGACATCGCGCAAAGATCGTACGAGCAACAGACGGGCTAAACTAATATTCGGAAAATTGCTGACTGTAGGGTGTGCATAAAAAAGGAAGCATGATATTAGTAACTTACTATGATATTATACCAGGTTATTCAAAATATGGAATAAGCCATTTATTTCTGTAAATATGAACTATATAACAATTTCATTCTAACTGCATGATTTCTGTAGGAACTTTTATAACAATTTTCCTTCCGCCTCCCCATTGCTTCGGCAGACAGTAAATTAATGTGAAAGAGCTTTTAACATTAAACTTGTCCCGTGTAATTACTAATTAGACATACAATCTTAGAAATCCAGTCATATCGGAATAGATCGTATACCGCTCGATCATTCCCGACAGGATTGTATCTTAGCCTCACTGTTCAGTGGATACCACGCGACGGACCTGGTGGGGATGGGCATTCGTATTCTGCTCTCGTGACGGACTCGTGCGAAAGGGTTTGCGGTTTTAGATTTTTTGAATGTTTTTACTCAATTATCGTGTTCATGTTTTTGGTAGTGTACAAAGAAATATGTAGCTACAACGTGGAGTTCGAATTTTTCGTTTATGTGCCTTAGTTTTCGAGAAATAGCTCGCCAAAAATACGCATTTTTAAGAAAAATATAACAACAAATATTTACATTACTGTACCAAATTCAGAAAAAACTCGAACTCTACGTTGTAGCTACATCTTTTGTCATTGCCATGTCGAAATTTCACTTCCGAAAAAGTTTCGAATAACTCGGTAAAATGTAAAACGGTAGGTGCTTAAAATGACCCGATTCGCTCTAGGTAAACGCCCCTCTTAAGCAGTCATTAATATTTATACGAGGAGGTTTATACAGTGTACCCATCAAAAATTTGGTAGAATTTAAGCGCAACTCTAACCACATACATTCAAAGCAATGTTCCTCACTGAGCCTGACCTCTACAACAGATAACCCATTTTTTACATAAATAAGAATTCCACCACCTCGTGTCACCCTGTCCTTTCTTAATGTGTAATAACCAGGTATTTGAAAAACGGCATCGTTAATATTATCGCTTAACCATGTTTCGGTAATGCAAATAAAGTTAAAGTTATGAGGACATGCTATTACATAATTACGGAATAAGTCAAAATTTCTCAATAGCGACCTTATATTAATATGCGCAATTGAAAATATGTTAGGCATGGTAAAAGCAGATAAAATGAGTCCAGAAATTACTACAAGATGAGCAAGACCCCCTATTTATACAAGTCGTTATTTGATCTTATACGTTCTATCTTGCTGGTGTCATTTCTGTTGTTTCAGACTGTTGCTGGTAGACATCTTCACTCAAGAAAAGACCTGCATCTTCAGCGGTGTGAGTTTCGTTCAGTGGGTCGAATCCAGCGACGTGGCCGTTGCCCAGGCAGGTCCCAGCTTGGCCATATGGTACAACATCGACCTTCCAGATCACCCTACCATAGTGCCCATCAAAGGAGACGTCACCGACGTCATCCGACACAACGGGAAGACAGAGGCCGTATGCTTAGATGGGCAGAACACCCTAACGTTCGAGCTGGACGAGGGTCTGGTCGAATTCGGCACAGCTGTCAACGACAGCGACTATGGAAGGGCCGTGCTATTCCTGGAGAACATCGGAAACGCCCGTGAATCTGAAGCGATGTGGTTCAATTTGCAAAACATCGCCGTGAGGGAGCACAACCTGGTTTTGGCTGAGAGGTGCAGTGCTGCGTTGGGGAACGTGGCAACTACGCATTTTTTGAGTAAAACGATCGAAATCGGTAGGAAGTATGCCGAAGAACACGATGGGGATGTTAACTGTCCGGAAGTGTGGATACGCTTATCCATTCTGAGCGGTGATCTCCACACAGCAGAGAACATCTACTTGGAAAAGGGAGATATAGATGGGGCCCTGAAAATGTACAAACAACTTCATAAGTGGGATGAAGCTCTTCGTTTGGCTAACAACCGGAGCTACCACAATCTGAAAGAACTGAAGGACGACTACATGAAGACCTTGTTGGAAAAGGAGAACTTCGAAAAGGCTGGGCAGCTGCTGGAGCAAGAGGGGAAATACGAGCAAGCAGTCGCGATGTATCTCAAATCGAAGAGGTTGGTACGAGTACCGAAACTGATTCTGGGTCACAACGAGCTTTTGAACGACCACGGTATGGTGGCCAACGTTTTGAAGAACCTACTGAAGCATGATCTGTTCGAGGGTGCTGCAGAAATCTACGAGAAACTGGACAAACCTGACTTGGCAATGCAATGCTACAGAAAAGGTAAGTGTTTTACGTCTTTAACTCAAGTATAGTATTCTAAACGAAATAATGTTTAATTGCTTTACTATTTTTAATATCTTAATTTTTTTTGTTAAATTTGACATTTGAAGTGAGCTCGAAAAAGCTCGGAATCTCTGAAACTGAAAACATTAGAATACTGCGGTTTTTGCGTTAGATAGGGCATTAAATGGACTTTATTTTCGATATTAATTAATTTATTTGAACTGAAATGGTTACCTAAAAAGAAAATTAGAATTTTGAAATATTTGATCACGGATAACTTGATTTTTTTAAATAGAACGGTATATTTTTTTCATTATCAGAACCACAATTTAAATCTCTTTCGATTTTATTAAGGTATATTAGGGTCTATCTCTTACGGTTTTGTAAATATTTGCTATTTTCTAACTTTTTGGTGGAATTACACAATGTTAAATTCTAAGAAGGCTTTGGAAATTTGTTCATGCATCTTTAAAACAGAAATGTTAATAATTTTKKTGTTTTAGTTTTGCTTTTTGTCATCAGAAGCAAAATTTGATTCTTTTACAATTTGGTGTAACATATTTTCTGTGTATTTCTAACGGTTTAAGATACATTTAGGTTTGTTTGCTTGAACACCTTTTTTAGGTATCGGGCAATTGTCAATTGTTTTATTTTTTCAACATAAAATATTTACACCAATGAACACATAAAATTTTAGTGTAAAATAATTATATTGGCTAATATTATTAATAATAAATATGTGGTTTTTACAATTAAATTAACATATCGTTACATAAAGAATAGACATTACGAAAGGTGTTCGAAATGTCCTCCATTATGTTGAATGCCCATCCTTATTCTTGTTTTGAAAGAATCTTCAACATTGGCTAGTATTTCCGGTGTGACTGTTCTGAATGCCGCAATGACCCTTTCTTGTATATTCTGCACTGTAGTTGGTGGATCTGCATAAACTTTGTTTTTAACATATCCCCACAAAAAGAAATCGCACGGTGTGAGATCAGGGGATCTAGCGGGCCAATTAACTTCCCCTCCTCTTCCAATCCACCGGTGTGGATCCAATCAATTCAAATCCAAATCATTGCGAACATATATTGTTCCATGCGCAGGTGCACCGTCTTGCGGTAACCACATACGCTGTATTACCGCCAAAGGAACATCGTCCAGCAACCCAATAAGCTCGTTCTGTAAAAACTCAACGTATGTTCTTCCCGTTAGAGGCTTATCAAAAAAAAATGGTCCGATCACATGATTTCCGAGAACTCCTTCCCAAACGTTTAGGGACCAACGCTACTGGGAGTAAATATTTTGAGTACGACGAGGATTTACTGTGTCATAATAATGAAAATTGTGAATGTTAACGAATCTGTTTTTGTGGAAAGTCGACTCATCACAGAACATCACATATTTAAAAAAGTCTTCATCTTCGTTTAATTGGTTTAGAGCCCACTGACAAAATTCCATTCTCACAGCATGATCCCTTTGACGAAGTTCTTGATATAGCTGGGTATGATAAGGATTGTAATTGTATTTCTTTAATATCACATGCACTGACGCTTTACTAATTTCAGTTAAGCGACTTAATTCTCTTGTGCTTGTAAGTGGATTTTCTTGCACAGAAGCCAAAACCAGAAATTCATTTTCTTCGTTAATTACGGGTTTTACGTAACTTTTTAAATTATAATCCACTTTTCCGGTAGTAATAAATCTTTCCAGAACTCTAGCGAAAGACGCAGCTTGGGGATGGTTCCTATCTGGATAACGCTCAGCGTAAACCCTCGACGATAACAGAGGATTTCTCTAGCATTCTCCAAGAATAAAAACCATATCTATCAGCTCTTCTCTACTTAACGACATTATTATTTGTTAGTAATTACCCACCAAACACACTTAGAAACACACACAACAAACAGAAATGACATTTACTATAAAACAAAAATTGTTTAATATTTTCCATGGCTATCTTGACAATTTGTGTAAACATATCTTTACGCAAAAAATAATTTTAAAAATCGATTAGTAACACTAAAATTTCAAGAGTGTACTGCTGTTAAGGTTTTATGTTGAAAAAAACAAAAAATAAAAATAAAACAATTGAGGGTCTATTTGCCTGATGCCTCAAAAAAGGTGTCAAAGCAAAAGCAAATAAACCGTTAGAAATACAAAGAAAATATATTACACCAAATTGTAAAAGAATCAAATTTTGCTTCTGATGACAAAAAGCAAAATTAAAACAAAAAAAATTATTAACGTTTTTGTTTTAAAGATGCACGAGCAAATTTCCAAAGCCTTCTTAGACTTTAACATTGTGTAATTCCACCAAAAAGTTAGAAAATAATGTATGTACCTTAATAAAATCGAAAGAGATTTAAATTGTGGTTCTGATAATGAAAATAAAAATATACCGTTCTATTTAAAAAAAAAATCAAGTTATCCATGATCAAATATTTCAAAATTCTAATTTTCTTTTTAGGTAACCATTTCAGTTCAAATAAATTAATTAATATCGAAAATAAAGTCCATTTTATGCCCTATCAAACGCAAAAACGCAGTCTTCTAATGTTTTTAGTTTCAAAGATTTCGAGCTTTTTCGGGCGCACTTCAATGTCAAATTTAACAAAAAAATTAAGATATCTCCAAAACGGCACAAGACAGACCACATGTGTTGTTAACTAACTGATCTTTATTTTTGATAAGGAAATCAAAAATCCAAAAATATACAGGGTGTTCCGTTTAAAAAAATAAAGTTTGTGGCTGTCCAGGAAAATTGGGACACCCTGTATATGTAAAAATAATTTTAAAATGTAAGGAAATAATTTGATACGGTTTTGTTTAAAAAGTTTGTGAGTATCTTCAAATCCAACAGAGTTATAAGGGAATTACGCTAGCTCTGAACACCCTGTATAAGTAAACGAGCAATTATCGGGTGGTCGGAACTTAACAAAAGCAATATGACGTTATCTCATTTGAAGAAGTATACTATTAATGATTTCTTTAGGTAAAGTATGGAACAAAGCCCTGGAATTAGCAAGAAACGTCAGTCCAGAGCAAGTAGTACAACTGGAAGAAGAATGGGGCGACAGTTTGGTGGAGAGTAAGCAAAGCGACGCCGCAATCAGTCATTTCATAGAGGCAGGATGCACCAGGAAAGCTCTGGAGGCAGCCATCACGGCGAGACAGTGGAAGAAGGCCATGCACATAATTCAAGTAATCGAGGATACGGAATCTGTCGTTAAATACTACGATATGATAGCTAAACACTTTGCCAGCGTAAAGGTAAATAAAGACAGCGCTCTGATTAGAAAAAATATATATTAAGTGCAGCTTTATCGAACAGGATTACGCAACAGCTGAAAAGATGTACACGTCTTGCGGCATGTACAAAGAAACCGTGAAGATGTACAGCGATGCTGGGGAATGGGATAAGGCACAAAGACTGGCATCCAAATATCTTGATCCCAACGAAGTGGCTGACATGTTTGTGAAGCATGCGGAAACATTAGAGAACGAGGGGAAGTACAGAGACGCGGAAAAGCTTTACTTGTCGATAGACGCGGCTGATTTGGCTATTGCTATGTACAAACGGGCAGAACAGTACGACAACATGGTAAGCATGATATTAAAATTAATCTGATATGCTGGGTAGCAGATCGGTAACGTTGGTGAAGGGCCATAACTTGATAACTATAATCCTAGGTGACTAGATTTTTTGCATTTTACAATATAGCGCGTAGTGACGTCATGCGCTAACCGGGTTATTAGTCTTAGTATAATGATGGTAAGTATAGACCTGTGAAATAAAAGATGTCATCAACCACAAATAACTGTTAACAAAATTGTCACTGCCTACTTATACGCGATAAAATGTTGGATTTTTGGTCATCCCTCGTATCGACAATATAAAACCGACTACTTAAAGAACTTTTATGTAAAATCTGATAGCTAAGTTACTTCCGGTTTCGAAGTTTTAACAAAAGTTGTGAAAACCCCGTATGTTTGTCAAAAAATTAATCAGAATTTTTTTATTTGTGGTTATTTATAATTTTTATATCACGGAAATTAAGTTCGTTAAAAAAATCTTTAAAAAGATATAGATGTTTATTTAGTAGAGTCCCTTTGATAATTATTCTTGTTCATTTTTGTTAATTAATTTAATGTCAATTTAATTGATCAGTTATAAGCAAATAGTATATTTCAAAAAGATCTAAATAAAAGATCGAAACACATTATAAAACACAAAAACTTATTTAATTTAATATAATCACTAAGAACCTAAACCTTCAAAAATAAACAAGAATATTCTTTAAAAAGGTTCTCTTGTTACATTACGATAGAATAAGCCGTTTTCGAGAAAAACCCGTTTAAAAATTTTACCCAGTCCAGCTTATAACAGGGTCGCTACAAAGTATGGAACCAGCAGCATATTTTGTTCGACCGATTTGCACATGGGACTATGGGTAATTAAACGTATCACACTTGTACAATTTTTGAGTTGAGAACAGTGTAAGTACAATAATTGAGCCTGACAAAGAACGAAATAATGAAAACAGTTTTCTTTATCGCTAAAATGGACTAAAAAAAAGCCAGATATTACCATTTTTCCTTGAGATAATTTTCGTGTAGTTTGGTCAATTTATTGCGAATCAGTTACCCAAAAAGTAAAAAAGAAAAACTTGATTGCGTGAAAAATACAGTATTTTTTCAGATTTACATTACAGAAGATGCTCAAAATGTTCCCCATTTACTTCCTGGCAGTAACGCAGCCTTGAGTAAAAGTTTTCTAATGTTATTTGTAGCATATTTGGTGAGTTCTGAATTTCTGCTCTGATTCGTCCCTTTAAATCTTCTGCATTATGTCGCCGATCGGCATAAATACGATTTTTCAGATACCCCCACAGAAAAAAAACAAACTGCGTCAGATCAGGTAAATGTACTGGGCATTCTATCGCTCCGCGCCTACCAATCCATCTGTCTGGAAATATCGCATTCAAATATCCAAGAACGTTGAAAGGGGCGGTGCACCATCTTGCTGAAACCATATCTGTTCAGAAGGACGTGCAGCAAAGTTTTTTGCAAGACCCAAGTTTGTTATCACACTTATCTCAACTCAGAAGCAATACATTGTACAAGTGTGATACATTAAAATGCATGTCTATGCTGTGCTGTCTACACCTCAACCAACTGCAGATAGTACTATTTCGCTGTCATTACAGCTCATCAGTGCAGTTTCGGTCTAGTGTAGACAACACGGCATAGAACTGGTTTTGCTTATATACCAAAGCAATGGTATGATGAAAGTGAGAATTTAGGATGGCAATGCCATCTGTCAGCATTACACTGACATGATGACAAAGCCACCTAGCTGCCTTAACGGGAACTACTTCCTAAAAAAAAAAAAAAAAAAGTGCCGTGGGGGCCTGCTGTCAAATTGAAGTATGCAGTTGCATGCCAATTTGTCAGGCTACAGGTCACTTCCTTTAGGAAGTAGTTCCCGTTAAGGCAGCTAGGTGGCTTTGTCATCATGTCAGTGTAATGCTGACAGATGGCATTGCCATCCTAAATTCTCAAGTGTGATACATTTTTGAAATCATGAAAAAATATCCTGACATGTTGTTTTCCGGGTTCCGGGTGTCGACACCGACATGAATGTCGAAACGTCAAGGTCAAATAAGCAACAAGGGAAGCAAACCTGAAAACAACATGTCATCGATAACAACCACGGAAGCCTTCAAACCAAAAAATATCCTTTTGACCCCCTGTCCAGTTAAAAAAAATCAACTTGCGCTCATATCTCGGAAACGAGAGCTGACACGGAGTTGTGCTCTTGCACAACAGAACCTGAAATATCCTGCTGGTTCCATACTTTGTAACGACCCTGTAGGTACAAAGAGACTTCTTGTCTTTGTCAGGATTTGCAAAGTATGCTTTGGTAACAAAAGCGTATTAAATAATTTTGACAAGTGAGACAACATAGTACTTGAATCCATAACGTGTACGTTACCAAATAACAATTTTTCTTAAATTAATATGAATTACAATAATAAGAGATATAGTAATGCAGAACTACGTGATATGCATTATTACTATGGATTTCTCATGATAATTCTCTTGAAGCAATACGTTTATATGCAGCAACATTTTCAACTAGAAGGATACCACAGTCCCCATGGGCGTACCGAAGGAAGGGCAAGGGGGGGATGCTGCCCCCCCCCTTTCCTGGACCTGGGTTGTCAACTCTGGGCCCTTCCAATTTCTCATACATTTAGCTGGTTAATTATGTGTGTACACCAAAAAATTGTCTTATTTACAAAATTGTAAATACAGTAAAATTTATAGGCAAGTGTATTTCATAATTTTCATCCAGAACTCATATTTGACCCTTGCAAATGACCTTCTCTAATAAGTCGTTGTCAAATGGTTTCCAAGCTTAATCGCTGCCATGTGCGTTTTGAAGCTGTAACTGCAACATTCTTGTTGTTACGAATCGTTGTATTAGGGCGGATATAGCTTTAAAAGACTATCTTGGTCAGGATGCGTCATAACACGATTTCTGCTTAGTTCAGCTCTTCTACCTTTTCCTATAAAGATTGTTCAACTAACTACTGTTATATGGAATCACATCAGAATCTGTCATATATTCGGTGATAACTCTAACTTACTACTAAATTTCTAAATTCACATTACATTATAACWATTAATACAAAAAACAAAAAAAAAACTAAAAATCCATCCGAATTCACGTTTATGAAAGTCAGTTTATTTAATATAAGTTTTAAGAATACAGTAAAAGCATTATCAGCACGAATTAAAACCCGGTGTGGTGTTAAAAATGCAATTAAATATATTTCATTTTATTTAAATGAAGCTTAATTTGGTTAAAATATTAAGTAGTCGGTTAATTTTTGGAGAGCAATGCACTGGCGATCTAAGAAGGTTGGCTGGACGCATAATGCTGAGGCATTTGTCATTCTGAGTTTTAATAATGTTAGTTATCCATCGATTCTCTTTCCCTGGGGGGTAAAAATTACTACAATTGTATCTTTAGGACCTATACATATGAACTCCCAGCTTGAATTTCTAAAGCTTCTGGTGTGAGAAGTTGAAACTGTACTAAAAGCACATCGGTTAATGCATTAGTCTTTGATATGTGTTAATTCTGAATCAGAAATCGTGCTCCTATTAGTAGAACCTTCAAGGTGAAATTTATGTTCCTTTCGTACTTCGTATGATATCATTATACATTATGTGGATCGCGGATCTTTATTCTCCGAAATAAAATGTATCAACTCATTTTTTGTTAAACGCGAGAGCGATGCAACTGAATGCGCCTCATCTAACTGAGTTCATCAATAACGGAATTAGTAATAAAGAGGCTCTGTATGATCAGTGTACATAGAAAACATATAAATAATTTGGGTATTTATTTCACAGAAGATGTTTTAAGTGACCTCGCAAAAAATCCACAGTACGAAGATTATTCATGGAATAAATACTTCATTAATTAAAATGCATGTCTATGCTGTGCTGTCTGCACCGCAACCAAATGCAGATTGATCTATTTCGCTATCATTATAGCTCATAAGTGCAGTTTTCATTTCATTTCATTAATTACTTGAGTACCTATATCTTATAAACATTTATTATTTCTATTTATGCGGAATTATACTCTACAGGACGTTCCTGCTTTAGCCCCCCCCCTAGACCAAAAGCTGGGTACGCCCATGATAGTCCCGGCGAGTTTGAATCATTCAAATCTATGTAACTTTATGATGAAAGCCGTAGACGAACCACTCGAAGTTCTAAATTGCATTGAAAATAATACAAATACGAGCGTAAAAGATTAATTGCAAATCGAAGTTCAGTGCATGAAATATTGAAAGAGCAACAACTGTACCCTTATCATTACCAAAAAGTTCAAGCCTTATCTCCTGAAGCATGGCTCGTGCCAACTTTGAAGATAATCGATACATACAAAAAAATAATCGAAAAAATAATTTTGACAGCCTGTATCTTTGTTACTTTAAGTTTTGACAAAAATGGTATAGGATATTCATTTTTTGATCATCATTTCCCTGTATGTTCAAAAGTTGGTATCCCACCGTAACCACAAATCTATGAATTCTCACTCATCAGATTTAGCTGATCTACTGCCTACTAGATGGCACTGCCCGATCTCAACCAATCACAACGCAACTTTCAGGTGCGCCTCGTCGAAAGGTACCACCCTGATCTCCTTCAAACCACCCATCTTCATTTGGGCCAACAGCTCGAATCGCAGGGCAAGCACCGCGCAGCAGAAGTCCACTACGTAGCTGCCGGTGAATGGAAAGCGGCAATGAACATGTACCGCAACCTGACCATGTGGGAAGAGGCCTACAGGGTGGCCAAGCAAAACGGAGGTCCAAACGCCGCAAAGCAGGTCGCCTTCTTGTGGGCCTCGACTTTACCCGTCGATTCCGCCATCAAGCTCCTCAACAAATACGGAATTTTGGAATCCTGCGTAGACTACGCGTGCGAGACGTTCCAATTTGAATTCGCGTTTCAGCTTGCGAAAAACCTGCCCGATAAAGTCAACGACGTACATTACAAGTACGCGATGGTCTTGGAAGATGACGGGAAGTTCGCTGAGGCAGAGGCGGAATTCATTATGGCGGAGAAGCCCAAAGAAGCCGTCCTGATGTATGTGCATAGCAAGAACTGGATCAATGCCCTGAGGATTGCAGAAACCTACGAACCCAGTTCAGTGGCTGATGTTCTGCAGGCTCAGGCTGCTCAGTGTTTCCACGACAAGCAGTACTCGGAATTCGAGATTCTGTTGCTGAGGGCGCAGTTACCAGAGCTCATAGTGCAGAAGTATAAGAGTGAAAGTAAGTGTTGCCTGCTTAAACAAGATTGGGTGTATAAAGCGTTGAAAGAAAAAAATCTTTTCATTCAACGATAACAGCTCTTTCCCGAATAGATACATACATGTATGTATCTATTCTGGATAAAGAAGAAGAAGATAAAGTCTTAAGAACTATAAAGCAACGACACTTTCTTATTTTTCTTTAACAGATATGTGGGTAGATGCGCTACGCGTGTGCCGCGATTACCTTCCGAATCTCTATCCCTCCCTTCAGGCCGAATACAGTAGTACCAATTCAGAAAAAAACACAGACGTTACTATAGAATCTCTGCTGTCCAGAGCGAACGAATGGACATTGGCCGGTCAACATGTACAAGCCGTCGAATGTCTTTTGCAAGTGAATGAGAGCATCACCGACAGAAGTATAGTAAAAAGGGCACTTCTGCGCGCCGCCGATACCGTCAACAAGTTTCTTTTCGGCGAAGAAGCACTGCAAATTATCAAAGTGCTATCGCCTAGGTACGGATTGAGTGGTAAGACGAACGGTTCTCGAGATACGTCAGTAGACGGACTTATCCCAAGAACCGTCGTACTTGTCTTTGATGTAAATATTATTGTTCTTGTGCAGATTAATAGAAGTTGGAGAAGTAAACGTGGCAGCTCAGTTATACCTAAGCGTCGAGCTTGTAAAAGAAGCCATCGACACTTTAACACTGATGGAAGAATGGAATAAGGCCAGAAAAATCGCGAAAGAACTAGGTCCTGCTTACGAAAGCTACGTCGAAAGCAAATATAAAGATCGACTTCTACAAGAGGGGAATTTAGAACAGTTAGCAGATGTTGGTAAGTTTTGAGACTCCCAGACTAGTACATTTGCTAAACGTATTTCTGCAGATATTATGGGAGCCCTGGACCTCCTAGCAGAGCAAGGTCAGTGGAATAGGTGTATTGAAAAGGCCAAAGGGCATAGCACACCAGTTCTGCACAAATACGTGGCAATGTACGCAGCCCAACTCCTTAAGGACGGTTTCATACAAGAAGTTTTGAATCTCTATGTCACTTATGGATCTCCCGCAATCCCACAAAATTTCAACATCTACAGCAAAGTAGCAATGGACGTTTTCGCAATGCCAAACTTGTCTGGTCCAGAAGGATACAGCACGTGGACGCAGCTGAGACAAATACTAAACGAAATTGTAATATTTTAACTGTTATTAATTCTCTCTAAAATGTTTGTTTTTAGAATGAAGGTTTGGAACTACAGTCGAATGTTTCAAAGGAAGTCAAAGTGCATTTTAAAACGTTGCTCCTAATTGTACATTTTTACGCCACTAGATCAGCGTGTAGGCAAGTACAGTCCATGAAATCGATTTGTGTGAAGATATCCATGGCTCTACTTAGGTATACGGATATAATTCCCGCCGATAAGGGGTATTACGAAGCAGGTAACTTACAATTTTTATTTCTAATCGTTACTTCATCGTCAATAATTCTTAGGTACAGATTTAAGAGATGAAGGTCGAATATCAGAAGCCTTTGTCTTTCTTAACCATTACCTGGACATATGCGATGCGATAGAAGAAGGGGAGGTACAGCTAGTCGATCATTCAGACCTAAGTCAGACTGATTTCCCATCTAGCATTCCCATCCCAGACCACATGTACCTAAAGGATAACCCAGAAGCACACCACAATGTTAGAGAGTGGGTGTTGGCCATTAGCATGGACCAGAAAATCGAACAGGTTTGTAAGGTTGAAAAAGCAAAGGAAAACGGTCACTGTGATTTGATTATTTGTAGGTCCTCCCCGTAGATGACAGACAGTTGTATGAATCCAGTCTGTCTCCCGGGGATTCCCCTTGTATCATCACTGGATTTCCAGTTAAAGAACCCAGTGTGTCTTTTACGAAATCGAATTTTGCCGCCAATAAAAATGCATGGTCCAAGATAAATATGGCCGCCAAAATGTCGCCCGAGTCGAACATACCGAATGTTTTGAGTTTTATTCAGCAGTTTTGTGGTTCAACAGTTAATTAGTGGTTGTAAATGGTGTTTAACACGTAGTAGTAAATACAATAATTGTGAAAATTTTGGTCTATTTTTGCCTTAGATGCTATTCAACCTAGCAAATTACTGTCGTAACTCAAAAAATTAGTAAATATTGACAGTCAACTTTTATTTACATGGCTACATTTTTTGATGTACCATATTCCCTTCTGAAAAGACTAAATAAAATAAAAACTGAATAAAGAAAACAGATGTCATCTGTCACAGGACTACCAAAATGATGTTATTATTATCATTATGAAACGCAATTTTTATTTTCCAGTGTCGCTAAAAAACTCCGAGGGAACTTTAAACACCTCGTGATGTAGTATCATTGATGTTGTCAAAATTGAAACTTAGCCAGCTTAAGCAGGGCAGGTTAATTTCTAACATTTTCTTGTGCCGAAGACGGAAATCTCGCAAAATAGAAAAAATGTATAAAAAACCCATTTTATAAAGCTCTTATGAAACTAGTTTTTCAATATACTATTATGCATAAATAAATAAAATAATGCAGAAAACCAAAGAAAAGTTAAAAATAACAATATCTCAATGTGGTGAAGGTGCCTCTTTATTCATGAGCAGTATATAACATAATGCACAACTCCATCTTAATTATAAATACAACAGTCGACCTCCTACTATTCTAGATAACATTTATCCGGTGATATCAAACCTTAAAAACATATTAATAGTCAGCTAAGCCCTATGATATTCAATGCAAACTAAACAAGTCACCGGCAGACGGCAATGGTGCCAGACCGCCCGTTACATCTGGTAACTGCGTCAGATCCGGCAAATTCTGGATGTGAGATTTCAGCTCTTGACGCACGGCGTGGACCTTTTCCAGTTTGTCTTGATATTCCTGGAAAATGTCAGAGATGTTGGCCCAAAATAATATTTTTTAGTATTTATATTCAATTTTGAAAATCACTTAATCTGCCTCCAATTTGTCAACATAACACAGTATTTTATCATATTTATCAATGAGCATGTATAATTACATCCACTGAGATATTTGAATTATCGTAAATCCCACCAAAATTTTTCAGTTAAGTCAAAAAACTAACCTCCAAATTTTGCTCCGCTTGCGCAAGCAGCTCCTTCTGTGCCTGCAGGAAGTCCCTCAACATGGTCGTCACCTTTCGTCTGGCTTCGACCTCAGCTGCGAGCCTCTCATTATAATCATTCAACAGCATCATGGCATCGTTGACTCTGAGACTTAATTTCTCACCGCTAACCTTATCTACGGAAATATCACCTAGATCAGGACAAGCTTCCACCTTTCTCGAAGGGCCCTACCTTCAATTTTCGATAATAAACCTATTTCGGAGACGTCGTTGGGTAACTGAGCGATCCGTGATCGTACCACTTCATCGCCCGACGCCGAGTTGTTCTCCAAGTCCTGGATTGCTTTTATGAGCTCCTCGGGCTCTGGGGGGTCTCCGGCAGGTGTTCTGGGGCTTAAACGTACGTGAGTTTCGACCATACCGTCAACCTAACAATGAGAAACGATGATGGAGAGAATGATCCGCAAGTTTGGCTGGTAAACTAACCTCAACCATAACTTCAGTGTCCTTTTTGTCCTTCGAGGGGCTCTTTGCACGTTTCTCCCTTGTGCTGTCGTTCTTTGATCTTTTCGCTGGCGGAATGTCTCCACCGATCACTACAAAGTGCCTGTTTAGGTAATGTTACAAGCGACTGGAGTGATACTTACAAAGTGCTTGTCTGTATTCGGCTATTTGTAGTTCGTCATACACCGCCCGATCCACCCATATACTCAGAAGTCTAGATAAGCTATTCTTTGTTTTTTCTTCGTCCTCTATAGTGGACATGTGTTCGAAGGCACCTTTCAAGACTTTCGCAAACTCCTTTCCGTACTCAGGACCCTTTTTCTTGCTGTTTTGTATTATGTCATTGGCCAGATACATCAGTGTTAACTTCCTGTTAGCTTTCGCTGAAAAGCAAACGTTAACGTGTAACTCAAACAACACAGACAACTCACCTTTAAATAATTCTTGATACCAAATCTTCACAACTTGAACATGGTGCTTCCTGTGGTGTATTAACCACAGTGATAAGGTTTGGATGCTTTGAGACGAGTTATTCAAGTCTCTCAGTCTCTTGATCAACAGTGTTTCGGTAAAACCTGCCATTAGAACATAACACTAGTATTTTCCTCCTAACTACAAGAACAATCACAAAACAGGACTATACAAAAGTGGCACTTCCCTGCCACAATAACAAAAATAAAACTACTGTTACCACTGATAACTGGGCATGTTGATAGTGACGATAGGAGTGGTAAATGTCAATTTATGTCTATACGTCATATGAATCGATCCAGAAGAATGCGAATGAGATAGTTGTAAAACTACTTCAGTAGTCGGTATTTTATAGTTTAGTTTTGTTGAATAAATCTTCGATGATAAGAGATTATTTAGATGATTTCATTTTGCCTAAACAATATTCATCGATGTTAATTAGCATCGATATTATGACTAGAATTTGCCATCCCTAGCAGTACAACTTGACATTTATGGCTGTAGGTGGAGCCACGTATCGGATCTAACGGCGCAGCATGGTAAATTTAAATTGTACACTGATAAAATGCAAATATTAGGCAATGTTAATTTACTATTACATGTTTTAATAATAATGTTGACATTTAAATGCAATATATGTGTGCTTACTTGCCAATATTCTATAACAAACACGTGGCGATCGTTAATAAAATATAAGAAGTGCAATTTTTCAACAATATATGACCACTTACCCCTGACGAAAACTATCAAAATAACACTTACCTGAATTCTGATGTTGCTCAGTAAAATCCATGTTTTCACCCACCACACCTGCTTATAAAGCAGACAATACAAACCACACATGGCATACCAGCGTGAAGGAGAACAACGAGAAAAAAGTTCGTGATAACGACTGCTGACCAAACAAAACAAACACAAGGGCTTATTTCAGATGTTTCGTCTTAGTCTGGAAAAATTAGAAGTAGATTTATTACGAACTCAATAAATACTGTTTAATTTCAATTTTAATGAAGAACAATAAGGTCAGATTATTGTTTTTTAGTGAGTGAGCGAAATAATATGTATGTTTACGAAATACATGTACAATCGGTACCAAAATTAATCGGTAAGCTAATTATGCATTAACTTCGCAGGTATAATAATAATAATAATGCGTCTTTATTCGCCAGCATTGCAATTTTCCATTTTTCGAATTCAAACAAAAATTCTAGTGGTGCCAACACTTACGAAATGGCGAAGTTCAGCGGCCACTTAAAAAAATGGCAGCTGTTCTTCCACTTAACCGAAGCGACAAAAAAAACGAGGAAAATACCTTAAAAYTTATTATAAGCGTTACGTTGCAAACAGAATTAAATAAAACCACAAAAGCTTCCTGTATTCACGCTTAAAGGAATATACAGTTTTTGATTTTAAATTTGTTGTGACAAAATTACATATGCTATTGGACACAGTAGGAAAACGAACGACGAAAAAAATTGTGCATGTGCGATGTAATTAGGAGAATATTATTTTCTATGTATACTAATATTGTGTACATCTGTCCTAATTCTATTTTTTACATTTAAATAGGTGGGATTTTTATTTAAAATCACTTTATGAAATAAACAGGCAGCATGTAAACTTCTACGTGATCTCATGTCCATCCAGAGCTGTCGTTAGCCCATAAATTAAGCGTAAGCAAGAATTTTGAACTACTTGAATTCTTCTGCAATCGGCATAATCCAAGCAGGAAGCAACTTAAACTTACTCACATGTAGCAACAACTGGGAAGCCATAATTTTTTCGGGGACTTTAGAAAGAAAGTTTTTTTTAATTTTGGGGATGGGAACTACTATGGATTTTTTTTGCAACTATTAGGAACAGTGTTAAGACCAATATAAGTATTAATTACATGAATGATGTAAGGAAGAATTACAGGCAAAGCATGCAGTAATAAATTAACATATACTGTCACAACCGCATGCATTAGTTTTAATTGAAGTTATATTCGTTGATAGAAGTAAACTCAAATTTGTGGGAACCAGTGTTTTGTTCTTGTTGCTGAGTTTAAATGTTCTGGTACGCTACATTTGGTGTTTTTAAAGGAAACTGCCATATTCTTCAATTCAGTGAATAATTTACTTTTAGCTAACGTTGCCAGCCTTTTTCCAAATGTACAGTTTACTAAATTTCTAAGAACTTTGTAATAGTCCCAATGTTGACGTATTCTGGTACATTTGTTGTCACGAAGATTCATCATTAATTTAAGGTTATCTGAGATTTTAATTGTTTGGTTCTGCATCCAAAAACTACACATTTCGCCGCACTGAAAATGTGTCAAATACATTAGCTGTTAACAGACAAGCACGTTACGTCAACTGGTACTATTAAATCACAAATATTTATGCAAATACCATCCTCTCTCCATTATATAATCAACGAAACGCCTGCATTTTTTTAGCTCCACTTTTATCAAAACGACATGATGGCCTCTAAAAACGTCAAAACCGCGCCATCACACGAAGAAAAAAATGGTAAGGCGACCAACAGAAGTAGTTTTAAAAACCACTTTCCTCGCAAAACGGCACGGTAACTTTCCCGCCAGTGCTGGCACGCCAAAGAACGCTTTAGTTGATTGTCCATGCTTGGATAATACACGCGTATTCTGCTATGTACTTCTCGGTGTCGATATGGGTCTTTTTGCTGGTGGTGTACAGATCCAGTGCTGGGGGTGCACCAGGGACGAATTTTCGGAATGGATTTTCTGATACCGGTGAGTTTTTTTAATGGAAAAAGTCTGGGAAAAATTACTGTTAACTGGAATATTTTGTGCTCAGAAAGGAGTTATTGTTTTCCTTTACTAATATCTTATGTTCAGTTACACTTTCGTCGGTATTTTTTTTAATTTCTTTTCTTAGGAGTGTTGAAAACAATGGCATGACACTGTAAYCTGTCAAACTGTTATCGAAAGTCMTAAAAAATTTCTAAAATKCCACTAAAACTAGTAGAGTCTGAGCTGATTGACATTTTGTCCGTCAAAAGTGGACGTTCAAGAACGACAACTGATGACGATACCAATCTGGATGTCTTGTTAACAGTTGAAGAAAATCGACCTTCGAAAACTACAAAAATAAAACCCATCAAAATGGACATTCTGCATAAACTGACTGAAAATGGTCCAAATGAAAGGCTGTACTGATTTAATAAAACAACATAAAACCTTTTAAAGATACTTTCATTTCATGATGTGTTCAGATACCCTTTCAGATCTGTAATTTCCAATTTTTGAAATTAATCAAAATGCCTGAATAAAAAATGATTAACAAGTAAGGGTGAGGAGAAAAAATGCAATTGTTTACATGTCAACGAAAAGGAAACAATAAATAACCAAGTGCCGAATAATACAATACATCTGAAAGAACATTCACTATAAAAACGACAGAAAATGCTTCGACTGCAATTTCAATGACATGTAGCTCCTCGTCCTACGGAAATAAGTAGAATATAAACGATATTATATTTGATAAAAATTTTAATTCTACTGCCCAGCCGTAGGCATACATACAGTGGAGAAAATTCCTGCAAAAATAGAGAATGTTTTATATACAGGTCAATGTCGTTTTTAGCATCTTTTCTAGCAGATTTATGGGCTAATCATTAAGCGTCATGGAGGTTGGAAAACTTCAAAAACGGATTTCAAATTACATTTTTTCGAGAGTTTTCTGAAAGTGACTACTGGAAGTCTTGTACTTAGAAAGATCTCATGCTGTCATCAGATTCAGTGTCCCCAGTTAACAGTGTTACTGATGTTAACGCTGCATCTTTCGTTTCTAAGAATGAGGTATCTGCTTAACTTAAAGTTTCGATTTTTTTCTATTAATAAATTTAACTTGAATTTATAAAAATGTGTACTGTAAAACCTTTACCGTACTACTACTGTAGTCTTGTTTTTTGACATTGCATTGGTTCTCATGATAATTTAGTGCTTCTGAGAAAAATGTAATTTTTCATATGTTGATATATAATTGTGATGAAGTAACATGTAACCTTAAAACTCTCTTACCGTTATTACAACCCTGCAATAAAATTTATCTTTGATCTCGAACAGCAGGCGGCCCCTCACAAGTTACCGCAAATAACCGGATTACCATAAATTTAGGTCCGATTTTCGGAAGATGGTTAAGCAGGGTCGGATTATTTTAAGTTCACTACCGGTCAAACCAAAACGAGCATTCATTCCTAGTATTTCTGTGCGCGAGACAAGAGAAGCGAAAAATGTTCCGTCCTTGGGAAAAAGCTGCTCCAAGTACCGCTCAGAATGAAGACTCTGACATGGAAGTGCAAATTTTAGAAAACAAGAGGAATCGTCGTTACCTTACCCAAGATGCCAAAGAAATCGTAAAAAATGTATACAATTTTTTGATAAAAAAAAGAGTGCAGTGCTCCGTTAAAAGTGACATGTGAAATGGTTGGTGTCCCCTACACGACTGTGAGAAATATTATTGAAAATAAAGGCAATTCAAGAAAATCACGCAATTCGGAGAAATTTCTAAATATATCAAAAGAGCTTGGGATAGAAATTAAAAAAGTGATTTACCAAATGTATAAGTAAAATAAAGTTCCAACTACGGGCAAGTGTGAAATTAAAACTTTTGGAATTAGGATATGACATAAGTTATTGCGAAGAGTGGTTCAGAAAATACTTGAGGAGCATCGGTTTTAATTATAGCACATTAAACCAACGTTTGTCCATAATGGAATCAACCCGACTAAAAAGAATGAGATGGGATTATATAAACGAAATCAGAAGGTACCGCCAAGAAAATCGTAATATCGTATATTTGGATGAAACGTGGTACGACACCAACGACTTGATAAAAACAGGTCTGACAGATGGGACAAATAACTGCGTTCTGCAAGCACCACCTTCGAGAGGAAAAAGAATTATAAATCTTCATGCGGGAGGAAGTGACGGATGGGTGGAAAATGGCCTATTACTGTCAGCGAAACAGATCCAAAATTGTTCTGCTGACTACCACCACTGCGACATGAACTCTGCACTTTTTGAAACTCGGTTTCAGCAGCAGTTACTGCCAGGGCCACCACCAGGATCTGTTATAGTAATGGATAACGCGAGTTATCATTCAAAATTAATGAACAAGGCGCCAACATCAGCTACAAAAAATAGAAATAATTGATTACATGAAAAAGAATAAAATTACAATTCCGGATGGAAAAGTTACCAAAAAAGTTCTGTTGACAATAATAAAAAATCTCAACATACCTAAGCAATATCGAGTTGATGAACTAGCGAAAGGACATGGACATATAGTTATGCGTTTGCCACCGTATTATTGCGTCCTAAACCCAATTGAATTAGTGTGGAGTACGCTTAAAAAAGTATACGAAGAAACAATACATGTCCGCGTTTAAGTTCGGGAGTTGTAGATTTAGTGCGTAGAGAGGTAAGTAGTATAACGAAAGAACTGTGGAAAAGCTGTATTAAGCATGTTATTGAAATTGAAAATAGCTATGTATCCCCAAATTTTCTTAAATTTTATAATACATGTTAATATGATGCTAGCAGTGATTCAGAATTTGACAGTAGTGATGATGATAATAATTAATATATTTAAGTTATGTTGGTATAAACTTGTTAGACTTTTTTTGTAAAAATATAATAAATGTATGGAATAATTTTTTTTGTATTTAGAGCTTTATATAAAAAAATATATATTCTTATTATTTTCTTTTAAAATACTTGTCTTTTATTTACTTTTTAGTTATGTTAACCGTTAACCGCATGTTTCCAATAGTTAAAAGATTGTAAAAATATTAAAATGTATTGTTTATAATTTTCGGCTAGCACAGCATTCAACATATTCACAGGATATAAATATTACAGGAATGTTAAAAATCAAAATATAAATATTTAGGAATGCGAGATTTTTCTTTGCATATTAAAAAATGCTCAGATGTGCATGTTGTCTAGTTAGATTACAAATTTCATTATAACTAGATATACTTTGCTTGTGCAAAATAATGTTGCTACTCATCTAAAACTACGTACAATTCATTTTGAGACGTAAATAAAAACGATCGATGTAAAACCTCTTATTAACGGAATGATTAAAAACTACTTAGAATAATATACACTACACAAACCAAAAACGAGTTTTAAAACGACTTAAAGCCGGCACTGGAAATTCGCAAAATCACAAAGAGAGGGTTTGATTTATGAGGGGTCGCGTGCCGTTCCAACTGTGCCTGTAAATGAAAGGTAAATAGTATTGCAGGGTTGTAAAAACAGTAAGAGAGTTACATTACTATAAAAACCAAGAGTTTTAAAGAAGAAGTTTAAAATTATATAAAAAAAATGGTAGTCCAGCAACTAAAGTATTAGTTCAAGATGCGTAACTGTCAAAGGTAGCCAAATTAATAAACCAAACAATACGAAAAATTGTGATGTACATACTTGTGAGGATATAGAAAACTGCAGTGTGTATGATTGTTCGGACAAATGTTTCAGTAGAATTACTTCAGCTTCAGCTCATCGACGTCAAAACTTGCAGAAGTTGTTTAGACTGTAAAGTGAAATATTTGATAGTAGGCCTAAAACATTTTTACAAAAGTGCAGGTCAATCTAAAAGTTCTACGTCGGTTTGATGGACTATCGACCTTCAGAAAGCACTAACGTTCTAGAAATCACCGGCTCGTCAACAATCAGCTTCTTTATCACAGATGCAGAGATAAAATCCATCTCTGCATTCAAAAGTCTATCAGGTTTCACTTTCTTACGCAGCCAGAGGGCAGTGAATGTGATACACTTTTCCTCTTAATGGTCACAGATAAATGGGACGCGATAGCTATTATTTATATCTTTTGCGGGCGGGTATCTGATGTCATTTGGTGCAATTGCAGCCATCAGCATTCTCTTAGAAACCTTGCAAGTGCTTGTTGAATGTGTTGTAATCGTAGCAGATTTTAAAGAGAATTACCGACAGTTCTGTCACTGATTTTGTTAGTACAATTGCTTAATTATAATATTACGTGTTTACTTTCCATAAAATGCATAAACATATACACTTTCTTATTGTAACTGAAAGCTGTACTGGTCTCAGAAAAATACGACTAATTGGCTCTTAGGATTATAAATTATTAGTTTAAGACCTTTCTATCGGGCGTCATTTTTCATAGAGTGCTGAAAAGTTGAAACTTGTTCGACAAAGATCTCCAATACAACTACTAGCAATCGTATGCAAAGATTAATTATGCTGTTCAAGTCCAATGTCGACATGCGAAATCTTAACATGAAGTTCATTGCAAAAATGCAAACCGAAGGTGAGCCTGCCAATTATTTCTGCTGAAGAACTTGAGGAAGTGCATTTTAATCGATAAGTAACCGGTTTGCATCTCTGTAGATGTCAGAGGTACAAAAAATTACAATCTATACTCACATCCTTCTTAACGAGACTGACAAACGTTATTCTGGGTTAATATTCCTTGAGAAGGAACAGTATTTTGACGCACTAGTGTAAGGTGCAATAACTTCAACACACATTCCTTAAAGTACTGTAAATTAAACAGTAAACAACAAAAGGGTATCACTGACATGTATCATCAAGAGTTAGGGTCCCATATTGAGCCCTGGGGGACTCTACTAAGACAGATAAATAAACATTATAAGCGAGAAGAATAATCCAAATCAACAACACTATATGATCAATGTCATCGAAAGCACATTTATGTTTTGTATGCTCTTCTGTAATTTTTATTATTAATCAGTTTCCTCACCGGTAGTTTAAGGAATAAACTTCTTGCATTTGTACGGATTTCTTGTTTACACACCCTTAGACATCGTTAGTCTCATCAAAAAAACCGCTGCAAATTGAATCAATACTTCCACATCCAATTGTCAAAATGACATGTACGTTTTTATTTCTTATACTTTACGATTAGTAATCAGGTTTTGAGTATTTTTTCTCTCTACACATTTTCCTAAGACAAACAGTCCTCGTGATATTAGCAAAAATATATAAACTTTAAAATCGTCCCCTTCCCGATACCCTACTTACCCCACAAACAATAGGTCGCTTTGGGTAGTTGAGATTTATACGTTTGCCAAATTTCAAGTTCATGTATTAAGTCTTTCGAAAGTTATCGTGTCCACAAACAATACCACAGACACACAGACATTTTTTTGCTCAAATTTTGTTTTTTTTTGCGTTTTCGACCATTTTAAAGCGAATGAACAAATAAAAATTTTTGAAATTTTTTTTCGCGATACAGTACTTCCCATCCGTTGGACGTGGAAGTAATTATGTTATACCGTTTCGTATGTAATCTTGTACGGGTTAATTTAAATTTTTTCTATCCACATTCATGTCACAAAATGTAGCGATGCCTGAAAACACAGCTCTAGTTTCCAGTTATGCTAGTTCATTAGCGGAATGCACGGTAGAAAGTGTTATCGAATTAGTAAAAAGCGAGAAAGAAACTGGACCGTTTACTTTTTATATCCACCATTTTTTTAGCTTTCACCAGTCTATAGGCGTTGCAATTGGTCAATTTCGAAAACAAAAAATTTATTGGCCGATATGGGAGAATATATAAATAATACGTTCCTCTTTAGTCTTCAAGGAGTTTCATTTGAATATTATGTAACAAAAGAACTGTAAATTATTGCGCAGCACTATTAAATCTTATGCCGTCGGAATGTAAATTGTTTGTAAACATACTCTATTATTTTCCATTATATAACTAGAGTGTTCGTGATAAAGTTCAGCATGCAAAAAATTCGAGAAATGTGTAACAACCTTGGCGGTATTAACTGTTCAACACCTTTATAAACGTATTAGTACTGGCACTGAACTCGGTCTGTATGAGATGGTTCCACTATTTGAGGAAAAGAACAGACAATTTTCTGCATCTAAATCACTATGGTATTTTTCGTGGGGGGTATATTATGCATGTATGTAAATCGATTCATATAATCACTGGTGTAATAGGAACATGAGTATAAATAAACATGAATGGAGAATGTTACATATCCATAAAACAGTGACTAGGTCATAAAATATGTAGAGGTGTTACATATTGAACTTTTGTATGCATATTGAATACGTACTTAACTGAGACAGTATAAGACAGTATAAGTAATGCCTTTCTGACCTATTTCTTATAACTACTCGAGACTTCCTTGCATAGTTAGCATTGCTAGTTTGCAGCGACCACAAGTCCTCCTAAGTTAGGAAACAAAACCACCACATAGATGATGCAGCAAGTATACATAAGTATTCACTCAAACCATTTATTAAAAGTCGCTCATGCCCTCCTCAGGGAATATAAATAGGCAATTGTGGCATTTCCGGTTATACCGGAAGTCACCATTAATTTCGTTATTTTAAATAGAATGATATCATTTTTGTGCATTTTTGGATTCGCCTAATCATTACAAATCTTTTCATGTTTGACAACCTATATCTAGTTTCAGACGTTTCAGTGCAATTAATTTTTTTCTGAAAGTTTTCAGTTCTGCAGTGTCCTGCAGAAATTTTCGTAGTTCACGGATCCTTTCAAGACCGCGGCTGGCATTTTGCAGCTTGTTATAGAAACCGTTACAGTCCTGCCGTTTTTTCAAATTCATAGAGATTGTTCAAAATCGGCCGTTATTTTGAATACACTTTAATAGAGTAAAAGTCATTTTTCTTAAATAGAACACCCTGTATATTTGGGTCTGTCAGGAGCAGATTTTAATTGTCTATCTATGTGTGAAAAGAGTTAAACAGTCTGTCACTGTGGAGGAAGACAGCATAATAAATGTATTAGCATATTTCGGTGCCTATCCTCCGATATGTTTTTTTAAATATTTTTTTAAAAATGGGGTTGTAGACCATATTTTTTTATTGCAGAATATGAATCTACATAAAAAAAATAATAAACCCCTGTGTATTCATTTATTTTCCAAAGCGCAAAATAAAAATGGTAAAGTTCAAATATTTGAAAGTGTGACGTAGGTTGACCCTGCCGCATGTGATTGGCGGCAACTGAGTGTTGTTGCCAGAGCACAATAATTTTCAGCGTTCCAGTTGCCTATGCGTGTTTTTCGCTGTCAACTGCCGACGAACGGACGACGAGCGTCATTCATAACCTCTCAGTAATGGTCGTGTTGTTTGCTTTTGTTTATCGATCACGATTATATCGTTCAAAACGCGGACAAAATGGCTGCTGAAAGGAAATGTTTTGTGCCAACATGCACAAATACTAGTATTGTTGCTCTAGAGAAGAAATTTTTAATTGTACCCGAAGAAAAATCAAGACGAAAATTGTAGTGTGATGCACTAACAGCTAACAGTTGTGTTAAAGAAACTAGAGGCATAAATATAAATCCTCCTCGAAAAACCAAGCCAAACGCAAATGTAAACAAACAGATCATCTGTCTATCTGTACAGTGTTGCCAMTGGGGCTGATAGAARTTCTGCTAGATTGGCGTAKCGAATCCGCTAAAATTTTTAAGACAGGGTAATCTGTAGATATACAACGGGATTTATTACTTATTTTACATAAATAATTATTATTTTTCTACATATTATGCTATAACGTTAAAAATTTCGTTGTCGAGCTCATCGTGTTCCTTCCAGAAATATATTTCGTTGCTTTTTTCTTGGTTTAAGATAATAATATCTGCGTCATTTGACAATCTGAGCTGCAACGTGAAACACACAAGCACTAGTGAGACGTTGGTAAAATTTTGGATTGGTAGGTAAAAAAAGCAGGAAATATAATATTTCCCAGGCAAGGAATACAGTAATCATCGAGTCACCTAGCATAAATAAATCGATTGTAGATACTTCATATCTAAGTTTCCCATATTTATACGCTAAAGTGAAACAGTTAATATTAATTAAAGACTTTCTTATTCCGTTAAAATATTCGCTTACTGCTAAAACGTATGTTTTTCCCTTGGGCGAGAATTTTATCCGCCAAGTTGGCAACACTGACCAGATGTCTCTTCTATGAGTCAAACGCGAAATCACGGTAGGTTTACCGTGGCGAAATGCGATTCCACCACACTCCCCCTCTCTAGCCGGGTCAAGTGACGTTGCTAGCAATATTTGAATTTGGCGGGAAACTTTAGAGGGCGAAAATAAGACAATATAACATTAGAAATATTTTTTGTTGCTAGTATCTCACTTCATTGGGTCTAGGAAAACGTACAAATGTGTTGCAATAACGATTTGTGATCGAGTGCTACAACCCCATTATGTATAATAATAAAACTTTCGGCTATAACTCGCAAACTAAAAAACGTTAATCATAATCTGTTTTGCTCTGCTAATAGCTAATAAATGATAGCTTTAATAACGACCGATACATATTCTCTTGCGGGTTTACTTATCTTCTCCGGGGTAAATGGCACAGTAGGGTCGTCGTGTTTCAGCGCCAACGCTGGCCTTGTTGAAATGAATACGCTTTATGCAGGTGGTATGGACAAAAACAATGTTGTAGCGAGCAGTGTAGAATGTGAAGGCAATCGTGATCATCTAAAGATAGCAACGTGCATATATCTTCTGTCTTGTTAAACCGCCCATTAAACGAAATGTTAGATTTAATAACGGTCTTTCTTGGATTTAATAGTCTACCGTTAACCGCAAACAATAATCAAGATGTATCCGCGGCGATCAGAAACGAAGATTGCTTTAAATCATAAGCAAAGACCTTCGGTTTGTTTTTATCAAGTTTGATGGCAGAATCTACGAATTCTGCTTGCAGGACCCCAACTTGACCTGCGAGAGATAGAGCGACAGAACAGAATAACGCAGCAGATCCTCCAGAAGTATCTGGAGAAGAGGCTGTTTCCTCACAGGCGCACCAAGGCACCCAGCGTCTGGGAGATACTTCCATCGGCAAGACAGAACAATAACATCCAAGACGTGTTGGAAGAAAAACAGACGGCCAACGAAGAGACGCTACAGAGCGTCGAATCTGAGCAGGTTTCTTCGACTTACGATGAGGATCTTTCAGGCATGACTATTGTTTTAGTGCATGCGTGCATTTTGATGAAGTAATTACTAACGCTGAGTAGAATAGAATGGCGGTAAAGTAACAATTATCAGAACATATCATTTCCCACTATTATATTAACCTTCCATCATGCAGAGTTGATGTTAATAAGTGGATGATGTTTAAAGATACTTTGTTGTCTCTTATTCACAATATTTAGTTAAGCAATATTACAACAAGTATATTTCGTAAAGTTCACCGCAACTTTTAGGAAACTTACCAAATATTACTAACGATCTTAACGAAACTTCAAATTTTTCGAATGGGGAGAAGTCTTTTTTAACTGTTTCCGATTGCAAGGTATCTAAATTTTAATTTAATTTAAATTTTATTTGTTAGAGCACAAAGAATCTCAGACGAAAGTTCTCTACAAAAAGGAATATATCATCTTAAATCAGCGCTAGTGAGAAATCGTTATAGTAATAATAATCTTTGGTCAATTTTTAACAAAAGTGCTCGTCCAAATCAAGTAAACTAGTAGCCAGAACAAAGTAAATTAAAGTTGAGTTTACCTTATGTACAAGGCCTTTCGGAAAAATTAAAGAGGATATGATATTTTAGTTGTTAATAGTACATATAATAATTTAGTTGACATTTTAAGTTCTACTAAAGATAATGTACATTTAGAAAGTGAAGATGTTTACAAAACTGCTTGTTCTTGCGGCAAGTGTTGCATACGTCAACCTAAAAGAAAAGTAGGTATGCGTTTAGATAGATAAATCTGCCGTAGCTGAACACTCATATTTGACTAAACACATGACTGATTCTTAAAAAACAAAAATTTTACATAGAGCTACAGAAATTCGTAGGAATACTAATAATTCAATGAGGATTGTGGAAATTATGGTTAGATGACATTTGGAAGCCCATTTTGTAACGCTGAAAGCATTCGCCGTCGTATTTGTTCTAATTAGTTTGAGAAAATGTTACATTTACTTTGTAACTTCAATACATATTTAAAACTGGTAGTGGTTTCGGTCCCATACGATTCCATATTGTTAAATATTCTAAAACAACAAATGAAAATATAATATTAAGTAAAGCAGAAACCAATACGAATGTTAACTTTAATGGAGAAAAATCTAACAACTACGGTAGTTTATTTAAGGGTTAAATTTTGAGTGAGGGTGACCATCTTCGTCTGGCGATTTAACTTCCCTAGATTTWTTCTWTGGGGCTATTAAAATTCAGGATTTATTTTTAAACACTTAACAGCTTGAAGCTTACAAATGGTAGCATGTTGTTTACACATTATTATTTTGATAGAAAAACGTCTTCAAAGCAAAAACTTTTTAAAATCTCGACTTATCGATAAAACATGGTGGAGTAAATACCTAAATAATAATAATACTTTTTAGGACAGGTTATGTTGACGACCTGTTATTTAGTCGATATGCTATTAACACCAAGGATACACAACCATGTCGTAAGAACAAAGAATTTCCGGATCGGGGATGTGATTTACAACATACTAATAGGTGATCGAATTCAACCTGTCACGACTTCTTACTTAATCTCATGTGAAGGTTCCTGTTCGATTCCAAATAAAAACTTGCAAATTTATGCGTGACTACCTACAAGACTTGGTTGGATAGGACAATAAAAAAATTGTGATTGTTTAGTCAGACTTCAAGACGTAATTTGTTTTCACAAAAATACATTTTCTTATCATTGATTTTGAAAAGAGAGCATCAATGAACAACCCGAAAAGGACCTCTTTTACGACAATACATATGTTAAAGATTAAAATCTGTGCTAGCAAATCATTGCTAAATGAATTACAAGTTGGGTACCTTATCAAAAGATCTCTTTTGATGACAGGACTATTAGATCGGTGATGGTGTGACCTCGTCAGTCGACATTAAGTAATTAATTGTGGAAGCGTCCCATAAAGGATTAAAAATCCACCATTGACATGCTAACTTGTTATAACAACCTGACAGAAAGGCAGTTGAAGAAGGTTGTTGGAATTTCCATATCCAAGAGCTTAAGATTGCACAATACTTCGGTTTTTACAAGGAGGAAACCTGAAAAGTTCAGAGAACGTTCTTTTAAGTGTCGGTCTCAGGTACTCCCCATTACGAGTTATGTAATGACATGGGGAGATGTGCAAATTTGAACGACACGAAGAGGGAATGTGTCAACAGCGTTAAATTCGCACAATCCTCTCTCTTTTCATTCAGAATGCACATTGATCCAGTGCACCCATTACTCGACCTTCTGAGCACAAAAATGCATTGCGTAACTACGCGCTGGATAACGGCGATTGATAAAATTCGCATTGTACCTTCTCCAGCGTAAGAAAACCCGACTAACTGGTAAAATTGGTACGAAACCAACCTCCGTTATAATATTGAGTTAAAGGTGGGCAGCTAAATTTAAAAATTCCGCCAGCGATATTTAATAAAGGTCGCTATGGCAAAATATCGTGTTTTATGCAGCAAGTTGGATGTCGAAAGTTTGACGTGAGGAATGCCTACTACGGATGTTGAAATTTGGTCTGAAATAAACAAATTTTGCTTATGAAAAATCATTAGCGTTCAGATTGTAGCGTTTGAAAAGCTCGGAGTGATTAATTCTTAAAATAACTTCACCAAGTTAAATCATCGTCAGTACCATATTTAAAAATTATAGGAAGAAAAATTATGACATTGTCAAAGTTAAAAATCCAAACAAGCAATGTTGACTAAAAATGGAAACCTACTTTCAAACCAGCAACGTAAAAATTAGCGTCCAAGTAAAAAAATTAGAATGGGACAACGAAATTGCAAAAATCATTTAGAATTGTCCAATATCGGTCATTTAAAATTTTGTATATCTATAAAATTTCTAAATAGTTTAATTTTGATAATTTATTACAAAAATGCAAACTTTTTAAATTGTCCAAAGTAGAAGTATGTTTAAATGATAATAAATGATTTGCTAACGAAGAATTTGTAGTTATAATTTCTGTAATTTTTATACTTATTAAATTGATTTAGATGCTCGTTTCCCCTAATAAAAAAGGATCTTCCCGTTTGGCCAATATAAACAGAGTAAATTTTGTCAGGTATTTATAGTACAACTTTTCTATTACGTAATTGGAAAACTGTTGTTATAAGCAATTTGTAGAATTATACCAGTTCTTTTTCGAAAGCATTTAAAGAACGGGGAATTTTAAAAAGTCTATGAAAAATAGAATAAAAAACAGCTATTTTAGGGGTATGAGGGTGCACAGAAGAATAGGGCATAATGTTGTCTGTGGTTTTCTGAAAATTTAAAAACAAAGATAAGGAGAGGATTGGTTACGCAAAATTAACAAATCTAAAAAGAAAATTTTAATATCAACTTGTGTTTCAAAAATTTAAGTTTTCTTTTAACACCATTACATGTGATAAAAAAGTTAAAATTTGGTACCCCCTTAGATTTGTTTTTCTAAATTATTTGCGTCTAATGGCATTAATATTGCCTTTTCTACTGTAGGCAGTGTCTGTTCCCGCTTTGTCCATAATAAAGATAAAATTTCAGTTTAAATCATTCAGGCGTATATAGCTTTAGATGTAACGACTGTAAATCTGTTTATATTGGAAAAACGGGAAGATTCTTTTTTTATTAGGGGAAATAAGTATAAATAAAAATACAGACATTGTACTAAATCATCAAAATTAAACTATTATTATTTTAGAGATATACAAAATTGTAAATGACCAAAATTGGACAATACTAAATGATTTTTGCAATTCAGTTGTCCCATTCTAAATTTTTTATTTGAACGCTAATTTTTGCGTTGCTGGTGTGAAAGTAGTTTTCCATTTTTAGTCAATATTGCTAGTTKAGATTTTTAATTTTGACAATGTCATAATTTTTCTTCCCGTAATTTATAAATATGGTACTGACGATGGCATACTAGCCGAAAGCGCTTTTCCTAAATAAATGTATAGTCGATTTAACTTGGTGAAGTTATTTTAAGAATTAATTCAAGATTCAATCCACGTTGGGCATTATGGATCAGTTTTCAATGTTCGGAGTGATTATTTTATTTGGATCTAATTGCAGGAATTTCCAATTTCCGCTTCTGAACGTTCACGCATTCACAATGTGTGCAATTTGCAGCTCAAACACGGAAACAGATTCGACAATGTAAATTCTTACTTAGATTATACAATTGTCACGAAATAGCGATAACAAAAGCTATTATTTACTTTGTAGACAAACTTTCTTCAAAATTCTTTCCAAGAATTGTTAATTATATTTAAGTAGTTTCACAATCAGTGCACCTTTAAAAGCACCCAATTTATCAATTTCAGAACGTTGAAAACTACATGAATTATTGTACATCAAACGCGCATTGTAGCAATCATCTCTCCGGGAGACTGTAGGCCGGCTAATGTCAATCAGATGATTTTTTCTTGACATTTAGGTTTTCCCATACTTATTTCCTCTTGTGCAACGTCTATCTCCTGGTGTTGGGATAATTAATGTAATCTAAATTGACCAGACTAATGACGTGTGCGCCGTCATCTTCAAGGCATGCTGTTTTCAAATTTATTTTAGGGGATATTACCAATAAATATCTTAAAGTTTAAGGCTAATGGCTTTGGCGATTAGTAAGGACAGTGGCATACATAATATTCAGACGAAAAAGGAGAGGCGTATTATTAATTTCGTTTATAATCTCGGCAAATTGTTTTTCATCGTGGTGGTATTTTGTTTGTTGCACTCTAATTATAAACGGCATTTAAAAGCCCCTTTCGAAGACACTAATTGAGTTAGATCACGAAATATCGTAATTTAAGTTTGAAACGCTCATGTGCTTGCAGAATTTGTGATAGTTATCGCACTATCCTAATATTCTGGGAAGATGTTCGCTTCAACCAGTGCTGCTTCATCAGAAAGCAGACTTTTATTTAAAGTATTACTATCCTGTTATATACAGGGTCGTTACAAAGTATGGAACCAGTATCAGGATATTTCAGGTTCTGTTCGACCAATTTTTCTGAAATTGTGCATGGGCCTGTGGATAATTAAAATGCATTTTCCGTGTCAGTTCTCGTTTCCGAGATATGGGCGCATGTTTAATTTTTTTGAGTTAGAAGGGGGGTCAAAAGGTACGTCATTGAGAAGGATATTTTTCCTGATCACACTTGTACAATTTATTGCTTCTGGGTTGAGAAAAGTCTAAATACAATAACTGAGCCTGACAAAGAACGAAAAGAATGAAAACAATTTTCTTTATCGTTAAAATTAACAAAAAAGCCAGGTGTTACCATTTTTCCTTGACTGGTGATAATTTTCGTCCAGTTTTATCAATTTATTGCGAAACGGTTACCCAAAAAACAAAAAAAAATTCCGTGAAATATGCAGTATTTTTTCAGATTTACATTATGGAAGATGCTCAAAATGTTCCCCATTTACTTCATGACAGTAATGCAGCCTTGAGTAAAAGTTTTTTAATGTTCTTTGTAGCGTATATGGAGGTAGGTTCTGAAATTCTGCCCTGGTTCGTCCTTTTAAATCTTCTGCATTATGTGGCCGATCAGGATAAATACGATTTTTCAGGTACCCGCACAGGAAACAAATCAAGCGGTGTCAGATCAGGGGAACGTGCTGGCCATTCCATCGCTCCGCGCCTACCACCAATCAATCTCTCGGGAAATATCGCATTCAAATATCAACGAACGTCGACTGCAAAATGGGGCGGTGTACCCTCTTGCTGAAACCACATCTGTTTAGAAGGACGCGCAGCATTTTCACGATTAGGGAACAGGCGAATAAGTTCTGGTATAATATGTTCGCGCAAGAACTGTAAATACTTGACCGAATTCAAATTTACATCGATGAAATAAGGCCCAATAATGTGCTCACTGATAATACCACACCAGACATTCACTTTCTGAGGGTGTTGTGTGTGGACTTGTTCCATCCAATGTGGATTTGTGTCCGACCAATATCTGCAATTATGTTTATTCACATTACCATTGAGGCAAAAAGTCGCTTCATCGGAAAACATAATCTAATTTAAAATGTTTCTAACTTCATTTATCAGATTCATAGCAGTTTCACAAAATTCCATCCTACTATCGAAATCACCTTCGCTCAGTTCTTGTAATAAGTGAATTTTGTATGGATGAAACTTCTCTTTTTTCCAAATTTTCTGAACAGATCTTCTGCTAATATGGTGAGTGAGAGCACGATGTTGTTCGGAACACTTGGGATTCTCTTGCACATCTAAAAGGACATTCAAGCTACTTTCCTCACTCGTAGCAACCTTTGGACGTCCTGGTTTTGACGATTTTTAACACCGCCGGTTTCGTCAAAACGTTGMAATGTTTTAATAAATGTTGATCTGGCAACTGGTTCACGATCTTCATGAATTGCATTGTAGAGTGCAAATAACTTCGCCTTATATCTCCATAACCAATCATCATCAAAATTTCGATGCTATCATGTTCAGTTAACTGAGGCATTGCGATTGGAGATAACAAAATGAATGAACATTATCACCAGTCACGAGGAAAATGGAGACATCTGGAGTTTTTATTCTTACTTAGCAATAACGAATGTGGTTTTTATCCCGAAGTTTTTTGCAAGTTTGTTATCACACTTTTCTCAACTCAAAAACAATAAATTGTGATACCTTTTTGAAACCAGGAAAAAATATCCTTTTCAATGATGTGCATCTTGACCCCCTTTCCCATTTAAAAAGATGCAACTTGCGCCAATATCTCGGAAACGAGAGCTAACACCGAGTTGAAAAAATTGAACAAAATGCATTTTAATTACCCATAGGCCCATGCACAATTTCAGAAAAATCGGTGGAACCGAGGGTCGAACAGAACCTGAAATATCCTGCTGGTACCATACTTTGTAGCAACCCTGTATATTACCATAGAAATGTGTCCCCTAGAAAAAAGACGTGTCGTTTTAACTGAGCGCACGGTATATTGTGTAATTGTTTGTGGAAGACCAGTCCAATGAAAACAAAACGTTGGTAAGGACGCCTCGGACAAGTAGATATTTATTATATAAGCGCATAATTAAATGGGTAGGTTACTAGGACAGACTTCCTTCACCAAACAGCTGTGGTATTATTTAATGTTGATATGTTCAATAAGACGTTAGATAGTAGTGAATGTTCTGTGGAGCGACGTTATACTATCGATTTACCAATAAAATCGTGTAATTATCTGCCACATGAACAAGTTGACAAACTGTAATTTGCAGAAGCCAACCTTGCGTAGAAAATTATATGTTACGACTAATTTTCACAAAGCAGCACGTTTTTGAACCCAAATAGAAGCAAGAATTTGCAGACTCAAGTCTTGTTGCTTCATCCAAAAAGTAACTTTCACTGGTCTGCACGTTAAAATTCTATTTGGATAGTCCTGGCTTGAGCCATGTTTGTATAGTTTCAAAATTTACACGATGGTGATTACGACATATAATTAGCTGGTTGATAAACCATAAAAAACTTTTACAAACGGTATCATTTGGAGAAAGGCTATTCCGATCAGGAAATACAAATACTATGTGCTGGTAGATAAATAATAATGCGGTTAGTGAAATATGTACAGGCCACACCTTACAAGAACCTCTTTAAATAATGAGGTATTCTTCCTTTTGTTGTATAATCGATTTGTAGGATGAAACTCCACATTGTTCGTTGACCTTTTACTGCACAAGAACAGCTTCTTAACAACTTAACATGCTTGGGTATTGATATCTAATTGTCCTAGACACTTTCCAGCAAACAAAATTTAATTCGGTTGCTTTGGTAACAATTATGACTAAGATAACTAGAGACTCTCTAAAAGCCATCAATTCACCTTCAAAATTCTCTTCCTTGTACGATCAGCTCGCTATAATTACGAAACAGACAACGCTAGTTTTAGAAACTCTTAAAACAAGGTCAATGTTATTTGTATGTCCGTGAAGACAAACTAGTTACACATATTATGTATAGTTATTAATCTCTTGTTAGAAAAAGTGTCACGCATGCTGTGCTACCTTGAATATTGATTGAACTGAACAATACCGGTGTTAATGTAGCGTAATTTATGAAGAATGAATGAATTGTAAGTGGAAGCAATGTCTAATTGAAAAAAAACTGACCTGCTAAGAATCTGTTCATATTGGTTTATCGGAGGAATTTCTAAAGCCATTCCAAAAGTAATTTTAATTTCTCATCTCAATCGGGTCGTCCCGCACATTAAAATTTGATAGCTTTAACCTATGCCTTTTATTGCTTACAACATGGATACTAGTGCCACACATCTATTTTGCTTTCAGATTAATTCAACTCGTAGCAAACGGCGGTAGAAAAATTACCCTGTTTCAAACATTTTCTTAAATCCGCCAACAACTACGCAAAAGGTTCCTAATTTTCGTCATGCGCACTGTTACAGCTCCCTAGGTAACTAGGTGCTCACTGTTGTCAGTTTTATAAATAGCCAGAGAAATACAAATAATGCAATGGGAATGAGAGAGAGGGGCGAAGGTATAAGTATAACCGTCAACGTCAGTATTATAATGTAAACATAGGAATAACCTGTAACTGTTAATCACCAGTAGTATTCTTACAACACGGAACAAAACACTTCTTAACGTAAGCCATTCTGACATTAAAAAAACAACAGATTACTCAAATACTTCGACAACATCTTGCTCCACCACTTAATTTGACAAATACGAAACTCGAAAGTTTGACCAAACCATGTAAACAAAAACGCATGGCTAGAGTTGTTAGGGTTATTCGTTACACATGTGACACATGCAGCACGTGTGAACGTGCGATGTTATCAGCGGCACTATACCGTTTTCTTCCTAACGACGGCCAGAGACCGTCCTGACAGTTTCAAAATTTATCATATCGTTGTCATACGAAAGTATACAAACTAAACATTATCAAGCTTCAAGCGCCGTTTAATTCCTCATAATAAAAACATTAGTTCTAAATCAGGTTCGATGGTTAAAGTGCTTTCGTATTTCAGCAAAAGGCCAGTGAATCCGCTTATTATATTGAACTGTTCATTACAGAATATACTGACTGAAGGGTGATTTTTAGAAATACGCCTAAAGTTGACCTAGGTATCAATGTCACAATGCCAGTTTACAAGTACACTCCTCACGGTATCGCGAAAATTTGCCCACATTGGCAACGCGACGCAGCTAAAAAAAAATGGAACCTATTATTGGTGTTTCTCGCTTTCGTCAGCATGCGAACCTTTTACGTCATCTCCCAAGGCATTTGAAACGGATATTGAAAAATCCATACTTTCGCATTTTTTTCTCTGCAAAGAAGAACAGGAAAAAAATCGAAAAAAAAAATGTATTTGTGCTTCAATGTTTATGTACATTTTAAATGTAACCTAAAAAAAATTGTAAGACGACCCCATTCTTTGCTCCATCAAAGGGAGTACCCCACAATTCCAACTCGGGATTGTTGCCATTTTAATATTCTTCCTAGCTTGTTTCGCACTACAAAACCCGATTCTCCGAGGTTATTTCTAAACAATAAAATATGTGTTAATATTTATTTTAGAGGAAAGTCAGTCACATTGTTTGTATAAAAATTGGGTAAAACATAACATACCGAACTGTGCAACCATAGGTGTGTTTTAGCAATCCCCATTTGATGCAATTGAGAGCGACAGTATATGGGAAACAGATACAAGGTTAGCACATTCACACATGCGATGGATCTAACAAGTCGTGAACTTGCAATAAAAAAATACAGACGGACGACAATTAATAGCTTTCTTTTTCGTGACAATGCCTTAAAAATAACACTCGCTTAGTGTCGGTTACGTAAATCGTATTCATAAGCGTAGCGAATTAAATAAGATTTCTCACATATGGCTGGATTAATCTGCCTCATAGGAAACGAATAGAAAGTGAAGACGATGGGTTTTCCACGTGAAATCGTTTGCGTTTTGGCAATATGTTAAGGTCAAGTAGGATTAACTATATTGGTGTATTTTTAGGCTCATTTCGACATCATTAACATTAAAATAATTCACTTAAGTCGTGAAGCACAACACTGGAGAATCTTCAGACAAGAAAAATTCATTCATACGGTTGTAGGAAGTCACGCCAACTCAATTTTTTTTAAAGAGCAAATAAATTCAGCTGAAAACGAGGTTCAAAAATGGTTTGAGTCAAACAAATTATGCATAAATAGCAACAAAACCCATCATATAATCTTTTCATTAAGAAAAACTTTTGAAGAAAGCGAACCAATTAAACTTTTAGGTGTACAAATCGATTCAAAATTAACTTGGGAGTCGCATATTCAATATATTTCCAAAAAGATCTCTTCGAGATTATATGCCATAAGACAATTGAAGACCAAAGTATCAACAGGGGTCGTGTTGACGGCTTACTTCGCGTACATCCAGAGTTTGCTCTCCTATGGTATATTGGTATGGGGTCACTCAGTTCATACATCGGTTCTATTTGCTCTACAGCGGCGATGTGTACGCGTCGTGAACGGATTAAAATATAGAGAATGCTGCCGCAAAAGTTTTACAACACTTAAAATTATKACTTTTCCAMGTTTATTCATGTATAACTGTCTAGTTTATGTTAAAGATAGTTGCTWTACATTTGGATATATAGACCATGAATATCACACCAGATTTAAACAATTGCCAATTAACGATTTTCATAGGCTTCAAAAATCACGGACAGCTGTAAAGTTATATTGCACAAAACTGTATAATAAGTTACCAGCACATGTTAGGCAAATGAACACTCTTCAATATAAAACGTATCTAAAAAATTTTTTATATGCAATGCTTTCTACTCCATCCATGAATTTCTTGATTTCACTTTTTAAATATGTACTATAATAGGTTGATGTTTTACATGTTTTATTATTATTGTTATGTGCTCCCATGGGGCAATTCTGTGTCTTCTTCAATTAATCTGTGATTATTTATATTTCTGACTTACCTTTACGATATTATGTGTATTTTATAAAGGTCAATAAATATTATTATCATTCAATTTACTGCAAATGAGTGTGGAATTCAGAAATATTTGCTACTTCAACAAATACTTCCGATTTGCTTGTCACGAAGAAAAGTTATAGTAGACACGCTTCGAATCGTTCAAACTTTCTTCAACAATTCCAGGTATTGTAAAAAGTCGATAGAAAAAACAACCAACGTAATGGATGGTTATGACAATTTCTATTTCGTTTTACCCGGTAGTAAAGTTGCAATTTGTCTGTCACAGTACGATGAACAACAAGTTGAACATAATCCGGATCAGTTTCCACTGCGGGAATGCGGCTCACCTTCAGCTTTTTTGCCGAAAATTCTGGTCGGTAATTGCTTATGTACCTCACGTACACGTAGGTCAGTTACTTCAGTTGTTTGTAAACCTCATTAATCAATGAATTACGCGAGTTGTCAAAATGCACTTGACTTTGATCTCTCGAAGGCAACAGGCAACAATCAAAGAAGTGCTATAGTTGCAAGCAATAATCGATGAGACTCATTATACGAACAGCCGATTACCGCTCAGAATAGTTTACAATTATTACTTGAAGCTGTCGTAAATAACAGACGGGTTCGGCATGTTCCACTGTTTTGCAGCGGAATGGACCGTATCCAAAAATCGTGTTTAGGCTTTTTTAGATTTTTTTTCCGTACACATAAATTAATGAGCATTATTTGGTATTATTATTTGAACTACAAATATTTCTCATCTAATAGCTTTTAACGTATGACTAAATCGTATTCTTTCCTAATTTAATGAGTACTATCTATTTTTATAAGCATGAATGGTAAACATTCCAATTTCAATGCGGCAGCCCATACTTTCTAATTTTTGATCGCGGTGTGCAATCGTCCTCTGCCCTGTTTCTTCACAGGTTAAAATTTTCTTTTAATCAGGAGGGTCATAAACGTAGTTTCTACTTGTATATTTTTTTGGAAATAAGAAGAAATCGGAACTATTCTACTCGTACTATAAACGGTATTGAAAGCATATGTGTTTACTTGTATTTTAAAGTTTTACACCATATAAGCGTACCAAGTACAATATTTTTTAATTATTCTGTCATACCGTTTGTGACAAATACATTTCGTAGGGCAATTGGTCAAACAGATTATTGCTGATTTTAAACCGATTATCATTCTGATATGAATGCGGAAGTGTTTGAAAATTGGTTCAAAAACATTTTATTGCCCAAATTGCCACCAAAGAGCGTCATAGTAATGGACAACGCTAGTTACCATTCGGAGCAACTGGATAAAATTCCGAATACAACAACTAATAAGGCAACCATTCAGGAGTTTTTAAGAAAAGAAGATTTATATTTCGAGAAGGACTACACAAAAAAAAACAGTTGTTGGAAGTGCTTGGCACAAAAAAAATTCCAAGAAATTTAAAATTGACGTTCTCGCTTCTGAATGTGGACACACCATTCTACGATTACCCCCCATATCATTGCATTTTCAACCCCATTGAAATGATATGGGGGCAGTTGAAACAAACAATTCGACGATTGAACACCGGTGGAAAATTTAGCAATGAAATGCTGCTAAAAATTAGACACCAACCTGAAATAACAAGTGTCGATGCATGGAGAAATTCAGTGCGGCATGTACTGGACATTGAAAATCGGTACAGAGCGAAACATGTACAAGAATTAATAATAGAAGTTAATAGTGATTTTAGCAGTGAAAGTGATAATGAGTAATTTTTTTTAGTTTGACTCTTGTAATGTGCTTATTAACAAGCTGTATAATGAACATAATCGATACCGTGTATAAATTTTATTGTGCACTATTGTAAATTTTTTCTAACAAATGTAAATAATTTTCTACTTACTAATTTGTATGTTTTTATATTAAATTTGTATAAATTCGTTATGGCATGCAAAGGCTTTTATTTTGTACATCGGAAAATTTAAACCCAATAAAGTATCACATAAAAATAGATCGCGGGTCGCGCCAGTTAGCATCAGGTCTGCATTAAATAAAATTTGTTATTAAAGCTTCTATGTTTTATTGATTGCTAAATTATCACAACAAATAAATTTCAAAAATTTATAGTGGAAAAGTTAAAATATTAGCCAACAAGTTTATTTTAATACAGTCCATTTAGGAAGTTTGAAGCGTGCCACTAATTCCAATAGTTTACGACGGCCGACCATCAAGCTGTAAAACCCTCTGCATAAGTCGTTGCTTGATACTTTACAAAAGACCTATTCTACGAGGGGTGGGCCGTTTATGGCAGTATTATCTGGGATTTTAAACAGACAAACACAGACGATACACAAAAATGTACACCGAAAAAAAAATAATTAAATTTTTGGAAGAAAATAATTTGCCTTTTCTCGAGAAAGCGACTAAAGAGCAATTGTTCAAATCAAAATCTCTGTTCATAATTTAGCAACAATGCATGGCCATACCGTTGAAAGATTACCGCCTTATTATTGTGTGCTGAACCCCATAAAGCTGATTTGGAGCCAGCTGATATCGATCACATCCGGAAACAAAATAAAACCCCAAATATAGATGCAAGTGTCGTAGAATTAGTTCGAAAAATCACAAATAAATTAAGTGAGACGTCATTTTTAAGTTGTTTTGGACACATTAAAGTAATTAAAAATAGTTTTGTAAGAAATACTTATTCCAGCAATAATTATTAATGTTAATGATTCTTCAGACTGCCAAGAATTAAGTAAATTTAACAACTTCCTATCAAATACACCGATATCTCTAAGTTTTCGATCTTCCGGCGCCATAATACTGCAAAGGGGGCTTGTCATCCCCGAGAGATAACAAAACTAAAAAAAAATGATCCCATAATTTCCTCCAGTAAACAAACACAGTACCGCGCATACCATCAGGTGTAAGCCTTAATTTGCAACCTCAGCTCCCGTATAAGAACCACTTTCTCCGACGGCAAGGTCGCCGGCGACTACCCATCAACACCAGCAGTCATTCTCGGTCTTCGAGACGACAATGCGCGTTCTTTTGGTGGTCGTGTGCGGTCTCTTTACCGGGGGAAGCCCCGCAAACGCGCCCTCGTCATACAGAAACTCCATAGCTACCCCCAGCTCAGGTGGTTGGTTTTCCAGACCGGTTTTCGAGTGACTAATCTCCTAATTTTGTCTCAGATTGCCCTAACTGCGTGGAGGATTCTACCCCAGTCCCCAACCGGTGGACGATGCCTTTGCTCAAGCTGGGGGACAAGAAGTATTACTTGGGGATATTCTTTAAGGTAAGTGTGGCGTCATCACGTTGGCAAATGACGGATTGTATGTAAATGTGGATGGTGTAGATGGTTATTAGTTTTTGGGGTATTGTTCTTTCGATGTTGTTATCTCTAGATCGCTATTTTGAAAGTGTTGCTTTTTTATTGTTCGGTTTGTACAGTGCCAAACTCTTGAAGATTAGATGGTGGGATTGGTATCTAGTTAGCTTAACTATTTTAAGTATGACTGCTTATTATACAGTGTAAATGGATCACATTGCTATATAACATTACCATCTTTCATATGGTTTTGTAGATATCGTAGGACTAGGTTCCAAAATGATGCCTCATTTGTTTGTTTAACTACGTTTCGGCCCTTCTTGTAGAGCATTCTTCAGGCGTGTTGTTTTTATTTGTTTTGTCTGAAAGTTAAACAAACAAATGAGTCATCATTTTGGAACCTAGTCCCACGAAATCTACAAAACCATATACTAGGAGATCCACAAAAAAAAGCAATACAGATTACCATCTTTTATTTATTTATTTAATTACACTGTAGTACAGGTTTGCACCCAACTACACAACAGGAGGGTAAAAGTTAATCAAAACGTACAGACAAAATTAATCATACAAAAATATATTCTAAAGCAGTGATGCTGCCACCAAAAAGATCAAAATTTATACATCGGCAGTTGGCAGATAAAATGTGTGAGATGTTCTGGCAGACACTCTAGGTACAATAAAATTTAAAGAACCTTAAATTTCGGCACTATCAAGTAAATTGTTGACAATTTTGAATAGAAACACCAAAGCGTGAAGGTCTCTTCTAGTCTGAAGACTCGAAATATCATGTTTCTCAAGCAGATCGCTGTGACAAACACCTCGGTAGGGAAAGACGCCGTCGAGTTTAAAACTTAGTAGTTTTAGAAATTTTCGTTGAACATTTTCAATATAATTTGTATGTCGCATATAATACGGGGTCCAAACAACTGCTGCGTACTCCAATCTAATAAATGAGTAAAAAGCAGTTTTAATGTGTTAGAACAGAAATCAGGACTGTCACGTGAAATAAAGCCGTATGTTTTACTGGCTTTAAGACACATTTTATGAATGTGTGGAATAAACGCCAAGATCGTTAAATGTATCGGGTCTAGACAGAGAAACACTCTCAAGACCGTAGTCATATATTATAGGTACAGATTTTAATGTGAACGATAGAACGTTGCACTTAGCTATGTTCAAAGGCAGTCCGTTAGATCTACACCAGTTATTCAGTACGTCAAGATTGTTTTGTAAACGAATACAATCGATGCTTGAATGTATGATAGTGTAAGGTTTAAGGTCATCAGAATAAAGTAAAATGTTGACGTCTATAACGTCGGTTATGTCATTAATAAACAGTATAAAAAACAAAGGACCTAAAACAGAACCTTGCGGCGCTCCAGATGTAGCATTGTAAGCGCTGGACTTGAATAGATTATATGCCACGTATTGAACTCTATTGTGGCGGTAAGATTTGAACAAATCAATCAAAGCATCAGACATGCCGAAGCGATTAAGTTTGTTTAACAAAATATTGTGATCCAGCTTATCGAACGCTTTGGAGAAGTCCGTATAAATCACATCGACCTGCAAATGATCATCCGAAGCTTCAGCGACAAACTGTGAAAAACAAACCAAATTGGTGGTAGTAGAGCGTGCCTTGATGAAGCCGTGCTGGTGTAACACTAATATACTTAGATAAATTATGATATAAATAGTTATGTAAGAGTATCTCAAATACTTTGCTAAAGTTGCATATAATAGAAATTGAGTTGTAATTAGTAATGTCCCGTAAATCACCCTTTTTGTGGAGCGGACATACCTTGGACTGTTTCCAAATGTCGGGAATTATACGCGTCCTTAGGCATAGATTGAATAATACCATCAAAGGACGGGCAAATATATGTACACAGTCTTTTAACAAAAAGCAAGAATGCCATCGGGCCCTGTTGTCATCTTAGGTTTAATTCGCTTTAACGCAGCTAATACTTCATTTTCAGTGAATTCTAATACGATAATAGCAGGATGTGTGACCGGCGAATTTATTGACAAATGTGATGATTCTGCGTAAGATTTGCTAAAGAAATCAGCAAAAGCATTTAGCATATTATCTGGCGTATTAAGACATTGGTCGCCGTTGTACATGCACTTTGAAGTATTGGATTGTCTTTTTTGTTATTAATAAATGACCAGAATTTGCCCGGATCGGKCTTTATTTTGGTTTCGGTATTCTGTACAAAACGTGTATAGGAGTCGTTGGCCTCAGTTTCTATCAATCCTTGAAGTCTTCTAAATCCCGCAAGAGGTTGAATGTCATTATTCTTTATATGTTTTCCAGTATTTAGCCTTAAGTTTAATGTGTTTTACAGTCAATGAATCAAACCACGGCGGATATTTACGAGAGCGGCGGGAAGAAAATTTGGATACACAGATATCGAAAACGCTAGTCAATTTAATATAAAAGTAATCTACAGCATTATTTAGGTCGTCGATGTGTTCAAGAGAAACCCAGTCAGTGTTTAATAGCATATCGTGAAGACTAAAAAAAAATTGCTTTGCGGAAATTATAATCATAGGTAGTATTAAACAAAAAATTGTGTTTTGTGTTAATGGATTTGTTTACTACAAAAAAAGATGATATATGAGGATTCAAGGATCTCTCCACACTATATTCATGGCTAAACAACACCAAGTCCAACACCCATGCATTTTGGTTACGCACACGATTGTATTGCAACAGGCTAAGGGAGTTTTGAAAACTAGCTAATGCAAAAACATGACCATCTAAAAATGAATCATTCATAACGGTATCGGCATATTTAGAAATATTAAAATCACCAAGTATTAATAAATCGTAACCATACAAGTGATCAGGAGTCTCAATTTCATCAAACAATATTTCATAGTCGATATCTGGCAATCCTGGTGGAATACGAGGCATGTTTTTTAAGTAAGTACCGTTTTGGAATTAAAAAAGACGTGCAAAGATATCGCAATAATTTTATCTTACATGAAAGCCTGTACCTTAATCTACTTTTCTACATAATTTCCGTGAATATTGGCACTTGTCATAACGTGGCACCAGTTTTTGAATACCCTCCTCATAAAATTCTGCCGCCTGGATTGCACGACGCAGATTGTTCAATGTCTTACAATAAGACGCTGCATTGATTGTCTCATTACGAAACAAAAACTCCACTAGCAATACTCCTTTTCTGTCCCAAAAAACTGTGCACATGATTTTCCGGGCAGAAATTGTTTGCTTAAACTTCACTTTTTTGGGTGATGATGATTGTCGCCATTCCATGGATTGTTGTTTCGATTCTGGTGTGACGTAGGCCACCCATGTTTCGTCACCAGTAACAATTTGGTCTAAAAAATCTTCACCTTCATTGTAATACCGCTCAAGGAAAGTCAATGCACTGCCTAAACGTTGGGTTTTGTGCAAATCCGTCAACATTTTCGGAACCCAACGTGAACACAATTTCCGGTAATTCAAGTTCTCGGTCACAATGCGATACAAAACACTACGAGAATATTGAGGAAAGCAGTCGCACAATGATGAAATTGTAAAGCGTCTGTTTTCTCTAACCTTTTCGTTCACTTTCTGCACCAAATCTTCATTAACGACCGAAAGACGCCCACTCCGTTCTTAATCATGCAGATTTGTGCGGCCATCTTTAAATGCTCTCACCCATTTCCTTACCATTCCAACACTCATAATGTTTTGTCCGTAAACTTCACAGATCTCACGATGAATATCGATCGGTTTTACGCCTTTAGCACTAAAAAATCGTATAACAGCCCGTACTTCACAATCGGCGGGACTCACGATTGTCGGAGGCATCTTAAACACTCAGTAAACAACGTATACAATGAAGAATCAAACTGTAATGGCGTCAGTGCTTAGACAAGAGATGTAGGTAACCAGCGCGCATGCGCGGAACGCCGACCGTAGCGCTGCGGCGGCGGAATCGCAAAACGGTACTTACTTAAAAAACATGCCTCGTATATAGAACAATTGCATAAAGAGAGTGATTTGAGGTAGAGACTCTTTTGTTTACAAAAATACGTTCTTCTATCACAATTGTCTTCCATGAGCTCCTGAGTTGGTATCATTTTATATAAATGCATTTTATTTTCATTTAGTGTTCGAACATTACGGCTGCTTATCGACTAGAATTATGCGGATTTTCCTCAAACTCAAGCATAATATCCTACTTAGCTTTTTTATATTTATCTTTTTGAACGTGAACACGTATTAAATAACCATTTTTCCAACTGCGTCCATGTTGATTATTTTATGGTTAAATTCCTCTAATGACATAGCAACAGACTGCTCCGTTTCAATCGTCTCAAATGCAGCTTTTTGTGTTAAGCTGATTTTATGCGTTATTTTATCGACAATCGGTATAAATCATTCACTTCTTTCTAAAACAGATGAAGATTAGGGGTAATTCAAGTCGCAATACTATAGTTAGACAATAAGTTTGTTGTTTTCTTTCTAGATATAAAATGAGATATTTTAAATAATGTTCATTTGGTGAACAATAAATTGCGTAGCAGAATCGAACAAAATATTACAAAAAAAAACTAAACATAAAAACCTCGTTGAGAAATTGTCAAAAAATCGTTTTAAAGAATTTAGCAGTCATACTGTCTTATGTTGTAACGAATTAATATTTATTCCAATTTTCATGAACAGACTGTAAACCATACTCTGGTAACTATTTCATTTATTTTCAGGCAAACTATTTCCGAGCAACACAGTATTGCAGGTTCCATGGCATGCATTTGGCAAGCATAACATCCCAAGAAGAAAACGATAAACTTGWAAAATACATAAAAGATTTCGGTAAGTGCAAATAGCAAAAAAAATTCCACATCAACGATGAAGATAATGAAAGTGAACGTTTCCAGGATATAAAATTAGATTCCGGCTTTAAAATTCGTTAAGCTGGCGAAGAATTAGATTAATTTCATAAACGTAGTGAAAGTAATGGGTTTATTAAACAAATTTGCTACAATGGAAATTATTTTGAACAACGAATGGAATGTTTATATTATACAATATAATCAGTTTACTTTTTACACGTTCCTCTTTGATTTTAATATTGGAAACGAATGAGTGTCAGTATCTAGATTTGATGGATATCTTTGTTATATAAAAAATAAATAATATTACTTATAAATACATTAAAGACTCCCGGAACACTAGTCGACCCCAAAAAAATAATCTCTTTTTTATAGTAAACGTTATAATTGGGTATATGCCATGTAGTTATATTTCATTAAACTGCACATTAAGAGGTAGCATCTAGTCCACAAAATACCGGTGACAGCTTATAAATTCGAAAAAATGGATCGTAAGGTGTATTTTTAATATTATAGATGTGAATATTTAAAGGGACCGCCAGAACGCGAACATATTGGCGGTGACGTCAGGTGTTTTGTAAATGGCCGCTTGTTTACATCTGGGGTCAGCGCGTCACGCGTCAGCCTCAGCGCGTCAATTTATCAGTTTGTTGTTTGCGTTAATTTTGTGACAAGCGAATTAAAATACGCCAGGAAAAAGTGAAATACTTATGAGTTATGACTTCTGAAGGCATGTTCATTGTTATGGAATTTGTGTACAGCGACGAGCGGTTCAACGCGGTGTAGATAAGGAACGCAAAAGAAACAGCATAAGTGAACTTTTTATCAAATTAACGTAGCATTGATAATTTGATCACAATATGGATTGTTGGAACCATACTATTTGCAAACATAAAAATGTAAGAATCAAAAATGTACCCCTAAACTTGACATTTATTTTAGAGGTCAGAATAAATATAAATTGCCATTTATTTTCGGGCTCGTTTCCGGTCTGGCTAAAACAGTCGAATATATGGAGAACGTCGTTCTTTATTATAACATTTCCCTCTATCAACTTAAAACGCATATAATTATTCATATCCTCTTCAAGCTATAACAAAATGGAAACTGAATGATAAACACTTATAACCCCAAAAAGAATAATAAAACTTACAGTAAGAGTTAACTTGATCTTCACAACAGAAAAACAAACTTTGCGATTTCGGCATATCACATCTAGGGGCCTTAAACAACATTTGCATACGTTGATAATCTAGAGGAACGGTTACAAAAATTTTGTTAGCTGTACTGACAGAAGTACTTTTATAACCATGTACAAAACAACACTTATTTTGTTTTCTATACATAATAGATGCTTGTAAAACTACAGAAATCACGGCCTACGATATATATGCACTTCAAGATTCATTTTACGTAATTTTCAAAAAAAGTGAATACCCAATTCTTATGATAGTAGGTACCAAGAAACCGAGACAAAAACAAGTTGTTTATAGATGCACAAGCAGATCAATAAATTTCATTCTCCCTTCGCAGGATTGGGCAACGAACATTTCTGGACTTCGGGCACCGATTTGGCCGACGAAGGCCACTTCTTCTGGATGTCAACGGGACGTCCTTTGACCTTCACGAATTGGAACGCGGGAGAACCGAACAACTTCCAGTACGAGAACGGGGAAGAGGAGAACTGCCTGGAATTGTGGAACAGGGACGGGAAAGGACTCAAGTGGAACGATTCTCCGTGTTCTTTCGAAACCTACTTCGTGTGTGAAGTAGTGTGATATGTGATATGCCAAGAAGTGAGCAAAAGTGGACGACAAGGTGAACTGTGTCGCCGTGGGGCATTTGCACGAGTTTTGTAGCTACGTGGAACAAGATCCAATGGAAAAAAGGACTGAACCGAGATTTTAATGTACATATTTAGAAAATTTGCGTTTTTTTTACCCATTATATGTCATCAGATCAGCATTCTTCACTCTGTAATTAGTCTCTGTACATAAATAAATATTTTTATAGAGTACTCTATTATTTTTTATAAAAAGTTTCTTTCCAATACTTTCTGTTCTTTTTAGCTGCGATACTCGACMCAAATAATAAAGAAAACCACATAATATGATATGCCATCTTGTTTTAAATAAAAAAACACACTAAAATTTGCCTCCAAGTAGTAAAATGTAGAACTGCCTTAATACTATGTAATAAATAAAAATGTTTAATTAATAAAGAAGTTATTGTGTAATTTTTCTGATAATTAAAAAATTTGAAGCTACCAGCATCTTTAGGAAGTTGGTATTTATCTACTAGATGTTAGGTTACTAACTATTTAATTTCTGCAAACAGAATTTCTACTGGATTTCAAAATCAATATTTCCTATACAGGGTTTGCATTAGTTTGGTCATCCATTTATCACTAGATTGTTGAGGCCAAAATATGACGATTTTGTTATTGGTAAATTTCTGAACGCTTCATTTAAAAAATACAGGATGTCAAAGATGAAATTTAAAAATCGTTTTTTTATGATTTTCCTCTCGTTGCAAATTGTTAATATTATTGATAATATATTTTCCACTGTAGCATGTAAAGCCAAATTATTGCCACATTGGAGCTCAAATTATGTATTTCTTAAACATTTTTGTCTGTGTCTTTAATGCTCATTTCTAAGTAGGCTTGGAAAAAAGACATTTATTACTAATAAGCAAGGTGGAAAGATTCACATAATAATAGTCATTTTCAATTTAAAATTAATTTAGTCCGAAAATTTGTAAAAAAAAGACACTATGCTGTCTATAAGGAAATCTCTACAAACTCTATGTTATTCGGTAACACCCACTAATGAATCATTCCAATTTAACTCCGTAAAGTCAAATGACCGATTTAATTGATAATAAAGCTAATACACACATCCCCAAATGTTACACAGGAAATAAAACAAGCACATAATCGAATCGTACATGTATATTATTGTTTTGAATAGCTATACAACAATTACACCAGTTAAATTAAAACATTTAGTGCTTACAATAAGAAACGAACATCAGTATTTAATGGCCCCACCTCTTGTGAACCTCGGGAATTAGATTGATAACGTGCACGTGTACAGCCTGGTACTTCTCCATCTTGGGTGGCAATGGACACAACCGATACTTCACCTCGTCCCCAGGTAACGGAACATATTCATCTTCAATACTTAAAAAACAGCTAGTAATGATCGTCAAGGTTTCCGAGCACCCAACTTACTCAGAAATATGCACGAATATATCTTCACCCCCATCGTTCGGGGTTATAAAACCGTGCCCCTTTTCCCGGCAGAAAGCCTTGATTTTCCCTTTGAATTCAGGTGTGCCTAACAATCGTTCACACCTACAACAAATATTTACACGATTTGCAGCTATTTTTATCCGGTTTTTTTTTGCAGAGATTCCTTACATAGAGGGTGTTCTTTGCCGCCTCGTTATTATTGGACTGGGGATCAAACTTTGCAGAGAAGCATGCAGCGTACTCTCACCAGGTTCACCCATCTTCGTTTAATAAATGCGAAATGTTTTTTATAAACTGGAATGTAACAATCTCACCGGTTTAATCACTTAGGAAGCTCACTTGTCACTGTCAAATGTGGAAACATCACATATTGTTGTGGGCAGCGCCATCTCACATTTATCACTAGTAACTATTCGCAAAGCAACGTTGCACGTTCTACAAGGGTTAATTCGCTAAATTAAACAGTGATATAGTTACTTGGGAATTTGACAACTTCCACTGTGTTATTTTACCTGCAGTACGTAATAAGTATTATAAAAGAGAATAATGTTAAATACAAAATACTGATTTTAAATATAAGATTGACAACCTTGCCCATTTTTGACAATCACTGACAGTTGGCAATCCCTAATTGATCGAAGTATCTGTCACATCACTTTTGTCGATTTTTACGCAAAGTAGCAGGGCTAGAGCCAAAAAACAGATTTATTTAAGTTTTGAATTGTAACAAACGTTAGAATTATAAGTCCAAGTCTCAGTGATATCCTCATACAATATAGTAAACAGTTTTTCCAGTACTAAGCCAACAAGGATGTGTGAAAGGTAATATTTTATAACCACTAACCGTCAAGTTATGTATTCCACCTATATTTTAGGGCAAAAGAAGAAATGGAAGCTGTGGAAGCCATCCTAATGGACGACGTTTCCATTATTTATAATGAAAGGTACTTGTCTCACACTTTATTGATACTTTTACAACAGTCCAAAGTGCGAAACAATCTTGGTATCGAACATCTGTTCTAGGGGCTACCCAGAACAGTTAAAAACGACCGTATTCCCTTCCACTGCGCACGATACCAATAAACAATACGTGTGTGTAACGCTCGAAGTTAACCTACCACCTAATTACCCTGATTGTGAGCCTGCAGTTAATTTGAGAAACCCACGCGGTTTAGACGACTCAACATTAGACCACATGTCGAAAGCTATCCGTGAGAAATGCGCAGAATACTTAGGGCAACCGGTGATATTCGAACTGATCGAGGTACGATTATTACGCTCGTCAAACATGAATAACCGTTGTAATTTTCAGTTGATCAGAGAAAATCTGACGGAAAGTAATTTACCAACTTGCCAGTGCGCCGTTTGCTTGTACGGTTTCACCGCAGGCGATAGCTTTACCAAAACGAAATGCTTTCACTACTTTCACTCGTACTGCTTAGCGTTGCACGTGATTACGACAGAAAGACACTTCAAAGAGGAGCAAGACAAGTTGCCCGCTTGGCAAAAACAGAAAACTGCGTTTCAGGTACTTGAAATTTAGTGCATGGTCTTTTGTTTCTATTTTTCGTTGTTTGATGGATTGGTTCAGTTTTCGTGTTTTTCACTGGTTTTCTGGTTACCTTAATTTTGTCTTTCTATATTATTATTTACAATAAAAACACCTTTAAGCAATTTCGACTGTGATATCATTTCAGTATATAATTTTAAAAAATGTCATGGGAGTCTTTGTGAAAAACTATCATAGGAATAAGAAACAATAAAGTCTGAAGAATTCTTGATGAAACTAGTGGTTCTTCCCACATAAAGTTTTAAATAGCACAAAAATTTGCCAATCTGTAACAAGGACTGCCAATGGTATGACTATAGGTCTTAACGGGATATTAGTTTTATGGATTTTAGCCAAACCAAACAATTTAGGTACCTTGCAATTGGAAACAGTCATAAAAGGCTTCTCCTCATTTGAAAGGTTTGGAGTTTTTTTGAAGATCATTAATAATTTTGGAAATTTTTGAGGATCTTGGGATAATTTTTTATATGTTCGCTTATCTAATAATTCTCTAACTTTATTCTCATAATCTGTTCTATCTAAAATTACTGTGGCTAAACCTTTATTTGCTCTAGTAACTATAATGGTCTTATCTATATTCAAATCCTTAAGAGCCTTCATTTTCTCAGATGTCTCGTTAGGTTTGGGCATACAAGCATTTCTAATGGTATGGCATACGTAGCTAAACTAAATAAGAAAATATGGCATTAGCCATGTAAAAGGATGAAGTATTTTCATAGTCAGAATGTTCCGAATGTCAACCTTGATGTGACTAACTCCTCCATAATTGACATGTTTTTTGAAAAATTAAAAAGTCAATCTAAGAAAGGCCAAAAGACATAATTATAATACACTTATGGTCGAACAACATTTATTAAAGTATTGATTATTTTAGAATTTAAAGCATAAGTATACTTACTTCTTGAACTACTAAGTTTAGAGATAATCTTCCTCATTTAATTATAAGTAACTTAACAAAATTTAAATGAGTTACTACTTACAGTTAACAGAATTTGAGATTAAATTTCCAGCTTCTCAAATTTTACATTCTGTGTTGTGTTAATTAATCCCCCCACATAGCATGTGCTTCATTTTGTAAGAAATTGCTATTGAACCTTGTCTCGCACCAAAATACATATTTTCTGTATTTTTTGTAATATATGTAATATACCCATTTTATTTTAAATTAGTACAATCAATGTAATTTTTCATTCTTTCATTTTACTTGAAGTTCTGAGAGAAAAATCATTCACTAACACTAATTTTTTTAAGGCTCTCTGTCCGGTATGTCGCGAGCCAATATCCTGTGATCTGAAAGAACTAGAAACTGCCATTCCACCAAAAGAACTGGACGATGCTCAAGATTTTGTACTGACAAACGAACTGAAAGAACTGCAAGCGCAAATGCAGAACCTGTATGTGTACCAAAAGAGTCGAGGCGGTATAATCGACGTTAACGCGGAAGAAAACAAACTTTTGTTAATCACGAATTCCACGGATGCTCCCGAAAGCGTAAGTTGCCAGTTGAAAATCAAGTATCTTTTCTTCAAAACGGTTTTTAGTTTGCAGGACCGAGCCTTTCTCAGGAGCCGCTGAACGGTGACGCAAGGAAGGAAGTTAGGCCAGTAAATAGGCGAAATGGGGGTGATCAGCGGTCTAGCAGCCATTCGAACTGGTCCAGGTGACCACAGCGTCAAATGGTTCATCTTCTATGTGTTGTGATTTACGTGTTATACCTGTCGTATTTATGTGGTTAATTATTAATAAATGTATTTAAGTGGTCACGAGTTTTCTCTTGAATGCAATAAGAAGAGAGCAACATTGATACAAGTGGCGATAACACCTTCAATTCTCACTGTGATTAGGAAAGTGCAAATGAAAAAGTACTACCAGATAACTAAAGCTGGATTTATAAACCTGGACGTTTGTGTTTTTCCGCTAAAACTCTGCTTACTTACAACGGCATCATATTATTACAACTACAACATATATTTTCTCCTAACCGCACTTTCCCGGCACCGTAACCACTTCCGTGGCGACGCTCGGAATTACGCAGGCTGCCTACCTATTACCGGCATTTGAAAATCGAAGAAAAACCATAATTATGCGATGACTGCAATGAAACGCAAGGCAATAACGACGGAAAACTCACCTCGGCTGATTAGAGCGCCTGTATATTCCCTGAAACAAAAGAAAATTGTTACTAACACACCAAATCATGACGAACTCAAATTGCAACTTACTACAATCAGCCGCAGCTCTGGCACAATTCGTTGTTGTTAAGTTCATCACACAGCACTAAAAGTCCACTTAATTCACTTGAAAATCACTGCACTTAGTCCCGAAAAAGCAGCGACGAAAAACACTACCGTTGCACAATACACCCCGCGCCGTACTAAAAGAAGTTCAAAACTGAGTAGGTGGCGTTAGGCGTGATCGTTTTTTGTTGGCACTGTAGCAAAAATTTGATTTGATTTTAACATCAGTTACCATTAAGTTCACCGCACGGCATTAAAAGTTCACTTAATTCACTTAAAAATCAGTGCATTTGGTCCCCAAAAAGCAGAAGCGAAAAACGCAACCGTTGCACAAGTTCAAAACTGCGTAGGTGGCGTGCGGTGTTGATCGTTTTTTGTTCACACTGTAGCAAATGTTTTGCCGTTGCGCCTTAGTAACATACAGCAAAGGGATAAAAAACCTTGTAAATAAAAAATTTGTTGTAGTACATAAAAATATAATTGGCCATGATGATTTTTTATAGACAGAACCGTATTCAGTTATTGGCTGCAGGTACCTAAGCACTATGACTTGAAAATCAGTTTTCAGATATGTTTTGTGACTTTTGTGCATTTGTGTGGGAAAACCTTGTAGAAGGTTAGCAGAAAGTTTGGTCATAAAAATGATACCTACTCAAGTCAATTTTTTTGTAGGTAGCTCATACTGCATTTTTATCTACTTACTGATTTTCTGCTACTTCCTGGTAGATAAGTATATGGGAAGAATCTGACAAAAAATGATTTCAAACAGACCTGCAAATTATAAAGAAAGGAAACACCAAACCTTATCGATACTTTTATTGGAAAAAAAAACGATGAGATGTAAACTTAGCGGAAATATTTAATCCCCACGACAGCCATGAACTTCTCGATGAACAATTCTGAATCCAAAACGGCTATGTGAGCCGCCCTACCGATAAAAGCGTTGGCAGTATTCGGCAGTGCGTGGTGGACGTCGTAGCGGATCAGGGTTGTGTCCTTTTGGGCGACTATGGGACCCAAAATGTTCTTGACCATCTCGCGATAGACGGCGCCCAATTCCGACGTGTCTTTGTAGGCCTCCTTGCACAGTTCTATTCTTGCGGAATGTAGCGGAACGTATCTGAGAATTTCGGGGTTGGAATGTGTCAAAAAAATTTGATATTTCGTACCTGTCTTGGCCGGACCCGCACAGCAGGATGTTTTTGAAATGGTGGAGGTTGCTTTTTTTGCTCAGGCGGTAGAGGAACGTGTCTCTTAAGGAGCTGCTGTCTTTTAGGCATAGCTGTAAGAGGGACCCTGACTTTTTCCATTTTTGTATGAACCACATGCCTAAAAATAATCCATTAGAATTATTTCGTGACAGGATTCTCAACCTCTAATAAAAATAGGTGATAATGACTCAGAAATGTGATTAACGCAACTGGTGTGATCCACTACAGGCACCAGACTTCACCCCTTTTCATTATTTTATCTGGACTTGATTAAAATTATAAATTTATATTTTAAAGACCAAGTGATTCAGGGTATGTCGACCTGTAAGCTACACGTAAAAGAGTACTCTTTTTTCTTAAGCTGAGCTTTCGAATTTATTTAAATTCTTCTTCAGAGCATCTACAATTCAACTTAATTAATACAACAAACTATATGGAACCTTATATATACTTACAGAAATTTGAGGCTAGGTGTAAGTTATAAATATGCGCAACAGTGTTTTTTTACGAAACATAAGTTTTTTTTACCATAAATGACTTGTGTCAAATAAATTAATTTTAATTTGTTTTTAATGTCATTTCCTTTGATAGCAGATATGTGTATATACTACTTGATTGTTGTGTGTCCGATTTTTTATTCATTACATTATTAATTTTGTTGATGTGGTACATTTCCAAGATTAGCCTTTTACTGGTATTAATTTCAATATCTAATATTTTTACCCCATCCCAATCTATCGTGTGGTTGTTGTTGACTGCATGTGTGGCTAATGCACATCGGTCTCTTTTCATAGAAATATCGCTTTTATGCAATGATATTCTGTTCTTTACCCACTGAGATGTTTGACCCACATATATGCTATCACAAGTGTTACATTTTAAACAGTAAATTACATTGGATTTGAATTTTGTTGGTGTTTTTTGTTTTTAATTTAGTAAACAAATTCGAACACTTTTTGATATTTCGTCTTGCAATTTTAATATTTTCCAAATTAAATGTTCTAATTAATTTTGAAGTTAATCCCCTAATATTTGGTAGTGATCCATACTTCTGTGTTTCAGCCCTATTAGTACTTGTTTGGCTTAAAACTGAATTTCTCATTTCATCATTCACATTTCCGTTAATCCTAGGACCTACTGTTCCTTCTTCAACATGCATTCCATCATCAAGTGAAAGGCTGCTGGTGGAGTATAATATTTTATTTATAAGGCCTTTTGGGTATGAATTTTGGATTAGTCACTCTTTTAATCTGTTTAAATTTTTGTTTAAGAAAACGGGATTTGAAATTTTCTGAATTCTGTTTTTCATTTTTTTTTGTAAAATTAATTTTGATTTTAGTTGAATGATCAGAGAAAAAATTAATATATCTTCCTGAGGCTATAGGTTTTTGATACCAGTCTAATATTATACGTCCATTATGTCGAATTACCCTAGTGTCTAAGAAAGGCACTCCACCATCAATCTCTCTCTCTCTATGGTGAAATGGATGTGTGGATTATACGAATTGAAAACGGTTTGTATTTCTTTTAGGCCGTGATTTGGTAATATTAAAATAAGGTCATCTACATATTTTTTAATAAATAATACATTAAAAGTAAGACTGGGTAAACAGTTATCCAAGAGATGATCCAATGTAATTTACTGTTTAAAATGTAACATTTGTGATAGCATATATGTGGGTCAAACATCTCAGTGGGTAAAGAACAGAATATCATTGCATGAAAGCGATATTTCTATGAAAAGAGACTGATGTGCATTAGTCACACATGCGGTCAACAACAACCACACGATAGATTGGGATGGGGTAAAAATATTAGATACTGAAATTAATACCAGTAAAAGGCTAATCTTGGAAATGTACCACATCAACAAAATTAATAATGTAATGAATAAAAAATCGGACACACAACAATTAAGTAGTATATACACATATTTGCTATCAAAGGAAATGACATAAAAATACAAATTAAAATTAATTTATTTGACACAAGTCTATTATGGTAAAAAAAACTTATGTTTCGTAAAAAAACACTGTTGTGCATATTTATAACTTACACCTCAAATTTCTGTAAGTATATATAAGGTTCCATATAGTTTGTTGTATTAATTAAGTTGAATTGTAGATGCTCTGAAGAAGAATTTAAATAAATTCGAAAGCTCAGCTTAAGAAAAAAGGGTAGCTTATCAATTTATATTTTATATATATTTATATTTTATATTTATTTTAGACATTGTTAGAGATAAACCCTTTGTACCCTAAAGGTAAACAGTCATAACTATAAATGATGATTAAAAAAATTTAAGTTTTGTTAGTTGTTTCTTGAATCTTTTAGAAATTAAAACAGTTAACTGATTCATCAAGGTAGTGTTTTGATTTAATAGAAATTATATAATATAATATAATTATTATTATAATGCTAGTCAGAAATCTATATTGATTAAGAACTCTAATAGTTCATTTGGAAGCAAAAATGCATTTATGATACTGGGTTTCTGAAAAGTGAAAATGAAAAAAAAACACTACAAACAAAACTACAGAAAAGCTACGATAGAAAATGGACATTTTTTCTTTCTATTCTTCTAATGAAATCTCGTATTTAACATAGTTGCTAAAAATCTAAAAAAAAAATCATTCTTACCCATATTAATTAGGCCACTTCTGTTATATAATGTTCCAAGGTGTGGTCCAGACAATGACAAAAAGGTGTGTAACCTTGGCAACAGAAACTTCATCTGTGGTCTAGTAAGAGCAGATCGTATAATCACGTTTCCTAGAGAATGCCCAACGAAACTTATCCTCGCGGGTTGTACGTTCGTTGTGTTCAAATAGTGAAGAATTTCGTTAACTAACCTATAACAAAAAAAATTAAGTCTCCGAATCCATCTGGTTTCGATAATTATTACCGATCAGTAAGCGTATCAAAGTCACTGAAAGTATCACCCTGGTTCCTTTCCGACATCAGAAAATCGAGATATACTCCGGGCAATCCCAGCTCCAGATACGTTTTCACCAGTCTAAGATCGGCAGAGTTGCCATCCAATCCATGGACGCATATTATGAGGTGCATTCCCTCAGGTGAAAATATCCGAAACTCGTCGCTTATGTAAAAATATGGCACTGTAGAAGCGAACGTTTTCAGATCGGAGTACAAAGCCGCCTTGAAGTTTAATTGACGTTTGAATTCGTTCTTGGCCCTCGAAAACATCCTCTGGATCTCCGTGGTTTCCTTATTAACACCTACGTCTAAATGAGTGTGTTAAAATTATCGATTGGGGGATGTAGATGGTTTGGTTTACCGTATGGTTCATCGAAAGTACTGCGCCAAAGTTGGGTCATTCTTGCTGGCCTCACGGGGCTCTCGTAGATGTGATATAAAATATTGTCGACAGCTCCCACCTCCTCTACTTGACTCTTATACGATATGGTTGGAGATGGTAGGTCTTGGAATTGTTTGGGAGGCGGTAGGGTCACTTCTTCGTATGTGTTTTGGGGGCAGTTGTCGTCAACATTTTCTGAAAGGATTGTTTTTCCAATTCTATGCTGATGGCAGGAATATAAAAAAAAACTAATGACTATGACTAAACGAGAAATAGATAACAATGATAAAAATAGTGGCAAAGAGATAAGATCATATTAACAAAATAAAATGACGATAAAGGATTGCATGTTATCTGTTAAATAAATTATTTCAATTCATTTTTCAAATATGAATTTTTATGAAACAAGACAATGCATTTCATGGCTAATGGCTAAAAAACAAACAGAAAATTGGCCATACCTCTGGTACTTTTCAAAATAACTATACCGCAGTAAACAAATTACGGACTTTATGAATCCATAGCCAACTATAGTTTCTATTTAAAAAATATAAGTTTATGTCATATCTCCAATATGACAAAATGTATAACAAACAGGAGTATACTACTTTAGGTAAAATCTACTACAACTTTTGTATTTACATTTTTTCTGTAACATAAAAAATAAACCAGATAAAAGGATTCAAAGATAAACTTCAAACATTTAAAACATCTAGTAAGCCATGAACTTTTTTAAAAAACCAAAACGTGCATAGAGTTAGGTCAACAAAACAGCGAACATTTCTCCATTTTCCCTTCCTTCGAGCTCTGCTAATTTCCGAGATATGCATACTGGTCATAAAAAAAAAAACACCCTGTATACAGGGTGGGCCAAGTGAACGTTTTTCTTCCATAACTCCACAACTATTGAAAATATGAAAAACTTTTTTATACAAAAGTGATCCAGTTTTATACGCTGCATATTGTAAAAATATTTTCGAAAACCGTTCACTTCCAGTTATACCGGAAACGAATACCAACTTCCTTATTTTAAATAGAAACGTATATTTTTACATTTTTGCATTCCTTTTTTAATTCTAAGGTTATTTTGTATAACATACAATACCTCTAAAATCTACAGTTTTCGAGAAAATTGAAAACAATACGTCAGTTGTCATATGAAATATTTCAAACTGCGAAAAGTCAATTTTTTAAATGGAACATGCAACTTTTTTTACACCATCGGATGCAAAATTAAATTATCTTTAATTTGATATCAGGTTGTCACTATCTATTACTAACAGTTTTGTAACAATTTGCGTTTTTCTGATTTTTTAGATTAAAATCGCTTATATCAGGTACGCCTTGACAAGACCTGGGAGGCGGCAAAATATCGGCACTGGCTCCGAAATGTGAGCTTCTGCAACCTTAAAGTTAATTATCCCACAAAACACTACAGAATATGTTGAAAATACACACTCACGTTTCGAAGCATCGGAGCTGTGGGGTGACATTGATCTGCAACCTTCACTACTATCGCCGTGCATATTGTAGCTTGGCAGCAGTTACAATAAGGCGGCACAATGAATTCAACAATTAACGCCGCCCACGTTGCATGAATCATTTATAGAAACCCTGTATTTGAATAAACTGTGCTAAAACTCACCAAGGGCCAGCGCTGACATTTTGCCGCCTCCCAGGTCTTGTCAAGGCATACCTGTTATAAGGGATTTTAATCAAAAAAATCAGAAAAACGCAAATTGTTGCAAAACTGTTAGTAATAGATAGTGACAACCTGATATCAAATTAAAGATAATGTAATTTTGCATCCGATGGTGTAAAAAAGTTGCATGTTCCATTTTAAAAAATTGACTTATCGCAGTTTGAAATATTTCATATGGCAACTGATGTATTACTTTCAATTTAAAAGTAGTAAACCTGCTTGAAGACGCAAATGATAGGCCATTTTCTTAACTCACGCGGCGCGCAAATCGCAGTCTTCTAGGTGTCTCATATTGGAAGATATTTAAAATGGCGAGGAGCGCTGCAAACGACGATTTTTTGCTTTAGCGCTTATTTTCTCGAAAACTGTACATTTTAGAGGTATAGAATGTTATACAAAATAACCTTAGAATTAAAAAAGGAATGAAAAAATGTATAAATATACGGGGTGTTCTATTTAAAATAAGAAAGTTGGTATGCGTTACCGGTATAACCGGTTTTCAAAAATATTTTTACAATATGCAGCATATAAAACTGGATCGATTTTGTATAAAAAAGTTTTTCATATTTTCAATAGTTGTGGAGTTATGGAAGAAATACGTTCACTTGGCCCACCCCGTATAATGGGAAGGAAAATAACCAGATACAAGAATTCAACGAAAAGAAGTTAGGTATACAAGCCATTAGTAAAACAAAAATAGAATTTGTTGCAGGACACCTGATATACAGTGGAATAAAACAGAATGATAGGAAAAGAATAAGCTGCATAATTCGAAAGGAATACAAAAAATATCTAGAGATGTGGTGGAATACAACAGAAACATTACTGAAGTTGGAAGTGTTGTGTATAAAATGAAGATGAAACAGCAGAAGATCAAACTAACTTTTGGGAAAAACTTTCAGAGATTACAGAAAACACTATAATAGTCAGGAATTTAAATAGTAGTCTGAAGATCAACAGAGAAAAGTAATAGACAAAGATTAACTGATTATAGCACAGAGAATAATATGATATGAATACGCTTACCTTTAGTACCCACTTTCCTGTCGATTTTCCTGTACTTCCCGTATCCCTTTCCATTGTATGCATTCTCCTTTCCATTAATGACCTTGATAAAATCGAACCTCTTGAATTTATCGAGCTCGATCCAATCGAGAACACCTCCATTTTTGACAGATCTGTTAGTATCCAAGCTAGTAACGGAGCTGCTTTGAGACGAAACCCATCCACTCTGTTCACTGGTGCAAGAAGACGACGAACTATAGCTGGTGATGTCCACGTATCGAATATTATCCTCGCTGTACAGATTCATGTTGGGCAGTGACTCGGTTCCGGAAAGAACCACGGAAGAAATGTACTCTCCTAAACAACCGGCGCTTCTCACTTTCCGCAAAGTGATCACATTGAAGATCAATGCTTTCTTGAGGATCTCTTCGTTTTTCAAAAGGAAGGAATCTTCTTCGGAGTCCGAAGACGTTTTGGATTGGAGGCCGTTCATGATCTGCGCCGAACTCGATCGGAAAATGTGCTGCGTGCTCTCAGACGGCGTGTGGCTCAGAGACTTTACCAATTTCTGGCACTTCTGTTTGACGTTGCTCAGGTTTTTCGATACTAACTGTCGATATTTCTTATCTACTCCGTTTAAGGCTAAATCTATGGACGAATTCGTTGTGCCCTGTTCCGATTCTAAGCTCGTTTGATTTGGTCTAGAGTTTTGATAGTCGTTGAAGCTGTACACCGAACAGTGCAAGTCTTTCTTCTGTGGGAACAATAAGTGATCGAGGGACTTGCTGTATCTCGACTGTTCGAGGTAGCAGTTAGTGTCTTTTCGTTGACTGCTGTCTTTTTTCGATGAGACTGGTCCACAAGTGCAAGATCTTTTCATGAGGGGATCTAAAGCGATTAAAACTTCAAGAAATGCAACGGGATTAATGGGAAAATCTGCTTTACCACGTTCTTGATCCAAAATTCCAACTGAACTAAAGAAATCCGAGGTATTTTGATATTGGTCTTCGAATATTATGGGCATAGTGGTAAAATCACCATCCAAAGCTGAACAGTGAACTGGTAGAGGTGGTAACAGTGCCAAATATTTTGATCTTAAAATGAGACAGTTTAGTAGTGTAAATTGTGTTCAAATAATGTGAGATGAAGAATGGAATTTAAAAAACCGCTGCAAATTGAATCAGTACTTCCACATCCAATTATCAAAATGACATTTACGTTTTTTATTTCTTCTACTATACGACTAGTAATTAGGTTTTGAGCATTTTTTCTCTCTACACATTTTTTCTAAGATAAATAGTCCTCGTGATATTAACAAAAATATATAAATTTTTAAAATCGGTTTTTTCCAAATAACTCGAAAATTATTAACTTAACAAAAAAAATACAAGAGCGCTTTCTGATCTGAAATTTGATTTTCTATATAATACCAAAATTTTTAAAAAATCGTACTAGCAGCGTACAAAATAGGTTTTTGGAAATATTTCGAAAATGTCAAAATTTTGGATAAATTTTCTAAGACACTTTTGGTGAGAAATTTAATTTCCTATTTGATGGTATTTTCATTTTTTGAATATATTAAATATATTCGGAGATATTTAGGAAAAACCGTTTTCTTTAAGTGACGCTTTTTTGCTATCTTCTAAACAGTTTGCTGTACCGATAATTTATAAGAACTAATAATACTCGCAGTTATACTACTAATGACATACTAAAACGAAAAAAATAAAAATTTGCAAAAAAGGGTAGTTACCCCTCAGTTTCGCCCCTTTCCCGATACCCTACTTACCCCACAAACAATAGGTCGCTTTGGGTAGTTGAGATTTATACGTTTGCCAAATTTCAAGTTCATATATTAAGTCTTTCGAAAGTTATCGTGTCCACAAACAATACCACAGACACACAGTTATTTTTTTTGCTCAAATTTTGTTTTTTCTTTGCGTTTTCGACCATTTTAAAGCAAATGAGCAAATAAAAATTTTTGAAAATTTTTTTCGCGATACAATACTTCCCATCCGTTAGATGTGGAAGTAAAAATGAATGAGAAGTTTAACAATCAAGATATTTTTCCATTTACAGTCTTATGATATGAAAACATAAAATTTGGTATATGGATTGAAGTTTTAAATCTATACAACTCAACAAAAACATAGTTTTCATATATTTACATATCATGATTTTCAACAAAACACTGTAACACCTAAGTTGCTGCACTCTGCTTCCCTGAGTTTACAGGGAAACAAAGAAACATGTTTATTTTCAGATTCAAAAAGTTTAAAAAAAGCACAAATAGTTTGCTAATTTTAGTACAAATTGTTAGTTAATTACTTCCACATCCAACGGATGGGACGTATAGTATCGCGAAAAAAATTTTCAGAAATTTTTATTTGCTCAATCGCTTTAAAATGACCGAAAACGCAAAAAAACAAAATTTGAGCAAAAACAAATTTCTTGTCTGTGTGTCTGTGGTATTGTTTGTGGACACGATAACTTTCGAAAGACTTAATATATGAACTTGAATTTTGGTACACGTATAAATCTCAACTACCCAAAGCGACCTATTGTTTGTGGGGTAAGTAGGGTATCGGGAAGGGGGCGAAATTGGGGGGTAACTACCCTTTTTGCAAATTTTTATTTTTTTTAATATTTTTTTCGTTTTAGTATGTCATTAGTAGTATAACTGCGAGTATTATTAGTTCTTATAAATTTTCGGTGCAGCAAACTGTTCAGAAGATATTAGCAAAAAAGCGTCACTTAAAGAAAACAGTTTGTCTTAAATATCTCCGAATATATTTAATATATTCAAAAAATGAAAATGCCATTAGATAGGAAAAAATTTCCCACAAAAAATGTTTTAGAAAATTTATCCAAAATTTTGACATTTTCGAAATATTTTCAAAAAACCTATTTTGGGCCCTGCTTGTACGATTTTTTCTAAATTTTGGTATTATATAGAAAATCAAATTTCTGATCAGAAAGCGCTCTTGTAATTTTTTGTTAAGTTAATAATTTTCGAATTATTTGGAAAAAACGATTTTTAAAATGTATATATTTTTGCTAATGTCACGAGGACTGTTTGTCTTAGAAAAAATGTTTAGAGAGAAAAAATGCTCAAAACCTGATTACTAATTGTATTAGGTTTTTTAGAACACGTGACTTTTGAGCGACTGCCAGGGGGCAAATTTCAAAACGATGCAGCTTCTAGCGCGCTGTCATAGAAACCCCATTACTTAATGCCAACGTCAGTCGCTAGAGCTGGGACATTCGATTAAATTCAAATCGTTCAATCAATCGCGTAGATTCGGATCATTCAAGTCGTTCATAAAGATCGTGAATTGAAAGTGACAGCGGTGTCTCCTGTCTCGCCAYAGCATATAAATATGCTGTCATGCTGTTTTCTCGTCGTGTGCTGTTGTCAGCCSTTAACCGTGTACGACGCACGAACGACGCTGATTCATTAGCTGTGAGCCAAATCAAGGCATGAGTCATTCAATTTGAACGACTTGGTCATGAAGGACCCAACTCTATCAGCCACGCGTCCGTTTCCAGGGTTTCGCAGGCGCGTCCCATGCGTGCGCTTTTTGCCCCCTGGACGCCATATTGGATGACGTAATCTTAAAAAGCCTAATAGTATAAAAAATAAAAACGAAAATGTCATTTTGACAATTGGATGTGGAAGTATTGATTCAATTTGCAGCGGTTTTTTGGCTGTATTACAGACTAATTGAATGCAGTAAAGAAGAAACTTCCTTGTAATCTTTAACAGATCCCAAATTGCACATGCAAGATTTTCTGAATAGTTAAGAAGTATTTAGTTACCTTCTTGCTAATTCAGCGACAGCCAAATAATTTTGATAGTTGCTCGAACATTCCAAGGCAGCACCGCGAGGATTCCGAATCAACAAAAACAGTTCGGAAAACCTCTTGACCCGCAACGCATGATGCCTTTTGCTCAGGTGCTGCTGTATCAGTGTTTTCGACGTGACTGTACTCAAAAAGCATTTCCACGTCTTCGAATTTTCGCTGCATATTCTAGCTAAGTATTTGGACGGATATGAATAAAATTCGTCGCTATCGATTTGCTTGAAAAAAAAAATCAAGTCAGAAATCCGCCACGAACAGTTTCGGTCATTTTTTTTTACATTTGTCTCCGGCCTGTCCAAGTGTTTGCCGAACTCGTCTCTCTGCCTCAAGATTTTTTTGTACTCGGCCACAACGGTTTTTAGGGCACTTCTGGCTTCTAGGAGTATCTCACACGCCTCTAATAGGACCTGAGGCATTTCATAAGGGGCTGAGGTCACCTTGCAGCTTGGGAACCTCGACTGAGATGGTGCATAAGTATGGATGGACCGGACTTTTTTGTAAGACTTTGATGACTTTGGAGTGCTGCAACAGTCCCAGATAAGGCGAGTGAAAAATGCTCTTTTACTGGTTCTTGGATTACTTTCATGAGATTGGCGAACTTGTGGGGTCAAACAATACCTTAAGCATGCACGGGACATCTCAAGTGAGAATGAGTGGTCCCCTGGTTCTCTTAATACTCATTTTAAAAGAACTTAGAACAACAGATTTTGGAAGACTTTTTTAAATGAAAATAAATAGCACTTTAGCAACACTAAAAAAAAGAAAATAGCTGATATAATAGTCAAAATAATAATTAGCAATAGAAACAAGTTCATTTGGCAACATTTAAAAAAAATGTTACTTTCATAAGAGCACTATGAACAGTATTAATTCTGTTTAAGATATACTCGTATATTTATATATAAGACAATATCTACTTTGATTTAAAAGATCTTGCATTCTTTATTTTAAGTTTCAAACAGACTACAAATGAAATAAATGTTATTTTGTCCCTAACTCTTCAAAAACATTATTCAATGACATTTCATTAAAAAACAGTCATCTGCCATTAACAACGGATATCAACTATTTCAAATGAAAATAACTGCTGTTTTAACGCAATTTTTTTAGGCCAAAAGAACAACAAAGAATTCCAATTAACTGCTGGGCCAAATGACAACTTTTACTATTTTTAATGTTTTAGCAAAAACAGTCAACTGGCTTAACTGCATGTCTGAAATTTTCCAAAAACTAAACGTTTTCCAATGACTGTTAAAAAAACAGTCAACTGTTTTGGTGTTTCGACTGATAAAAGCTAAACGTGGCAACTTAACAAAGAAACACAACTGCCACAAATGAAAGTGCTGTTTTAATTTGAATTTTCCAAAATCAAAATACTACCCAATGACGATTTGTTAGCAGACAGTCAACTATTTTGATATATCAGGCAATAAAAAGCTGTGGACACCAATCAACTGTGTCAAAAGAAAATAACTGCTGCTTTTACTAAAATTTTCCCATAAAAGCAGTGGTGACTGAACAAAGAAAGCGAATAATTGCTTCCAATAAAAGTGCTGTTTTAATTTAACTTTCCAGAATCAAAACAGTAACAATTTGGTTAAAAGACAGTCAAGTGCTTTGCAAAGAAGGCCAACTTGCTCAAATGAAAATGCTGTTTTAATGTGAATTTTCTAAAATCAAAACATTATCCTGTGGCAACTTGTTAAAAGACAGTCAGCTGTTTTAGTGTAGGTATAAGCCAGTAAAAATCAGTTGACACAAAACAACTATCTCAAATGAGAAGGTAATTAACTCTTTTAATTGAAATTTTCAAAAGCAAAACAATATCCGATGGCATTTTATAAAAAAACAGTTAACTATTTTGGTGTTTTTGGCCAATAAAAAATGACGGTGACTAAAGAAAGAAACCAATTGTTTCAAACTAAAGTAACTGATGCTTATACTTCAATTTTTCAAAAGTAAAACACCATTCAGTGAGATATTTTCTTGCCTCAAATGAAAGTAACTGCAGTTTCAAGTCTTATTTTCCAGAAAAAACATTTTTTGTAAATAAAAGTCAAAAGTTTTAATATTTCTAACCAGTGCAAACTTACCAACTCTGAACGTACCGCAGTATACCCTTCCTAACGCAGCGTGTGGACACAAAACACACAAATAAACCGCCATCACACACTACACATGCCCTTACTTAATCGAAGGCTGGTGCACGGCGACCAGAAACGAATGGACCGTCAGCGAGACGGCCGACAGGTGGAAGTAGTCGAACAACACAGGCAGGTGGTAGTGGAGGCCCTCGACGGGTGACACGTTGAGCTGCAGCGTTCTCGAAGACACCATCGTCATGGTAACCGGAGAGGAATCGCTGAACCATAGCTCCAGCACCAGGGAAAACTCCGCGTGTTCCAGCGACTCCCTGAGATTGTGCCCGTCGACGAGCATGTGGCAACGGAAGAGTATGACGTTTCTTAAGGAGACTTCTTCGTTTCTGTAGAGGATCTGGAAGGGCCTGCACGAACCGCATGATTCGAGAACGACGGCTGAATGGTAATCCGGGGTGGTAACTTCGATTTCAACATTTAACTTTGATAAAACACGTAAAGAACATCGAACTTGATAAATGCTGGAAGTGAAACGAGATTAATTGGTTTTCTGATTGTACTCTCGTCGCTTACCCTCTTTGGAATAGGTCAACATTATAAAATTTGCACATTTCGACAGAAAATTCAACAGTTGACTGCAGGTCACACATTATTTTCACATAAACATTTGTCCTGCTGGTATTATGCAATTAGTTTGGAGTTATTTTCATCACATTACGTTTATTTTTGACGGCGTCCCCTTTTATCTGACACAGTTTTACCTGCACATAAAAATAACCCCCTTTTTTAATGCGCGACGCAGGGCGCCGTTCCATCCCCAAGAGCAAACTTTAATATACCCTGTTTACACAGGGCGTCGGGTGCTTTTTCGCGAGCACCTCGTTGTGACCTAGTTCAGGTTGTTACCATTTCAACGCAATGTGAACTATTAACTGTCTGTYAAGCATTYAGTGATTCMCCGGTCACATAGTCATGTGGACCGTATATAATTATATATGTTTGATTAAACGTTAGGCGCTTTCGTCCCTTGTATACTGTGTGTGCAAAATAAGTTTATAACCTTGAAATCACAGATTTTAATATTTTTTATACCCGGTTTGTAATCTGATCTACGAGTATACTATGGAGCATCGTTTAAAGTGTTTAAAACGCAACGTTGTTACGCCTTTGCGATCTGTTATAATTAGTTACACGATTGGTACACTTTGTCAAATCTGACTTTGACATAACCTCAAAGCCGGCCTAGCTGGTCTAGTGAGTAACGCGGAAGCGCGACTGCCTATGGCAAGTTAGGCTGCGGGTTCGAATCCTGCGTAAGGCATGGATGTTGTGAATGTTAAATTATGCAATGTATGTAATACAATTTAATACCAATAAAATTTAATAAACCTAATGAGCTGGCTAATTGCCCTAAGATGGCAGGGCCATTAACAAAAAAAAATAACCTCAAATCCCGCGTAAGGCATGGATGTTGTGAATCTATAATTATGTAATGTAATAAAATTTAATAACAATAAAAGATACACCTAATGAGCTGGCTAATTGCCCTAAGCTGGCAGGGCCATTAATAAAAAAATAATAACCTCAAAGCAGCCAAAGCCAAAGTAACTAGATTCATAAAAGCAGATTCACACCCAAAAATTCTATTTAATTTAAAAGATAAGCAACTCTTTTTGATTGATTCGAGCTGACATATCACAAATCCGATTCGTGTTTTACTTTTCACACTACCTCATATTATTAGAACATATCAAGAGTTCTTTTCAGATTTACTAATCTAATTTTACTAAAAACGACATAGAGTTAGTTGGACGTTTATAACTTCAAAAAATTAATTAACACAGTTAGTTCCACCTACAACTTACTACTACCACTCAACACCTGTTTCACAAGAGAAACAGCATACTTCGCAGTACCAGGGGCGGTAGTAACTCCGTAACCGCCATGTCCATACTGATGAACGATTCTCAGCCTCTTCCCGTTCACGTTCCGAATCTCCGGTTCCACCCTGACGGGGTCCCTGTGCGGACGTAACCCCACGCGTTGATCCAACAACGAAGCCGTTTTCAAACTAGGTAAAAGAGCCTCGCAGCGCTCCCTAATGGCCAGACCATCGTACCTATTCACGTTCAAATCGAACGAATCATATTGGCGAACGCCACCGAGCGTCACAGATTCGAATCCCGGGATGATGTAGGTGTCGTAGTCGGCATAGAAGAATGTTTTGACCCATGGCGCTCTGACTTTCAACACCTGCCCTCTCATGGGTACTAATTTCTTATCTTGGCACAAGTATTTAGCGCCTAATCCGGCGCAATTGATAATGACGTCGAAATCTGTCAGTTCCGAAAAGGAATTGATGGTATGGCGGGTAATTTTCGCGCCTGCGCGGTTCAGTTGCTCCGTGGCCCATGGCAGGTAGAGCGCGCATTCCACTAAGACTGTCGCAAAAAATGACCCGTATTTCCAGTTGCCAGGGCAAAGGTTTAGCTCTTCCTCTGTCGCGGGGCGATATAAAGGCACCAGCTTTTCAATATACGAATTCTGAGGGAGTTAAGACGTTATCAAAACAGAGGGAAGCGGTCTTTATAAAGACTTACGCGAACTATGCTTTCATGGGTGCTGGAAAATATGTAACCGGCCACCTGCGTGACGCCCGCTTTAGGGGCGTCTTCCGTTATTCTCAGGGCGTCCCAGTGCTCGAAGGCGTCGTTAATCCATCTCCTGGAAATATCCGGGTTTACAGCTAATCAGGTCTTTTATTGCGCCGTTCATACCTGGTGATTTGTTCATTCGGACCGGAAAAACTCGTTCCGGGTCTAAATAAACCCGCCGCCACATAGCTGGTGGTGTCTGTTTCGAATTTTTCTGCTATTACACTGACGTTAGCACTGCGGAACTGTTTTTTCACTTCTATGGCTGTAGTTAGGCCAACTACGCCAGCTCCCACGATTGCTATATTTAAATCGGTCATTTTATGACTCGTTGACCTTTATTTCGAGTGCACTCGCTACTGTTATCAGATATTTGAATGGCTATAAGGTCAACTGAGTTATCCAATGCAAAAAGCTGCCATTGGTGGAAAGAAAAGACACTAAACCGAAGCGTGGAGGATTATTTTTGGACCGGGTTATTGCTGTATCGGCGCTATCACTGTTATATTACTACAGTTATTAAGGTGATAGAATGCAAATAATGCAAGTGCATCTCGGAATCGGAAAATTTTATTGAATTATTGAATATTTCAGAGCACAACTTTTGTCTAACGGTTTTTGTTTTGGAGATAATTCAAAATGGCGTCTAATTTTGTGTAAAGGGTAACTAGCGTCCATTTATTTGATACCTACTTCTGGACGCTAATAAAAAATCTAGTGTGTTTACGCGTTTCATAGATTAGTGAATAAAAAGTTTGTTCTTTGTTCTATTTGTCTCATTGGTTGTCCATCGTCGTTGGCGTGTAGGTAAATTATTGCGGAAGGACACCCGCCATAAAATTTTGAAGAGTTATAACTTGTAAAACTTTAATACATCACACCCGTTTCGATGCTTGATTTTAAACATTTTTCAAATTAATATTATTGAATAAGTAATGATAATTCATATAAATAGTACTATACTTACCTACTTATTTATACATAATCTATTGTCATGTCATTACCTTTAATAGTTTTTTTTGCATTATTCATAAATCGATGGAGTCGGTTCTTCATTCTTCAGATGTATCGAATCATTTGATTCACTCCATGGATTCGTTCTCGTAATTACCGATTACATCAGCACCCCGTGTACTAAATGAAACCACAAAAAATATAATATACTTATGTATTTAGAGATTCAATGTACAATCGTATGTTACGGTATAAGTTATACAAATATTGGTGCTTTCAACTATTTCTGGAACTGACCGAGCTACTACGATCCACATTATGTCATTTTTGGATACACATTGTAACTCTAAATTCAATATCCTCGGCAGCCGTACAATGACGATTACAATACAATCATGGACATAGTTTTCATCTAATCAATACAAAAATCATAATAAATAAAGACATGTCGCTAATAACAGGTCCGGCACCGAGGATCCACGAACTTCATGGTTCACGAGAAACGGCGCGAACTGGTTTCAGAACCGTCAAGTTTCAGTAACAAACGACAGTCGGGCATTCAAACGTAAAATAAAAATGGATACATTGCGGTGTAAATAAATGTCATGGCGACTTGCGATCGAATAAAATTACACATTTTTATTTAGATTTAAGCAGTTTGAAAATAGGTTAGGTATATGACGTTCGACAATATGGCGACCGAAAGTTTCGCATGTTCTGCTGTTTAATCCGAAATAGTGATGTGCGAAAATAACAGATTGTTACAAGGATTCAGTTGTATCTGCTAGCGACTGTACTTAAAACTGATTGGTTTTCGAGATCGAGAATCTATTCTTAACCATTTTTTTTAGTCATTAAAAACCCGGTAGTATCGAGTATGTACTGGTAGTAGTAGTTAATWGAATACAAATACTGGACAAATCTGTTGCTTAAACAGTGTATTGACAGCAACATATAGAATTCTGAGAAGGTTTTGAAATAAATTTTTCAGTGTATCTTATTGATTTGATCGCTTTAAAGGACGTAAATGTACCGGATAGTATTCAAAACATGTAGTAGTGGTTGTATTCAATCCGAATCAATTCGWGGACAGTGTACTGACAGGAAAGCATCGAATACAGCGAAATCAACCCAATTTTGGGGATATGTCATTTGCTCTGAGCCAGTGTTTCAAGACAACCATGAACCCCATGTAGAATATTGTCTATTTTAAACATGTACATCACAATTTTTCTATTCCGTACTATATACAAGTGACAAAGGCCCTGTTAAGCCGCATCAAAAGGAAAAACAGAAAAAGAAAACCTACGGATGCACACACACAATCGTCACGTCAACTCACTGGTTAAGCCACGGGTGTTGCAAGCACTGCGCCGCGGTGGCGCGACGATCGGGATCGAAGTCGAGCATCGGTTTCAGGAAGGCGGCAAAATCCTCGGCCTCCTTGCGGTTCCACTCGTACTTCTCGGTCAACACGTCCTCGAGGCCCCACGGCTTCAGGCCGACAATGTTCCGCAGCTCTGCACGTTTGTTGAAGTAGAGATGGGAGTGTCTGCCGCTCATAGCTATCCTCCGTGGGATTTCCCCCAGTAATTCAATGATGTGGGCTAAATGGTCTTCGTCTCTCGTATATTCCTCCCCGGAATGAGGTTCGAATAGGTAATCGCCAGTGGCTAACTCAAACGCCATGCAGGCGGTGCTCCAAATATCGGCGGAAGTACCATATCCCGCTCCTAATAAGACTTCTAACGATCGGTATTGTCTAGTCTGGATGTCTTCAGTGAAGTGTTTGTCGATCCAGCACGCGTTTCCTAAATCGGCTATCTTAACCTCAAAATCACATTCGACAAATGCTGGATCTGGTTCAATCTTGCTCTCGCTCTTGGAGGTAATGGAAGGAGAATCGTCTTCGGACATGTGTGTTATGGTTTCGATCGGGTTTTCTAAGATGCTGGGAGCCTCTCCAGCGCCCATTTCTATGCAGCCGTTAGGTAGCTTCGCCTCTTCTTCAGGACTTGGACTGGTTCCGTTACATTCGTTACTGTCTCCGTTAACGTCACCGTTCATTTTTTTCTGTTCCTCTATCTCTATGATCTGCTCCATCTGTTTCTTCAACAGCTCAGTCTGTCGCTTCTGTTTCTTCTTCATCTTCTTCTTTTTGTTCTTGCTCATCTTCGCCGTGGTCTGGTTATCCTGAACCGGAGCCGTACTAACCAAAGAAGTAGGAAGTTTGAGACCTAACTGGTGCATTTCGGATGCCTCGCACGCCAGCCTCCTAATATATTCCTCACTCACGCAAATAAGAACGTTCTCGGGTTTTATGTCCGTGTGAATTATCCTACATTTCGTGTGCAAATAATCTAAGCCCTCCAGGACCTGACGCATTATCGTCCGGACGTTGGCGCGTGGAATGCCCCTATAGTTCGACTTTATTATCAGCTTAAGCAGGTGGTGGCCCAGCACCTCGAAGACCATGCAGACGTGCACGCCGTTGACCCCACTGATCTTGAAATCGTTAAGCAGCTGAACCGTCTTGTTACGCTTCGGATCCAATGGATCAGACTCCCTAACCGCTTTCAATATCTTGATCTCGTCCAGTGCCGTCTCTGTGAAGTGCTGAGCTGATTTCACTATCTTCAAGGCTACGAACCTCTTATCTTCCAGGTCCCAACACAGCCACACCGTCGAGAAGTGACCCCAACCCAGCTTCCTGGTGACATGGTACCGTCCAAAAAACAGGTCGCCGATTTTGACAGGATGGTAGCCTCCCTTCCTATAGTCGTTGCTGTCTTCTTGTTCCTCTTCTTCGCTGGAATAGGGCTCATCGGGGTCTTCAATCGTCTCGTTACTAGAACTGTGCGTCGGTTCTAACCAGGTATTGTTGCGGTTGCCTTGGTTGTCGCCTTTTCCCTTCTTCTTGCCAGGCTTATGTCGTTTCTTCTTCGCTTGGATTGCCAGCACCCGTCTGTTAACATCGGATTTGGAGCTCATTATTTGTTAAGACTTGCTAATAAACGTCACTAAACGGAGAACTTTAACGAATCTGTCAAATGCACATCACAGAACACACTTTTGTTTGATTGTTATGGCTGCTGACCGATTTCGGTTCAACGTTTCCACCATAAATACAGATCGCGGAGATGCCGATACAGCAGGAAGTGGTTACTTAATCGTGACGCAGCACAAACACAAAAAAACAGTCACTGACGTCTTTTTCACACGATTTGCATATTACTTTTTGCATTTACACGCAGCAATAACAGAGAATTTTCAAACTTGAACCGAATCCGTACTTCTTGGAGATGTTCTGTTCTCCTTGTCCCTATTTGCACGTAGAGCCGTAACTGATGTGCTTCCTATTTGTGCAGATTACAGAACACTGTATTGCATCCCCACAAAATAAAACACTATATTATTTATATTTAAAGCTATAGATTTTCAATTTGTCGTTTTTTATACCCAACAATGTCCCATTTTCAATCTAAATGCTCTCCAATTTGAATTGCTGAAAGAATCGACGAAGGAACCTAGAAGAAAACTGCATTACCGACTCTATTACTACCACTCAGAAAGGCGATTTAATTTTTTTAAGCATAAAATTAGCATGTGTTCTTAATGGCATATCGAAGCAAAACAATAAAGAACTTCTTGGATAAGTGGCCAGGAAAACAGCGTTTTGGAATATACAGATTCCTGCCTCTGTTCTTTTTCCTGGGTGCAGCTTTGGAGTTTTCAATGATAAACTGGCAAGTTGGAGAAGTCAGTTTCTGTAAGTTGTTATAAACTGGCAGTGTCTTTTTATGCTCTTTTAACATATCATTCGCAGATAGAGTGTACAAAAGACGACAGGCACAAAAGGTGGTAGAAGAACAACTCCGATCGTAACCTAACATGCCAGCGGGAGTATCTTGGTCGCAGTACATCAAATTTTTCACAGCCTCTTTACTGTCGATGTTTCTAGGGGCACAAGCTGTTCATGCTTATTATCGTCCTCTAAGTGATCTAGATAAGTATGTCGAACAAGAGCTGCAGAAACACGAGCGAGAGACAACTACAAAATAGTTAACATTTTGTGATAGTAGTATGTTATAGCGAATAGCTTTAATAAACATTTGAGATGTTTGAGATACTTTTTTAATTCATCTCAGTTATTTAAAAGGAATATACAGGGTGTCCTTAAGACAGTCAAAATAAGATGTAAGTGAATGAAAGCTTATAAATAAGTTTTTTTCACTTCCTCTGAATAAATTGTTTAGATCTTCATTTATATGGCAAATTGTACGATTAGAGTCGATGGGAAAAAACAAGGTTTATAGAAAACAAAATGTACAAAATATGCTAGTGTTAAAATTGATGCCTTCCGCCTTATTTAATAAATTTACAATAGGTATATCGACCTTGCAAATATCGAATACAGGGATTGGTCTACCAACCCACAAATTTGACCTTTTATTTTTGACTTACATGGTTACATGTAGTGTTGTCAATATTGTAATGATTCGTTACTCAATAATCGTTACTTCACAAGAATCGAAGTAATCGATTACCAATTGTGAACAGTAGTCGTTACACGATTACTACGATTACTGCTCGTATACCGATATTCTGCAGTGCCGCAGCACAGCACAGTCATGCGATAGCGAGTAACGACTACGACGAATAACGAGTAAGGAAAGAGTCGGTTCGGATTCGATAGGTAACGACTGAAGTAAGATACGTGGATCGATTGTAGATAAAGTAGAAGGTAGTTAAAGGCGGGGAAAAGTAGGTGTTTAGTCTTTTAGCTTACAAAATAAAGATTCTAAAGGTCGCGTTGAGAAATAAGTTTAAAAATATTATGGTCCAGGTGAATGTTGTTAATTTTGTTTTTCCATCAGCATTTAATAATTATTTGCTCTGCTTCTGTTACAGTAAAAGTGAAACCGTCTGACAAAATCTTACTACCTACACAAAAAATAATAATTAATGTAATAAATATTGTTAGTGCCTTACTAAACGCATACAATAATTTAGTTTGTGGTATCCTTAATGTTTGTTTTTTCTTTTAAATACAAGAATACCACTAACGAAAAATACTCCAGATATTACTGACGCATTTACTTAATGTGTATATATTTGATAAAACTTTTTTATCTCCTTAATACCAAAATTAATCTTGTTGACGGCAAAATAATAGTTATAATAAGAATAAAGTAGGAAATCCAATATCAATTACTGATGTAATAACGCTGTTTCTATAATTACATCGAAAGAAAAAAATGAGTGAACCATTTTATGTGCATATTTTTGCATATATACCTACCTTTCATTTTTACTCTAACAATATTACTTACATTCGCCGTTGTACTTCTTTGGCTATTTTGCACAAAAAAGGTGTACCTACTAAAATTTACGTACTAAAACTTTATCTAGTCTGAACACACATCCCGATTTCATTACATATCGTACATAAAATGTATTTCTCATTGCTTTTATTTTTAATTATATATAATTACATAAAAACTTCATAATTTTTATGCGCCTTTGTTTTAAAGTAGGTACCTACTTATTAAATTTCAAACGCAGCTGCAATAATCGTACATGTTCGCGTGGAATACAGTACCTTCCGTTACCGCGGTTACTTTACGAATAACGATTATTAGTGCAACAGTGCAAGACTGTAACGTACTCCTCCCGTATTCTGGAATGGCAACACGAATGTGTTACCGCTGAGTAATCGTTAACGAGTACGAAGTAACGATTACTAGTTATACCAGTACCGAGTAATCGCGATTACATAAAAGTAATCGGGTTTGACATCGCTAGTTACATGTACAAATGGTAGGTAGCATGTAAGTTAAAGGTCTAGATAAATTACAGGCTGTATTGAATTCCGTTCAAGTCAGGTTTTAAGGCTTATGTGGCAACTACGCTTCTGTTAATCGAAGACGAAACACCACGATCCAATAAGCACATAGTGCCGCGTCACGTGATCGCATAAGGCGATCGAATTGGTTGCGCGATCAGCTGGCGCACGCGCAGTTTTATCTTTTCATCCTGTCACCGTCAGCCATATGCAGATCGTTGTTGCTGACTTCCCCCTAATTTGTGAACACGTAACTTTTTGGCCGAGCAACTGGTAAGTGTTTTCTCGTTGGTAAATGTCGTAAAAAGCTGCAAAGTATCGTGTTGAATGTGAAGTTGCTGTTTGTGATTGTAAATTAGTGAAGGTTGCAGGCGGTGATGAGCTATGTGGATTTGTAAACGTGGTGTTCTTGTTTCAGAACGGCCATATTTGGATACTACATCGATAAGGAGTGATAATTAACAGCAACATAATGCAGTACAACGGGTATAACAGCTCAGTGTAAGTTTATTTGTTCTTGTGCGTTGAATTCGTTATTTCAAGTAGATTTTTGTTCAGTATTGTATTTTGGTGTAACTATTTTTTATATTTCCGATTGTCATTTGACGTTGGCGACAAAAAAACTTCCTAAAAACATTAAAAATTGATTTGTTCAACAGATTTAGATCAAGGAATGACCGCAACGACTATGACGGACGAAACTCAAACTTCTGGGGGAACGCCATGCAACATTCAATTGCACCAATCCAAGATTTCGGGGGACCAAAACAGAAGAACAACTCGCAAAGTCCCACCAATGGTCTGGAGGTTCCAATTTGGGACGTGACGGCCTTGAAACCTTTCCGAAAGAATTTCTATGTGCCCTCCAACAATGCAAAGTCACGTACACAGCAGGACGCCGAGGAATACCGTGAAGGTCGCGAGATAATCGTCCAGGGCACGAACGTTCCTCCACCGAACGTGTGCTTCGAGGAGGGCAACTTCCCCGACTACATAATGCAGGAGATTGTCAAGCAGGGCTTCGACCAACCGACAGCGATCCAGTCTCAGGGTTGGCCCGTCGTTCTTTCGGGCAGGGACCTCGTGGGCATTGCCCAGACAGGTTCGGGCAAAACGCTGGCTTACATGCTGCCGGCGGCCGTGCACATCAACCACCAGCAGCGTCCTCAACGCGGGGAGGGCCCCATTGCTCTGATTCTCGCTCCGACTCGAGAACTTGCCCAGCAGATCCAAAAGGTGGCGAGAGATTTTGGTTCGACGACTTTGATACGGAACACTTGCATTTTTGGGGGCTCTCCCAAGGGGCCCCAAGCCAGGGACTTGGAGCGGGGCGTCGAGATCGTTATCGCCACTCCAGGACGCTTGATCGATTTCCTGGAGAAAGGCATTACGAATCTGCAGCGTTGCACCTACCTGGTGCTCGACGAGGCTGATAGAATGCTCGATATGGGCTTCGAGCCTCAGATCCGCAAGATTATCCAGCAGATCAGGCCGGACAGGCAGGTTTTGATGTGGTCCGCCACCTGGCCCAAGCAGGTCCAAGCTTTGGCTGAAGAATTTCTAGTGGATTATGTCCAGGTCAGTAATAATGCAGTTTATGATTTTTTGTTACGAACTTTAAAAGATTTCACATATTTTAGTCTTCTTTAAGCCATTAAAGATATTGAGAATTTTATTGTTTCTTCTTACGGTTTTTGTTAATTGTTTTGACAGGAAATAATAAAGACCTCCATGCTGACCAGATATAGTTCCATATCAATTTGTACACTTGCTTTGCAGTAAAAAGATTGTAAAAAAATAACTACTGTGCAAATGTTTGGATAATGTACAGTTCTCAGGTGTATTGCGATTTTAAAACTTCCAAATTGAATACCTTTTTAAATAACATTTTCAATAATATAATAATTATAACACTTGGTAATGTTTCAGTTTTAATTAGGTTTGACCTTTTTCATGTTTCGGCTTATTAGGCCTTGCTCAGAGAGTTTACAAATCAAACTGTTGCTTAAAGTTAGATATGGATTCTTCTTGTTTGTACATTGGGCAGTTGCCCTAGATTTTAAACAAGACATTGTGATTTATCTGTTTATAGTGCTTTTTATATTTTGTTACATTAATATGAGAACAGTTGTCTAAAAACATTTTACAGTAATAATAATCTTTTTTTACAGGTTGTGTAACCCTTACATACTTGCCTAGCGTAATCCTTAGGGACTTCTGTTTCTTTTCTATGAAAATTTGAGTTCACACTTGTCTCTTTCTTCATAATTTTTTTTAGATTGCCATGAAAAGCAGTGATCTGCAACTTATGTGGTATAGCTCCATCTGATTTTTTTTAATGTAAATTAGAAGTCATTTTTCTGTTTTTATATTTTCTAAATTTAAAACAAAATACCTGTCAGAAACCTCCCCATATTCGACTGGTGTAGCCGCTTGTGACATTTCTGTTTTTTCAATGATGATTCGAAGGTACATTTGTTGTTTTTCATACTTTTTTTCTTTAAAATTGAAAACAGTCTTGCCTAGCTTGCTACATTTGATTATTTATGGTGATAAAAAATGTCTGAACACATAAATATTTCATTTTTAATTATTTTTAAAAACAATATAATCAATAGATATATAGCATTAAAACTTATAAAAGTAAAGTTATGTATGATATTATGGGCTTTTAGTGATAGTTCGTTAGATATTAGTTACCAAAACTATAAAAACAAAGAAATCTTGAAGTTTTAACATAACTTGCAAATTTCAAAAAATGTTTAAAACAGAAAGTTTCTGAAATTGAAATAAAAAAAAGTATTTATAGTTCTTAAAACTGAAAATGAGACCCTCTGATGTCAATTTTAGAGGACCTTTCATCCCTATTTCAAGGAAAAAGTTGAATACATTTCGTATAACTTTTGTATCCGCTGACAGATGGTATTTGGTTTTTTTGATGGCCAGTGGTTCATCTTAAATTAAATTAATTACAAAATCATTTAATTAATATTATTTAGATAAATTACTTAAATTTTCAACTAATTCCTTAAGCGTTTGATTTTATTCGAAATTAGAATAATACATAATTTTTTAAAGCAAATAATGGGGAGAATTTTGGTTAAATTATACATATTGTCAGCATATTCTAAAATTAGTTCTTATTCAAGTTGACTTCGAAGTTGTCTTCTTCACATTCACATTCCCATGGACGCCACATATTGACATTTGTATAAATACTAAAGGGTTTCGACTTTCTCTTTAATTTATGTAGGTGTTTTTATCAACCCTATTTCCTCTACTCTGGTGAGTACCTTTATTTACAACCACAGATAGATGAGAATACCAAAAACAAATTTTCTAATCCATTTACATTTACTTAGAAATATTGGTTGGGGAAGACTCATGTCTTTAAAATATTATTGTGTTTAATGCAAAGGCAAAACAAATACAAAAATCTTTTTTGGGAGAAATTATTTGCCCTTTTTATCATGTTAATTTGTCCCAAACTGGGCTAATTTTTCCACTTGCGTAATCACCTCTCCCTTTGTTTACTGTATTAGATCAAAATTCTTTTGTCTTGACAATTTAGCAAAAATGCATGTGCATTGGATTCACACGTCTGACGAAGAAAACTTCAAAGCCTTAAAATATCTTCTTGATGAAAGCAAAGAATAGTTTTGTAAGAAATAGTGCATTTCCAGCAATAATTATTAACGTTAATGGTGATTCTATATAATACTAGTTCAATAGAGAAAAGTTCTTCTAGACTTAATCAATTTGCAGATTAACGTTGGCTCATTGGCACTAGCAGCCAATCACAACATTAAACAAATAGTCGAGGTGTGCGAGGAAAAAGACAAGGAACAAAAGCTCTGTAATCTCCTCAAAGAGATCGGCTCAGACGTCAACAACAAGATAATTATCTTCGTTGAGACGAAGAAAAAGGTCGACGATATAACAAAAGCGATCCGTCGTGAAGGATACGCCGCCATTTCCATACATGGCGACAAATCCCAGCCCGAACGAGACTACGTTTTAACCGAATTCCGTACTGGCAAGTCATCGATTTTGGTGGCCACAGACGTCGCCGCCAGAGGATTAGACGTCGAAGATGTTAAATTCGTCATCAACTACGATTATCCGAACTCGTCTGAGGATTACGTGCACAGGATCGGTCGTACGGGGCGTTGCCAGCAGATCGGCACCGCATACGCCTTCTTCACGCCCAACAACCAGAGGCAGGCGAAGGATTTGATCGCCGTGCTGGAGGAGGCTGGCCAGCCAATCTGTCCGGAATTGCAAGATCTCGCGATGTCGGCCAGGCCCATGCAGAACGGACGCAACCGCTGGCAGAACCGCAACAAGGACAACTCGTCGCCGAACTCCAACAGGGGAGGGAAGGTTTGGAACAGCAAGAGCCCGAACGGGAGCAACGAGTTCAGACAGATGACGCCGAAGATGAACAACATGAGGAACGGCGACGCGATGCAGAGGAACTTCAAGAATAATAGTTTTCAGACGGGCAGGTACCAGAATAATTATCAGAACGGGCAGTACCAGAATGGACAGCAGGGTTATTCCGCCGAAAGTTACGCGCCGAATAGAAATTATCAGCAGAACGGTGGTGGTAACAGGAACTTTGGTGAGTTTATTTATTTTTTGTTGTAATTATTAAAGCACAATAGTGCAGAGAATTCTGTTGGGTTTTTGATTATTACCTTTATGGTTTGTACACTTTCATACTTAGTATAACTGTCTCGATATCCGGTATCCGTCAGAGCTAAAAAGACAGCGAAACTCATGAGTCACCTGCAATTAAGACAGATCCTTAATCTTTTCTTGTTCTGTTAAAAAGTGTTTGATTTTTGCTGTAATTAAATATAGTCTTAGMACTATTCTTCCATATAAAAGAAAAAAAATTTAGAATTTCATTAATTTTGGACACTATATAGCACAAATTCAAATATTAATGAAATCTTATGGGTCAGCTAAAGAATTTATATTACACATTTCCTTAAGTAGGATGTTCAAAAATTCATACTACGATTACTTAGAAAATTAGACTAAAAAACGGCGGGAATGTTTAAAAACTGGTATAGAATTAAAATGAGGATATATATAATTGCAGAATCTTTAGCGTTTTATGAGTGTCTTCATTCAACATAATGAGTTTTTTGAAAAATGCTTAAAAAACCTATAGACAAGGCACAATAATTTAACTAAAAGTTTAAGTACAGTTATATTAATTATTAATGTAAAGCAAACTTCTAATTGAATAGTTTGTATGAAAGTATTGAGGGGCCATTGTTTGTCAAAATATAGTAGCTAAAGTTGCAAGTTAAACTCACATTTTTGTATGTTTGAAATTTTAAACTTGAATTTTTTTAGCTGTAGAATATAAACATTCAATTTTTTAGCTTCATAKTGCAAAATAATATTTGTTTTTCAGCTTTTAGTTTGAAACTGGCAATTTTCCTTTTTTGCCTTTTTTTTTAGGTTATAAAGTTACCATTTTTTAAGCTGCAAGTCTCATTCTTGCAATTTTACCAAATAAATTTTGACGACAATTGCCTTTGTTTAAACATGTCGTATTGTGTAACATTTTTTTTTAATATTTTCCGATATACAAAAAATTAAGTATGTTCCTACTATTTATTTGGCTAATATTAAAGCACTTAATGCAACCAAAGTCTAATCTATTTAACTTCATTTCCTTGGCGGGAAATTCAAATTAAAAAATTGTGAGTTTTGTTATATTACATGTATTTCAGGATACTGTAAATTAAGGTTAGGTCAGGTCAATTTTAAGGGTGTCCCATGTTTGTTATAATTGTAGGGTATGTCGATAACTATTAATACTAGAGGATTGCGATTTTGACATTACTATATTACTTTTTTGTTGTGAGTTGAGCTGTACCATTGTCATTTTTGTATTGTCTTGTTTTAAAGCTATAGCCAACTTGTGAATAATGTAACATTTTTTTATTTTTCAGTATCTTGATTGGGTATGTAGATACAAAAACCTGTAGAGACATTTTTTATAGATATTTTTATTCTTAATCCAGTGGCGTACTCAGAAATATTTTAGGGGGTCCATTTTAGAGATTTTTTTGTGGACACCATAGTTGGCTTTGCTATGCTTGAATTTCTCATTAAGAAAATGTATACATTGTTAGGTTTATTTTTTCCAATTTCTGTAATAATTTAATGAGATTTAACATTTTTGTTCAAATTTTGATGTAATTAATTGACGTTAAACAATGTTACATGTGAATTAATAGAAACCTTACAATGTATACATTTTTTAATCATAAAAAGTAGGTCTTTTAAACCATAGCAAGGCCAACTTTACTTTCCATTTTAAATAAATGCAAGTATTTGTTATATCTCATAAATGTGACTCTCTAAAAATATTCTGAGTACACCACTGCATTCAGTCTAATAAAATGTCTACACATTTTTTTATATATACATACCTAAGCGAGATGAAAGCTGAAGAAATGTTACATTATTTAAAAGTTGCTTATTGCTTTAAAACAAAAGACTATAAAAAATGGCAATAGTACAGCCCAACTCACAATTAAAAAGTAGTACAGTAATGCCCAATCCGCAACTTTCTAACATTAATAGTTACTATAAATAAGTCACAGTTCTGAGATAATTGCCATAATTATGTTAGATTATAATGTTCAACAAATAAAATCGAGTCTGTAAAATGTACAACTGTTTTAGCAAGCAGGAAATTTTATAATTAAATTCTGCGAATTTGAGATTATATAGCAAAATAAATGAAATACGTGGTTAAGCAAAACGCTTTTTAGAGTAATCACATCATTTCCTAACAAATTGGCACCAAACAGGTTGTCCTGATCTTTTGATTCCTTCTTCAGGAAGCAACTCGCGCAACTACACCAACCAGCGCTACAACAACCGCAGCAATGGTCAGCAGCAGCAGTACGGCGGGTCCGTATACCAAATGCCCGCCCAGTACATGATGCAGACGGCGCCCCCCACCACCGACGGCATGCAGTCGATCCTCAGCAACAAGTTCTTCCAGAGCCGCGGCCTGCCTGGCTCCATAAACCCGTGCGCCTACCAGTCGTTAGGCCAGGGCCAAACGTACGGCCAGTACTCGGCACCGATGCAGTACGCCTACCAGTACGCGCAGCCGCCGACGGCAGCGGTCCAGCAGTAAAAAAAAAAATTTCGAAAGAAGGCGGGCGGCGGTGTTAATTTTAGCGTCCCGATTCTCCCCCCCCACCACCGCAACATTGTCCCTCGGCCCCTTGCAGCTGAACGTGTCGTATAACCGTGTATATGTTTTAGGAGTTCTTTGGGTAGTTAGTGTTTTATCTGTATGCTGTTGAAATGCACGAAACATATAGAAGGGGTGTGATCGGGTATAAAAAACATCCTCTTTATTTTTCTGTTCGTTTATTATAATTTTTTTTTTTTTTTCGTTTTCCCGAAGCTGTGTTCATAGATGCAGTCACGCGAATCTGATTCGGAGCTTTCCTCGAAACCGTATGGTGCTAGCGTTTATTTTTTGAGGTGATATTAACGAGAAATTAAAGTATACAGTCAAAATGGGTTCGATTTTAAGCAATGACGGCATCTGCTGGCATACAAATTCAATGAATTTCCAAATATTTTGAATCAGTTTGTAGAAAAAACCTTTGAATTGACTGTCAATTGGTACAGAAATTCTGTTGGTAGTTTATTAACTAAATGTTGCCCTCTTTTGGCCAACTGCGAAATCAACTTTGCAACAAGAAACATCACTTTCGACTGTCAAATAGACTAATTCTCATCGTCTTCAAATTTTACACATTTCATTTTCAAAAATTATAATCTGCTGCCCAACAATATAATACTCGTAATTATATTGTTATGTATGTTGCAGTCAAATTAAGTTTAGCTCTTTATTGGTAACTATTAATCTGTCAGTGCCATCAGCCATCCAAAAGTGAAAATCAGTTAAGTCAGTAGCTCTACCTTTTATCCAGAAGTGAAACCAACTTGAACTAAAGCTGTCATGAAGATTGTCCCTTTGTTGATGACTTTAGATTTCCTTTTACAGGTGTGGTTTTAAGAGGCATTTTTAGTAGTGAAGAAGTTGGCAGTGGCCATCTCTTTGTTCAGTGGTGAAACGTATGTTAATTTCTGGCTACTGCTCTCCCCAAAATAGAAAGATGTCACTTCTGAAAGACGGAAACTAGAAAATTTTGCCCAAAAGCAGAACAGATTTAATTTTGAATGTCACCTTCACAATTTTACCAGAATTAACAAAAGATTCAGATTTTCATTGCAAAACCATTTCTTTTGACTGTATACCTTAAAATTGTACAGAGAAAGCTTTAACGCCGTGGATTTTTTATCCAGCCGCGGCTGTACTTTGACTGTATAAGTAACTGATGATCTGCTGCGTGAGAGTTTGAACATGTTTTAACAGTGTACCTGCGTGAGTGTCAACTAGAACTGTTTTTGTTTATTATTTTTTTTTAATTATCGTTATTATTTATATGGAATTCCCACACATGACTGCCGATATAGCGTCGTGTACTAGTAGCATATAGTAAGTCGTTTGTTAGCGTGGTGCTCGTCTTAAAAAACGGCATTTACGTTCATCTGTGATATTAACTCGACTAAAAAAAAAGAAACAAAGAAACGGTAGCAAAGAAATCATTTTAAACTATTATCCGCGTTTGAGAGTCTGCCCTCCAGTGTTTTAAAATGGGTATGTGATAATTTTCAAGAAAAAAAAATATAAGAGAAAGACTGAAATATCTATTAGTATTAATTTATTATACTTACCGCGAGAGGTCCACTGCGGACCTGTTATACTAGTAAGTATTTTTGAAAATTTCGAGCGCACTCTCCTAACCCGGGTAAGCCGCGATCGTTTTCAGAATTCCAAGAGAAAATATCTAGATTTGTTACGTGTTATACCTGCAGTGGCGCCATTGCGAAGACAACAAACGATAACATGACATTCGAGATGCCGAAGTATTTTGTAATTAGTCATATTTAGTTCTCCGGTACAGTAGTTACAACATGCCGACTATTTTGAAACTCTCTCTCCGATAAAACAAGTGAATAAGAATTTATACTCTTCTGTAAGTTTCCAAGCAAGTGCATTTCTTATATGTAATACAGTATTATATGCATAATGGTAATTGTTAGTATGGTTTATTTCTAGGTCTGACCACAGAAGACTCATTTCATGTGATTTCCAGTGAACTGTAATCGTATACCGAGATGTTATGTAAAAACATTTTGTGATCTGAATATAAGGAAATCTGTTGTCATCTACAAATTTGTTCGTATGCTAATGAAATATGCCTATGTGGAACTAACTGGTGTTTTATTCATTTATCTCCTCAGGATTGTGCCAGGTCTACAGCGGGAACATTGCAGAATGGTTATTTTTCCAAACATTTAAGGAAATAATAAACAAATTTACGTGTTCAGTAATGTTCTGTAATGTCACTGACATGTAAGTAGAAGCATAGATTAATTAATTTATCTATGGTAGAAGGCAATGGATAAAGAGAAAACTTAACAAAAACGTTTGGTTATATTTTAAATTTGAAGGAACTAAAAACATTCAGGGTTTAGAAGCAAACTATTTATCTGGAAGACAATTTTGCAGTATTTTACTGAAATGTAAAGAGGATTTTTTATTTTCCAATGTATTGTCCTAATTCAATTTTTAATAGAAATATCCAATGTTGGACCAGGAACAATTATCATAGAAAATAGAATTACTATAATGTAAATTTAGCTGTCTAAACAAACTGAAATACTACTAGCTTCTAACTCAATCAATAGATCATTTTTTTTTAACTAAAAACAGCATTTGTTTTCAACAAAATGAGGCTACCCTTCACATTTTCTTGATCTTATTACACCAAAATACTTACTAAATATTACGCTTTGTAATTGCATAACGTATTTCTAATGAAATAACTAGTCCAGTCTAATCTTAATCATTGTATTGATTTTTTTTCTTGTAGCTGCAAAGCCTACAAATAAAAATAGTAGGCGTAACTGTGATATTTCATGCACACCAGTAGTTCATTTGTACCACGTCAATATAACGCAGCTTTTTTTAACAGATTACTAAAATAAACCATTTCAAAATATTATAAAAATGAAATACACAGAAAACAAATAACGCGTACACATAGTCAATGAATCGTTGTGGATCTTCTGTTTACACTTTGACTACTGTTGCATTTAATCTACTTTGTGCCACTTGCCAGTAAATGTAAATTTAACCTTTAAGCTAACATTTTTAGGGTAATTTTTCTATATATTGCAGTCCCAGTATGAACAAAACGTATAATTTTTTATGTGCAGAATGAAATGAAAATTTGATATTTCGAAAAATTATCCACGATTCGAACCAAACAAGGTTCTTTCTTACTGCTTTAATAAAACGTTGCCCCCAATTACTGCATTTAACTAACATGATAGCAATAAAACAAATGTTGGTAGATACAKACTAGTAAAATCTCTTTTTTTATGAGTATTGCTAGTTACAAAATATGGGTTTCTACCTTTCGTAGAACTAAATTCTTTGGCTTACAATTAGAGGTGTCAATAAATTGAATTTTTTTCTTGCAATTTGCATACACTCTGGGTTGTGCTTCCATAGTGAAGCATCTTTAAATTGGGTTCCCGGGTCAAATGAAAGTTAAACCAGTTATTGCACAGCGATAAATATTTTAAAATACATAAAACATAACAGTTTTAGCAGGCTGTAGTCCGCCATGATTGTTCGAAAATAAATATACCTATAAATAGTAAATACCTATAAATTTTTAAATGGGAGTGGTACCAAGCATTGTCTGTACAATTTGTTATTACCATAATATACTGTTAAACACGTAATATAAATAATGTATGGTTATACATTATTACTATTTTTGCAATAATCACTTATGACGCATACGCATGTCATCCCTACTTCGCAACTATTATGACAACACCGCCCCTCAATTAGAGCTGGTTGGCCTTGAAAATAAAACATCCACGAAACAATTAATTGACAGATATGTTTTTGCCGTTTTTGAGTTGTGTACTTTATGCCACCAGAATATTTATTTGATTGCTACAACTTACGACCTAATCTAATTGTAATTGAAAATTATTACATTCGGATTACGCGAATAAATTTGGTAACGCCGCAGCGTAGTTCGTTTGGTTACGTCACGACCCGAAGAGCTAGCTCGATTCGCAGCAATCTTCCGCATTTCCCTCTCTTTGTCGTGGGCCGTTGAGCAGGTAGGTTGTGTGTTGCGTTTGTTCAAATATTTTGTCTTTTTTAATGGCCTTGCAGGCATTGCTAAAATCAATATCTGCACGTTTCTCGGCGTTAATTTATGTATAATTATCGCTATGGTGTTTTTGTTTTAGGTTTCCTGTCGCAACGCCAAGAGAACGTAAGCTTAAGCTGCAGTAATCCATATTGATATCCTTAAACATCCGATAAAGGAAACAACTTAAACAGATCGTAAACATGTAAGTAACGAGATTATTATCGACTCCATGCTTTTTCATCGTTATTTTTTGTCCAAATTCGCTTAGTGGATGTAGAATAACGCTCAAACTTTTCGGATAGAATCTGGGTTGACTTGGCGCCGCCATTTTGTTTAAGCGATGGCCTTTTAACTGCGGCACATTGGTTTTTCCGCTGAATAAGCTATTTGAAAGTGGTAATCAGCGGTTTATTGCGAGATTGATGAACTAAAAGGTCGAAAATTGTGTAAAGATCAGTAAAAATTTGTACGAAGTTGCCATTTCTTTGTTCTCAGCTGTGAAAAGCGGTCGTTGGCCTTGAAGTTGCAGCTGTAGAATCGAAGGTGGGGTTTGCACGTTTCATGTTCCGTTGTAACTTGCGTAATATGATGTAATTTCGTTTATTGATCGCCGACGAAGATAATCGAAAAGTTTGCCACCTGTAGACCGCGTGGGTTTAACATCCCTTTTCAACGTGATTCTGCGGTTTTTTTTTAATCACCTTACGTAATTTGCTCTTTTGCATAACGATCCGTGAATTTTTTGTATACATACCGTTATTTTTGTTTCGAAAACGGTTTATAAATTGTTACTTTTATAGGTTAAGTTCGTTAGCGATTGGGCGTTTACCAGTTGCAAGTAAAGACATCTTTACGAAGTTACATGAAGTCGCACCTTTACTGAATAAAATGGTTTCCGATTGGACCACAAACGAGTACGTTATTGCTTGATTTTGGTCCACTATAATTAATTTTCGTTTGCTGTCATGTTGAATATAGATCAATATCACTCTTAAATTGATTAATGTGGACCATATTTATTAGTAAGTCTTGTGTGCGGCTTCTTTTTACTGTGAAAGTTTGTTTTGTTGAGGTAAAATTGTAAATTCTGTGGTTCATGATAAATTATGATCATTAAAGAGAAGCTGTTTCCATCTGCAACCGTTTTTGTTGGTTTGTTATAGGTCTTACGGTAAAAGCAACGGAATGTCCAATGGTGGAGGTTCTTTTAGAGGCAGAGGGGGCGGCGGTGGTAKCCAATATGGCAACCGTAATTCGTCAGGTGGTCCCAACCGTTTCCGCAGCAACACAGGTGGCGGCGGTAGCCGTTTTGGTGGCGGGGGTGGCGGCGGTCGCCAGGGTAATACAGGGGGCCCCGCCGGAAGTCGTCTGCGCAAGCCCACCTGGGACACTCGCACTTTGCGTCCGTTCAAGAAAAACTTCTATGTTCCACACCCGTCCGTCGCCAACCGTTCCCCGTACGAGGTCGAACAGTACCGTCGATCCAAGGAGATCACCGTAGATGGGCACGAAGTGCCGCAGCCCATCCAGCACTTCGAGGAAGCTAGCTTCCCCGATTATGTGATGCGCGGCATTGAAACCCAAGGTAGGTTGTTAATAATGATAGTTTTATAAAAAAAATGAGCAGATATTGACAGTTTTTGCTTAAATACATCCCAGAAATTGGTGTATATTGTTTTTATACACTGTCTCAGAACTCATGAGTATGTAAATAATATATGGATAGTAGTTTGTGGCATCCTTTCTGTGTAATGTGTTTTCTGAATCAGTTTGAAATCAATTTTTTGATTGATTGTACATTTTCCTGTACATAGGTAGCAAAATGAAGTCATTTCTTTCTTCCACACAGGTTATGACGCCCCAACCGCCATACAGGCACAGGGTTGGCCGATAGCAATGAGCGGCAAAGACATGGTCGGCATAGCGCAAACGGGCTCGGGCAAAACGCTCGCTTATATCTTGCCCGCGATAGTGCACATCAACAACCAGCCACCATTGAACCGAGGTGACGGTCCAATCGCACTCGTCCTCGCACCTACCCGAGAACTCGCCCAACAAATCCAACAGGTGGCGACGGAATTTGGCAGCAGCAGCTACGTCAGGAACACCTGCATCTTCGGCGGGGCGCCCAAGGGACCCCAGGCTCGTGACTTAGAGCGAGGCGTCGAGATTGTGATCGCGACACCCGGTCGTCTGATTGACTTTTTGGAGAAGGGCACAACGAACCTGCAACGTTGCACCTATCTGGTGCTTGACGAAGCAGACAGGATGTTGGATATGGGTTTCGAGCCTCAGATCAGGAAGATCATCGAACAGATCAGACCGGACAGACAGACGTTGATGTGGTCCGCCACATGGCCAAAGGAGGTCAGGAAGCTGGCTTCCGACTTCTTAAACGACTACGTACAAATTAACATTGGGTCGCTACAGCTCTCTGCCAATCACAATATTCTTCAGATCGTGGATGTTTGCCAGGAACACGAGAAGGAAATGAAGTAAGTAGTATTGTCATTGCAAATTAACGTGTAGAAGTTGATTGATTATGAACATTTTTTATTTAACCCTGTAAAATTGACTCGTGAGGTGTTAAATCAAGGGATGGTGATGGGCTTTGAACTGCTAGTACTTGCATAATTCTATTGGTATGGTTTTTAATACATGAATATTGATTTTTTAAGTTAATAAAGAACTTAGATTGATGTCTTATAACTTCAAGGTTGTGTTATATAAATTGAGAAGCATAGAATTTTATTTTCCATGATGAACAAGGTACCTGAAAAACCATGACGTTTTTTCATACAACCACTCAATCCTCTAAGAAGATCTGACTTTACCTTTCCGGATCTTCTCTCACAATCGACTTTTTCCCCTTGTATTCTAACATGTGAATTTTTGTTTCAGGTTAAACAGTTTGCTCCAGGAGATTGGAAACAACGCGGAACCCGGTGCCAAGACCATAATCTTCGTTGAGACCAAGAAGAAGGTGGAGAACATCACGAGGGCCATAAGGAAGTACGGGKGGCCRGCGGTGTGCAKGCACGGCGACAAGAGCCAGCAGGAACGCGACTACGTCTTGAGGGAGTTCCGCAACGGCAAGTCGAACATACTGGTCGCGACGGACGTCGCCGCCAGGGGACTGGGTAAGTTTCTCTTTTGACGAGCAGGTTTGTTTGCGAAACTACCTCATCGGAGATATGATAAACAGCAAGAAATTGTGCACGAGAGGCATATAGTAGCAGCATTTGGGATTTTCCAGACTGGTTTTCGAAATGATTTGTTATCGGACAGTTTTTGGCTGTACAGTCAGGTCTCTTTCTAAGTCTACTTCAATTTTTTTTATGAATTTAGATGGTTTATGACAAGTTTGATTTTTTTATCAAACATTTTATTTGTCCAAACAAGTAACACATTTTTTTCAGTGTTTTACCCAAATTTGATACCATCACGAAGTGTAAATTGTTTATAATGCAATACGCCAAAGTAGCCATCTTGACTTACTGTTAAGTGAGAAGCTTACATAATGGTAATTGTCATATGATGTAGTCAGGTGATCAGGAAGGATTCAGAACTTAAATCTGTATGCTCAGTTTCAGATTTAAATTTAAACTTTTAAATGAGTGGTCTTCATCCAAAATGGAGTGACAAAAGTCTAAAAGTGATTGACATTAAGAAGTTTGGTTTTAAAGTTTAGGAATATTGGATTTGTCCGTTATATTTTTTTTTTATTTCATTCTAGAAAAGGTTTTATGGTTGATATGGTAATGGGTGTAATCATGTGTGCTTCTGTGATCAAAAATATTTGGTTTTGTAGTAAAATTTGTTTTGAAAACCGAATGCAAGTTTGTCATGCCAGAACTTTTTGTTCACAGATTTACATCACTGCCATAATAACTCATGCCAAGTAATGAACATTGCATAATAATTTCTGAATAATTGTAGAACGTAAATTTTATACTAGAATAATCGCATGAATTCTTCAGTATGTCACAATGTTTTTTCTTTTTTTGGGGAAGCATGATTTGTTAAAAATTTTAAAACTTAAATGGAGAGATTTGACTGTATTTATTTTTAGTTTACATAGGTTGACTTGTATACCACAGTTTTATGGATTGAAACAATGAAAATGTGACTTTTTATTTCGTATGCGAAATTGCCAGCGATTTAGGAGTGTGAGTGTAAAAGTCACAGTCTTCATGTGTTTCTTGGTAATTTTGTTGTGGTTTGGAGTGTTGAGGGTTATTTGCCCTAGACGATAAAAATGATAGTGTCTTGCTTAAAATGATGATATGCGTATGGCTTTACAGTATTAACTAATCAGTCTGGTTGTCCTTTTTTGTTTCAGAGGCACATGCAGGATGAATGCGTATTTAGCTGAAGCAATATGCTAATATTACGCTAACTATAGTTGCGTTCTTGCGAAAGGATGCAATTGTTTTGTCTTGCGGTGCCTCTGGCTGGTTACCTCCTTTTTGGAGGTAGGTTGGTTAATGAGGTAGAAGGCCGAACAAGGAAGATGAGAAAGAAAACGTCAATTCCCCTCACTCCCCCCTCCATTTTATCCTTATTCCTCCTCCCAAAAATAAAAAAGTTGTATCGCCCGATCGTCGGAAAAAAAGAGTCAGTTAAGTTGTCTTCCTGTCGGTCCCCATAAGTGGAGGGTATCCATTTTACCAATTCAGCAGGGTGTTGTAATCTGCGACCAGCCTGTTTGCTACTATTGCTGATTTTTTTTAAAGATTCGTAGCAAAGATCTTGTGGATTTTGTGATATCTCGACCGGTTAGTATTTTCACATCTCTTTCATTTAATCGAGGGAAAAGCATTGACCACCAGAACACGTAAATTTAACACGAATCATCTGCAGTTTCAGGAGTGTACAATGCTTTTCCCATTCATCGTTTACTTATTTTTTTTTCAGTCTTCACTCATTCACTTCATTACGTTTACTTGTGTACACGAAGGAACCCGTAATAACTAAAGTTTTCTGTTTAGATGTGGAAGGCATTAAATATGTCATAAACTTTGATTATCCTAATTCCTCTGAAGATTACATTCATAGGATCGGCAGAACTGGCCGATCTGACAGCACCGGAACATCGTACGCCTTCTTCACGCCCTCGAATTTCAGACAGGCGAAAGATTTGATCTCCGTACTGAAAGAAGCCAACCAGGTGAGTTCTCTACACATTATTTTTTTTACGGTACCTCTCATTTTGGCATGCCTCCGTCCGATTCACACGACGGAACATGAATGCTTGTGGGAGGGAGAGCGATATGGGAAATATGCCTTCGGTGTCCACACAAAACGTGGTTTGGATCCCACCCTCAAGTTTCCCGACAGTTTTTTAACATTTTCACTAAAGATTTTAAAGATTAGCACACCAGAGATTCATTCTGGGGGTCTCGAGTTCGAACCCGGCCTGCATACTTGTTAAAAAGCATTTTACAGTCATTTTCACTTAAGTTTTTAAGATCAGCATGCAGTTTCTTGTATGTTTTGATAAGACAATTCAAGTTTTTTAACATTTTTTTATATTAGCACACCAGAGAACCCATTCTGGGTCTCGGGTTCGACTCCCGACCTACATGCTTGGTGAAACAGTATTTTACGATCTTTTTTGATATATTTAATGTGTTGCAGATTGTCAATCCCAAATTGGCAGAAATGGCGAGTCGATTCGGTAACAGCAGCTATGGCGGGAACAAAGGAAGATGGGGTTACGGAGGGGGTTTCAAGGGACGGGAAAACAGTGGTCCAAGGTCACACCAGCGCTTTGGCAGTGGGGGAAGTGGAAACAAATCAAATGGCTATTACAATGGAGGATGTAAGTAAAATCTTTAACATCATGACGATGTACGATTTTTTTAATATTTTAATTTAGTTAAATTCAGTTCAATGTGTGATTGTGAGTTTTCTTTGCAGCTTACTAAAGAGGATGCAAATCGAGTTTCTGATGACGTCCACAGTATTTTCTTCAAGTACATTCCACCTTGTGTTAAGAGAGGGGGATGTGTGGAAATGGTTTCTCCCGCCTAGGTGTGTCTGTCACTCTGTAAATATGTTCTCGTACACAACACACTCCAGGAAGCGTTTATAGAGGATTGCAGCAAATGTTTTTTGGTTTAACATTATTATATCCGTATTTATTGACTTGTTTGTGTGAAAATGTATTCGTTTAGTTTGGTAAGTTAACACCTTACATCATCCTGTGATTAGAGTTTCGGTTTATTGTAGAAAGAATTTCTTTTTGTTACATATGGAAGTTAATTTAAATAAATGTAATGTTTAAGATTTAAAAGTATGTTTTTTATTGTTTTTCCCCGCAGTTTTTTTTTAACAGGGGGTGGTTTTTTTTTGTAATGGTAAGTAGGTGGCATATTTAGGAATTTTGCTTAGTTTCTGGAGGGTGGCTATACATATCTGCAATTATTTTTTATGGCAAAAATTATAATAGTTAAAACCTGCAAATTGATTTTTTTAATACATTTTATACAAAATTTTTCATGATATTCAAATTAACGTTTAAAACTAGTGAAATTTTGACTTTTATACAAGGTGTTTTCAAAATACACCGACGTTTGATAGGTGACGAAAAATGAGATTCTAGAAGATTTTCATAAACAGGGTGTTAAGTGAAATTTAGAAAAATGTCAACACAGTATTTTAACCTGCAAATATCCCGATTCTGCCACATCTATATTTTCCGCTCTTTTTGGAGATAATATGATACAGATATTCTAGGAACTTTAATTCAATTTGCAGTCACTAAATACATTACAGTACCACAATAGTCATTTTAGGGTAAAATAGCATTTAAATGCTTATAAAGGAGATGCGAGAGTTCATCAGAGCCTGATATTTGACATTTCTCAATCTTTAAGTTTTTTTGGTAGTTTGGTACCCCCTCCTTTAAATTTTCTGCTTCTATTTTGCACTAAAATGGCCAAAATAAAGGAGATTGGAGAGGAAACCAAACTACCAAAACTAACCCTAAATATTTCATGAAATAGCCTCATGGAAAATTTGGTGAAGCTATTATGTATAATTTTACTTCCACATCCAACGGATGGGAAGTATCGCGAAAAAAAATTTGCTCATTCGCTTAAAAATGGTCGAAAACGCAAAAAAACAAAATTTGAGCAAAACAATTTCTTGTCTGTGTGTCTGTGGTATTGTTTGTGGACACGATAACTTTCGAAAGACTTAATATATAAACTTGAAATATGGCAGACATATAAATCTCAACTACCCAAAGCGACCTATTGTTTGTGAGGTAAGTAGGAAATCGGGAAGGGGGCGAAATTGAGGGGTAACTACCCGTTTTGCAAATTTTTATTTTTTTTATATTTTTTTCGTTTTAGTATGTGATTAGTAGTATAACTGCGAGTATTATTAGCTCTTATAAATTTTCGGTACAGCAAACTGTTTAGAAGATATTAGCAAAAAAGCGTCACTTATAAAGAAAACGGTTTTTCTTAAATATCTCCTAATATATTTAATATATTCAAAAAATGAAAATGCCATCAGATAGGAAATAAAATTTCTCATAAAAAGTGTCTTAGAAAATTTATCCAAAATTTTGACATTTTCGAAATATTTCCAAAAAACCTATTTTGCACCCTACTCGTACGATTTTTTTAAAATTTTGGTATTATATAGAAMATCACATTTCTGATCAGAAAGCGCTCTTGTAATTTTTTTGTTAAGTTAATAATTATCGAGTTATTTATTTGTATTTGGAAAAAAACGATTTTAAAATTTATATATTTTTGCTAATATCACGAGGACGGTTTGTCTTAGAAAAAATGTGTAGAGAGAAAAAATGCTCAAAAACTGATTACTAATCGTATAGTATAAAAAATAAAAACGTAAATGTCATTTTGACAATTGAATGTGGAAGTATTGATTCAATTTTCAGCGGTTTTATCCTTGACAATACTTTTACATAGAACTTGATATTTAAAGTTGCCCAAAGGGCACAAGGACACTAAATATATATAAATGTTATTTAGATTATAAATAGTCGCATGGTAGTGCTGGGTTCTTATATCTCGAATTTCGTGAAGCTAGCCTTATAGTAATTTTAGTGATGTAATTATAACCTTATCCTTAGTAATATTAAAAAAAGATACACTTTTACATAGAACTCGATTATTTAAAATGGCATAAAACGCACAAGCACATTCTCAAAATATTTATGTGATATTTATATTATAAATAGTTACATGAAATCAAGTCACACGATGGTGATGGGATTTTTAATCTCGAATTTCGTGAATTTTAAAAAGTAACTCTTAATTGGTGATTTTTTTTTATTTGATAGATCATTTCACAGTCCTTTTACATTAGAGGAGCATCTTTATGGTAGCAAATTTAATTAAAACTACTTATTTCTTCTTGCTCTTCCCCTTCTCCTTTTTGGGCGACTTAGATCGACTCCTGCTTCTGCTGCTCTTCTTTTTACCCTTCTCGCCACTTTTCGGCTTTACCTCTTGCACTTTCTTCGCCCCTTTTTTCTTCTTCACCTTTCGTTTCTCTTTCTTTACAACTTCCGTCGATCCCGCCTTTTCTGTTACCTTTGCTGGTACATCGGCAACCCTGGCGAATTCGTCGTAGCTGAAAAGTCGACACACTTTACCTGAAATCAAACCACTTGTAACTGTCGCATCTACAATAAAATTCCTTTATATACCATTGCAGAAGTCTTCGTAACATTCTGAGCATGAAACCACTCTGTTTTCTACTACTCCGGACTTGTTCTTGATCCTGCGGGTCTGTGGATCCATCGAGAAGCTTCTTTTGTCGCTGACGGCGGTTTTCATTTGTAGTTTTCGAAGCTCTACCAACCTGTTGAAAAAATTCGTTTTTCTTACGAAGAATATCAACTTTTTAACTCACCTGGAAAACATCTCCTCTTCCACCTTGGTCTTAGGTCTGTTGGTAGTAAGCATCTTCCAGTCGATAGAAACGCTGGCCAAATCGTCGATGCTGAGCTCTCCCATCCCTTGAGGTAATGGATCCAGGAAAGGATACGTCTCCTTGGCCTCCTTCAGCTCCTTCTTCCCGATTTTGAACTTGAATTTCTTGTCTTTAACCTTGACCTCCTCGTTTTTTACTTTGTCTGGACGAATTTTAAAATCTGGCACCCTGTCCAGTAATTTTTTGAAGTCGTCCTTGTTGTTGGTGACAGTCTTGGCTAAATCTAATATAGGAACGACCTCCTTCTTTTTGCCCAAGAAGTCGTCGAACTTTGCCATCTATACAGAATTATTTACAGTTTCGAAATAGTAAATGGAAGTATGCGTTTCTCGACACGGATTTTCGTGTTCAGTCTCTACAATCGGGCAGATAACTCCTCGCGGAGCTCCTAGGTGTCGCCAGTTCACCTCCATGTAGGCACTGGCAACAGCACCTGTGCGAATGCGATTTGTAGTATATCTGTTCTTTGTCGGACTCGAGGGGGATTATCTCAGTTTGGTATACGCTGACGTTTCTCGCGAACATGTGGTCGTTTCTTCTCCACGTTGCCCTCTGTCTCTTTTCTATGTAACCCTTCCTCCTGTACGTTACCGGACTGGTCTGACTATCGTCGCTGGAATTGGCAGAACCTTTCGCCTGTCTCATCTTCTGTCTCAGCTTTCTTCTCTGGTAGACGGGATCCTTTTCGCTTTGCTTTAAATATCTAGTGGGCGGTCTGTTAGCTCCCCACTTGGGCCTCTCTTCAACTTGTCTGCCTTTCCTCATACGCGAATCTTCGTTTATTTCGAGGCCGGAAAACTTCTCCCTCAAGTATTTTTGATCTTCGTTTCTGTGGTAGTCGAAGTCAGTTTGGGTGCTGCTGTTTCGAAATTGTTTCGTTCTGTACTGAGAGGGAGTCAAGATACGATTCTCTGTTAGTGGGCTGGTTGCTTCGTTGGTTAAGGCGATTGGTACTGCTATTGGTAGCGATTGGGGGATACTGGCTGGCGCTGTCGGCATCAATACCGCCAACTGCAKCCCTTGAAGGTTCTCTAAGGGTGCTGGCAGCAACACAGCTATGTTATCTCTAAAAGGTGATAAGGGTTGCAACCTCGATGTATCGTTCACGTGTTCTATCGCATTGTTATCTTTATTTATGTTCGTACATTTGCTCTCTTGGTTTAATTCAATACTAGCAGCGTTGTTGTTGCAGATATCTTCGTTGTTCGTTTTTTGTTGCTCTGGTTTGTTGTTTAATTCAACATCTTCATTTGTGAGCACGTTTTTAATAACGTTATCTTCCTTTACAGGAGATTTGCTCCTCTCGACATTCTCGTTGACGTTCTTATTCTTCAACCGTTCCTTTTTGGATTTAGCCTCCTTCTCTGCAAGCTCCAAAGCTTGCTGAAGTGCTTCTTTCCTCTTCCTCTCGCGTTCTTGCTTCTCTTCTAGCTTCTTCAGTTCCATCTCTCGTCTCTTCATCTCAATCTCTTGTTCCCTTTCGATCCTCAACTCCTCCTCTCGCTCCTCTTGTATTCTTCTTTGCTTCTCCTCCATCCTACGTCTTTCTCTCTCCTCCAACTGTTGCCTGATAGCTTCTTGATGGGCTATGGCGATCTGACGTCTTCTCTCCCTCTCTGCCAACTCCCCTGGCTCCAAGGGGACGTTTTGTCCGCGTATGAATGATCTAAAACTCGATAACCTAAAGGGAAACCCATTTTCTTCAATCCTCATTCTCGATTTACCTGTTAGATCCGCTGGATCCGGTGCACGGCCTCTCGTTTTCGCAATCTTGCTCGGGAGACTCCGAAGGAGAGGAGTTGGCGACGACCAGCTCCCCCTGGCGTTGCAACCCCCTCTTGACCCAATTGGGCGGTTCGTTGGCCTTCTCGCCGTCGCTTTCCCAGAATTTCCCCGCGCCCCACCTCATCCTTTCGTCTTTGTAGCTCGACGACGATTCGTATCCACCCTGCTTGGCGTGTTCCGGGGTGTAATTGGCGCTGTCGCTGCCGTAACCGGAAGTCTCGCCGCCCAGGTCTCGCTCCAGCTTTTCCGAGACATTGGGGACCTGGGGACGCGTGAGGGGCGGCAAACTGGAACGCCGCTCGGGGCTTTTGCGGACGTAACTCGAACGCGTTAAATACCTGCCCCTGGAAAACGTGTGGCACATTCGGTCGCATGAATAATTCATTTTGGTTTGGGTTCTTTGGGAAATTGAGACACGCGATGGAAAAAGTAGGTGGTGGCCGTGTCCCGTTTTCTTATCGCGTGTTTTTTTTTATCGTTGAGGGGAAAGCAACTCGATTGTACATTGCAGTTTTATATGATTATGAAATACTATCAGTACCTACTAAAAACTTATTTATCAAGTAATGGGACACTATAACTATGACTTTAACATCATTTTTGGCGTTTTATATAATAACAGCTTGAACATAATTATCGTAATTAAATCTTGACCATAAAACATCCATTGCCCGCTGAAAGAAACAATATGAAGTTCTATGTTGTAACTAACTTTTCGAGTTTTATCTGTAAATTATGACTAGCCGTTGAATTCTATAAGATTGTTTTAAACTTAGTTTGCTTATTATTTTGTTTGATAGTTATACATTGTCAAGATTTTAATAACTAAGATAGTCGGTAATCATGCAGAACATGACGTCACTAATCAGCTATCAACTACCTAACTTTTCAATCTAATAAGCATAGTTTTGCCCCTGCTGTCCCATTTCCAATCGCGTGATTTTTCGTCATTAAAAAGAGAACAAGGTCGCTTCATTCGCTATAACGATAGCATCGTTATAATGTTGAATATTCATTCTTTCCACATACATATATGATTCAGGCTCATTTCCTTGAATTATACCCACAAAGCTACAGCAATTATAGAGGCCTCGTCAATCAATTTCTTTGTACACCATCGTCTATTACGTATGCAACTTTATTGATTCAATTGTCAAATACCCGTATTGTGGGTGTCTTCTGCAACTAGAATTGTGCCATTATCGACCTACTAACCCGTTAATAACGAGCGTATTAAAAAAAGTAAATCTAGAGCGACTATAAAACCTTTCATGTTCATATTAAAACTTGTAAGAAGCTCGTTTGAGTAATTAAAAAAAAAGACAGAAGATGTAGCAGGAAATTAACTAAAATTAATTTACTTATTTTAATTATTACTTCGTTAAACGTCACATTTCCTTGACAGTTCTAAAAGGGCGCGAATTTCGAACATTCAAATGAGTTTTTATCTCGATTCGTTTTGATTGAACGATCTAATGAGGACAGACGTTATACGAGGGATATATATAAACTGATACCTTGCAAACATTTTATCCTGAAGGCTAGCCTCATACTCTTTGGTCCCCCAAGGTGCGGTCAGCATCGCCATTTCATCTGAAACCGTTTCGTTTTTGTAACGAATCCAATTTTTGTGCAACAAGTCACCTTTTTCGCGAGCCCACTGCAATTTTTTCCTTTCGACTAAAGACAGTGGTTTCTGCTCCACGTAAGAAGACATGTCCCTCGACAGTTTCGCAGATTTGCCTCATTACAACTTCTGCAAACTGTACGGAATCACGTCTCATCAGAATTTCGTCAGAAAAACGCATACTTCCACAAGCGGGACATAAAATAATAGCTTACCTGTATCAGATTGACACTAGACTTCTGTTGGACGCACTGTTCGGAGGAGTTCACATACAAAAAGTGACCGCAGTATTTGGAACAATCATTTCATCTTCATTTGAATCGATGGTGTTGTCATGGCGATGGCTTTGCAAACACCGCAACAGGGTGAATGTCCCGCGCCCATGCATGTGTGGTGTCACATTTATTTTTTATGCGAGAAAGTCTGACGCTTGCTAAAAATACCAGGAGAAAAGTAGGTTGTGGGTTTAGCTTCTGAAAGTATTGCGATTGAAAAAAAATCTTGCACAAATAATCATTCGAGCAGTGTTAAATATTAAGACGACTTAACGTTTCGGAAAGTTGTAGCTCAAAAAGTTGGACAATCAACATTCGTTGAAATAAATTTGACATTATTCGCAGTAAATCACATTAAAAGAACCGAATTTCACTAGAGTGAGGAGAGATTTACTTCAATAGAATAATGATAAGTATCGTATCTAAATGTAAATAGTAAAAGTATACTGCTGTTCAAAAAACTTCAAAGTTACGTCATCCATTAATAGCAGAAGTGATTTATATTGTTATTATGAAATACTTTTCGTAAATACTGGTATATTATATTACCTGATATTATACTACATATCAATTTGTCGATGTCTTTGTGTTAAATTTGGTACGGCTTGATTTTCGCTGGGCGGGTAGTAGATCTGGCAACAATGCTTCACATCAATTGATGACGTAACTTTAAAGTTCTGTGAACAGCGGTATATCATTTTTTGTTTATTGCTCGGAAACGAGTAATCGTTTTACTTCTTAAAACTCCTGACATCTGTCATCGTGGTAAAAAAAACTGACGTCGCCACTGATTTTTAAACTGATATCGATCAAACAAGATGCCCTTGTTATCAGCGCCCGGAATTGCTGAACCTCCCAGAAAATCAATTTTGGGAGTTTTAAAAGATAATTTGGCCTTCGCCAAACGAGTAAGTTTCACAAACTTCGTATATCAACAATCAACTTCAAATTTTAGGTGACCTACGTGCACAGGATAATCTATATAGGAGGGCATACCATGAAGAAATTTGAAGAGACCCCCACTATTTGCGACGTCATGCAGCAAACTATAAAAGCGGTGAACAGCGATTATTGCGAGGAAAAACTGACCGGTCTGTTACTATACTACCCCATGTATTTTTGTCATATGCTAGAGGTGAGGACGAATATTCAAATTTGCAGATAAGTATGCATTTCGAATTACAGGGAGCCGAGGACAGCATTGCCAAACATTTCGAGATTCTCTCGGGAAAAGAGGAATGGGCGGAAAAGATCGTAAAACCGAAGCTTCTAGTGGCCTATCACCACATAAACCAGGTTATCTTTGGATGTATTTCGTGCTGGTAAAATTTGGCACTTTTATAACCTGCTTTCTTTTCAGAGGTTCTTCAATAATTGGCTCTCTCTTTCGGGTAAACCCCCTACGCTGCTTGAAAAGATTGACCCTGGTTCTGATTTGGAAACGACTTATAGGCACATTTATACTTGCATAAGGAAGTTATACGGATTGGCTCTGCAGTTGCGGAGCTGCAAAGTACCTAGACCACAAACTGTACGCTTGAAATTCTAACACTTTTTATTTTCAGGAAGAAGATTCGGAAACCAAAGAACAAGATGACGGCGAGGTTACCAGGGACATAAGTCACATGGCGATTGCTTTTCAATCGTGTGACAGAATTAGAATAACCGAATTTTTGCCCGAATACAATCTTCTCGATTTTTTGTTGAACACACCTCATATTTATGACGTTAAAGATTACACTTCAACGTATGGGTGCGTTGCTGACATAGAATCGTATAAAGGTGAGTTAAATAATGTGCGCATGTCCAAACTTGGCAACTCTGCAGTACCCATCTAATTAGATAGTGCACATCACTATTTCATACATTGCTACCAACTTGACCTTTAGCGATCTTTTTTTTTGTTTCTTTCAGATATGGTGTGGCCAATTCCAAGTTCTTTCATACCTTTTAACGTGTTCACCAAAAACGTCGATCCGATACAAGACCTGCCACCGCGAGAGGGAGCTGAACCAGCAAACGTCGCAGAGAACGAGCAAAATCAAGAACAGCAATCAATTCAATAAAGTTTTATTAAATGCCCAAGAACTGACATATATTGTAGTACCTTCTTTTAACTTTTGGTCGCTCCAGACAGCCGTAAAGATCGTTCAGTTTGAGGCAGTCTTCTTTAGACATTGCCTTCCGCTGACCGAGTTGGTAGACGCCCGGCATTTTTGGCGAAATTGTCGGTTTACCCTTTCCCTTGCTGAAAAAGTACCTGCCGTAATGCATGATGGAATTGTAGTCATATTCAAAGCTGTACGTTGTGTTCTCGAGGCTCTGTTTGTCAAAATTCGACTTGAAATCTGAAAATTAAACGGTTAAGCAAGTTATTTGAATTTTACACTTGATTCGTTGCCAACTACTAACTGACACAGTGTCAAAGTCCGCTAGTTTTAAGTTGGCAGCTTCAATCACTGACTATGTATTCCATAGAATGCGTAGTCAGTAATTGATGATAAGTAGCATCAACATTTCGAACGTTACAAATTTAAACTTCCAGGTATGTTTTTGATAACAGTCCAAGGAAATAATATATTTCTGTTTCTAAGCTTGAAACTTACGCGGAATTATGTTATCTGCGTGCACTTTCACGAACTTATCCCTATCCCAGCGGGACTGCTCGTGAAAAACCCCCAGGGCGTGCATCAGTTCGTGGATTGCTCGTCCTTCTGTGCCGAGGCAGTTCGGTCCAGTGGCGTCCGGCGCTTGCAGACTCACGATCTGGGCTCCCCCGAACTTGCCCACGAAAGACCAGCAACCTTTGGGGTACTTAATGGGCCAGATCAGCAGGTAGTCCTTGCTCTTGCCGTTCCAGGGCACGAAACGTACGCACGTCATGAAATTTAGGGTGCGTATGGCCTTGTAGATGGTTACCTGGTCGGAGGGCTCTGCAATGTTTCGATAAATGTTTTAAATTAGTTTGTTCTGGTTTCTCTTATCTTCGTTAAAATTAATGTTGCCTAAAATCAACCCAGTAACCATGGCAACACCTTAAATTAAGGTCTGTGATTGGTTTAGATTTTAAAAACAGCGTTGTGTTTAACTTAAAATAGAGTAGAAGAGCCGGCCCCATATATCTTAGTAAAATAACTTTATACGCTGACGATTTCTTGCGTAAACAAGTAGAAGTTTGCTACCTGCTTAATGGAGGATTATGAGCACATGACCAGTGCTTTTAGCGAGACACTATTATATCTTTTCCCACCACGCTCGCCCTCTACTAGCTAATTTTTTTGACCGCCTACTATTTACTCACCATATAAAGGACTGATGACGTAGGGCACCGTTCCATTTTCCCATAATTTGTCGGGAAAGGTCTCCCAGCGCAACCCTACTCTCCAGTATCTATAAATCTCATTGGTCATCGCCATGTCGCCTTGGAAAAGCCCCGGCGTCAATTCTGGATCCTGATTTTCATCAGAAAGCGTCACATTTTGAGGAAGATCGACTATACATCGAAACAGACGCGTGTTACAAATATGTCTCGTTAAAAGTAGAATACTTGCCGTCATCGGGTATGGGCGGATGAAGAACTTCTGGTACATGAGGCAAAATATAACGGCTTTGTATCAAAGACACTTTTAAAACAACTAAGATGACACATTTCATGTTAAAAAAACGCGTTCCAGTGTGTGCGGTCAACTTTTGCAAACTAAGACACGTATGACGGACAGTTTTGATCATTTGCGAAAAGTAGACCATCCTGGTGCATGAGCGTATTCGTTCGTCAGAGGAGTGGCTACAGAACTAGTAGTATTATCGAGCTTGTCGGTAATTGACCAAAAACCGCTTCTTTATTTGCCTACAATTGCTCTACTTTTTAATGAACCTTCTTTACTCTGACTTTTTCGGGGTTTATATTTTACTGCTGCGCGAGTTCGATTTTTCCCCGCCAGTATTAATCGATTCGAAGTCGACATCGCTCGCAGACAAGTAATTACGCCTTTGCAATCATCATTTGTGATTACGGTACTTTAATAGACCTGTTGCTTGGTACCACATCCGTTTACTGACCTTTATGTGAACAGGTGTGCACACACTTGAATATGTTTGCGTTATCAAAGCAGACAGACCTGAATCTAAACGCAATAGTGCAGAAATTGGGTTTGATTTTTGGATCAGTCTGGCGGTATTTAGCAAAATATTTACCAACGTGCAACAAAAAAAAAATTACGAACTTGTGTGTATCTAATTGCTGCTTTTGTATGTCATTGATATAGCCGGTACTGAACATAATAACGGAGTAACACGTAAATGTATGGGAATTTGAAAATATCGAATGAATAATTGATCTCTGTAGTGCAGATGTCGCTTATTATTAAGAGATTCGATCACTCGTCTCTGTAAGAACTTCCAATCAAACATTTAGACGATACTTTTGTTGCACAAGGTACCGAATAATAAAATAAACAAATGATGATTACTTTGAAATAAGTAATTATTACAAATCAGTAGTCAGGCATATTAATTTAGCGTCGAACTGGCAACATTGGCAGCGCGTATCATCGATTGCACTGGTAACCAACCAATCAATGAACAGCATGTATGGACGTTTTCTCTGACGTACGTAGGATGTTCTGTGCCTTTCATCGCGAGTTCAAAATGACAAACATGTCAATAAAATGTTGAATTTTAGCATTACGAATATCTCCCAAGATGCGGACAAACGATTCGGAAGCGTCCTTGTTTTTACTGGCGAATTCAACTTTAACATATGACTGATATGTGGTGCCCCACTGGTTAAAACGTTAGGTTTTATTTCATTTTAAGTTATAAAATTACAAACACCAACCATTCAGTTTGTCGCCATACGTATACAGTTACCGTATAATTAGTAACAATTAAGAAGTTATGTACCATGGCACATTTATTTGTTTGCTCTAAGCGACAAATCAAATGTTAAAAAAACGAATTTAGCAAAACTCAAACTATGGTAAGTAAAATAACACTTAAAAAGTTAATGAAACTTAATTTAAAAAAACCGAGTACCTGACGTTATCCATGTTATCATGCCCTTTCTAATAAAACAGGGCTATTTTTGTGGCATGACAGATGGCAGATTGTTATTCTTTTATAATAATAATAATAATATGGTTTATTGAACTACATAACATAGTACATAGTACAATAAACAAGGAAATAATAAACAACAAGTTCTGTTGTGAATAAAAAATATAACCCACTTAAGCTTGGCTTGTGTGTGGGGTGAGCACAGAAAAAAAATAAATAAGTAAACAATAACAACCAGACTTAATCTGACAAAAGTAAAAAGAAAAGAATTGACTGCTAGAAAGCTTAGAAGACAAAAATCGAATAACAAAGGGAGTTAATTAAAAGACTTTACTCCTGTACGTAAAAGACTATTGCACAATCATCATCCCACGTTGTTAGTAAATAAACGGCCATTATTTACTTAATCCAGTATACAGACAAAGATACTAATTGTGATGATAAATGTAAATGTAGCTTATAAATGTGCTGTATTACTTACCAAATAGTAATTTAACTTTGTGATCGCATCAGCTTCAAAGTTCAACAACGCAATGTACTTTTAGATAAAAAAAAAACAACCAAATCAAAACGAACTGGAATACAGGAATTTATTCAGAATAAGTTGAATACAAAACGTTAATTTTTAATGTGCACACATATATTGCAAGCAAAATTAAACTAAAAGATTCTCCAACCATTTAATGAGTACAAACTTAAATACCTAAACATCAATATAATCTTAAAGGGGATAAACTTTAACTGGCAGCTTAATGAACACTTGCTCTAGCATATTTGTACGATTATCACAGACTACCAGTTAAAATCTACCCCTGAACATGAATTAAATTAAGAAAAAAAAATTATCTTAGAAATCTCCATGGAACGTTAATTAATACTCTGAAAGAAAACAAAACATGTATATTGGGGTGTCAAAATTCAAACCAAACTCTCTCACTTTTGAATCCGGAATAACCATTCGACGCTCCGGTGTTGGGAAACCTCTTCTGCATGTTGAAGTTTCCGGGTCTGGAATAATTCTGGTTCCATCGGGAAGTCTTTCCTCCATAGCCGTGGTTACCAACGCGAGAAACCATCTCTGCCAATTTTGGGTTGACGTTCTGTACAAAAAAAAAGTATGTAGAGATGTGGGAAGTGGAGGAAAGTGGATCCCACCAACCTGATTGGCTTCTGTCAGCACGGAAACTAGCTCCCTGGCGTGTTTAAAGTTGGAAGGTGTGAAAAAGGCGTAGGAAGTGCCCGTAGAGTCACACCTTCCCGTTCTACCAATTCTGTGTATGTAGTCTTGTGATGAATTGGGATAATCGAAGTTAATGACATACTTAATGCCTTCTACATCTAAACGTGAAAGTAAGACGGTTATTACGGGGATTAGGGGTCTCCCCCCCAAAAGAATCAGATCGTAAAGTGACACTTTTGGAAAGAAAATTTTGAAAAGCTTATTCAGGCAACTTTGAAATATAGTAGTACAATAGTGGCAAATACTTCTCCCTTCGGGATAATATCAAACCTCAGTGTGATGGCATAAATTACTGATACACCCTTTATACTCCCTCTCTCCCTCTCTGTCCTCTCCTCCTGGTCCTTTTGGGCGATGTTCTCGACGAATTGGCGGTGGAAAAATCACACACATTAATAAAAATGCATAGGCAGAATAAGAATCAATAAATTATTTCCATCACTTATTTTGGCTGCCACTTTCATACTGCTGCCTTTGAACTAATAGAATACAATACTTACCCAAACCGCGGGCCGCCACGTCAGTAGCGACAAGTATGTTTACTCTTCCGCTTCGGAATTCCCTCAGGACGTAGTCCCGTTCCTGCTGGCTCTTGTCTCCGTGCATGGACGCAGCGGGCCACCCGTATTTTTTGATGTTCGTCGTGACATCTTCGACCTTCTTCTTGGTCTCGACGAAGACGATCGTCTTGGAACCGAACTCGGCGTTGTCTGAGATCTCTTGAAGGAGGTTGTTCAACCTGAGGAATTTGTGGTTATTGTAGCAAACAACGACAAAATGTGCAACAAATTATTGCACTAATTGGGATGTTAAAGTCCTTTAACACTCAACTATGACAAGAAACGAATGCCAACACATTTTGGACACAAGTTAATTTTTATTCTTGTTAAATAAGCTTCGCCAAGTTTAACCCACAATATTTTATTTTATTAAATTGTTTTAGATGTTCATTGCATCTATTAAGAAATAATCTTCGGGTTTGTCCAATATAAACAGAATTACAATCGCGACATGCAAAGCTATATACACCTGAATGATTTAAAACGGATATTTTAAATTAAAATAATTTCAAAAGACAAACTGAGACCAAATTTTACCTTTTTTATCGTATGTGATACTTAAATTTTGTCAGATAGTTATAGTACAACTTTTCTATGTATAAGGTGATTTGAAAAACCGTTATTATAAGCAATTTGGAGAATTACAAGTTGGTTTCCTGAAAATTTCAAAAGAAAGATATTGAGAAGACAGAGGAAATGTCATCAACTTCTGTTTCATAACTAAAATTTATAGAATTATGTAGGTAATGAATTTATAAATGTAAGAAAATAAATCAGATATTGTTTATTTCTTGAGACAAGACATAAAACATCATCTAAATAACGGTACCAAAAAAAACATGGGGTGAAAAACAGTATTTTTGAATGTCTTTTTATAAATTATTATTTAAAATATTTAAGCATGATTGCGTAATCCATGGAAATAAATTTTTCACAACAAAGCAAACATGGAAAGAATCAGTTAGTATTTAAAGTTCATGGGTCAACTCTAGTAATATTCTTAAAATAATCTTTTGCTAATTTATAACATGAAAATTTATATTACAAACAACAGGTATGATAAGACAACCATCTTTATGTATTTTACATAATCCGAAGACTTGGAGCCATTGGATTCATGGAAAGAATTTGTGAAATTAATTTAAATATCTTGTTTGAGTAATCGTGTTTGTCTAAAATCACCGTACAATTTCCTTTGTCAGCTTTTGAAAAACCAAGGCTTTCTTTTACTAACTTAGATCCTATACTATCAATTGATTTTTTGTATTAAAAGAAATATTTTTTGTTCAATTTTGAAGACATTATTAATGTTATACTAGACTTGACCGATAATTAAGTTTACGGTTTATTTAAATATACCCTCCACGTCCACCTGATGTAACCACATTTCATTTCTATTTTTCTACATTCTTATTAAGAAATAGTTAGAAAAAAATAATTGTACAATATGTCAACTAAACATTTTATATAGGTACAGTGCACATGTTAATTACTGAACATGTCAAGAAGCCTCAGACACGATTAAAAAAAACTCAGATGTCGTTTGATTTTGTTTTCAAGTTATTCAGTAAATACCATAGTTTTAAATCAATTAAGCAAGTTGTTTAATTTTTTGAATAAAATGTATAGTAAGGACACTGCAGGTGCCTCCTCTTAGTGTGCAAAAATTGTTAAACAATATCTAATAAGTCTGTTAATGTTTCTCCAGGTATGAAACTAAATATACTTACCTGTTAATACATTAAATGATAAATCAATATTTAATTTTTTTAAAACCTCAACAAAATTTATACTTACTTCATTTGTTTTTCATGTTCCATGCAAACATCGACGATTTGAAGAATATTGTGATTGGCAGACATTTCCAAAGACCCAACGTTGATCTGGACGTAGTTATTTAAGAAGTCTGAAGCCAATTTCCTGACTTCTTTTGGCCAAGTGGCGGACCACATCAAAGTCTGTCTGTCCGGTCTGATCTGTTGGATGATTTTGCGAATCTGGGGCTCGAAACCCATATCGAGCATTCTATCTGCTTCATCAAGGACCAAGAACGTGCATCTGTTTAGGCTTGTGGTTCCCTTCTCCATAAAGTCAATGAAACGTCCCGGTGTGGCGATGACAATCTCCACTCCCCTCTCTAAGTCTCTAGCCTGGGGCCCTTTCGGGGCACCTCCAAAGATGCATGTATTACGTACATATGAATTCCTTCCAAAATCATTGGCGACCTTTTGGATTTGCTGCGCTAATTCCCTGGTGGGTGCCAGAACTAAGGCAATCGGACCATCTCCATATTCCAATGGTTCCTGGTTGGCGATGTGGACGATTGCGGGTAAAATGTACGCCAGCGTCTTCCCGGAACCTGTCTGGGCGATTCCAACCATATCCTTGCCGCTCAGCGCGACTGGCCAGCCTTGAGACTGTATAGCTGTTGGAGATTCGTAACCCTGATTCCTGATCTCGTGCACTATGTGCTCGGGGAAATTCAGCTCCTCGAAGTGTTGCACCGGATGCGGGATGTTGCTGCCCTCTACAGTGATCTGCTTGCACTTCTGGTATTGCTCGATCTCGAAGGGTGAACGCTGGTTGACATTAGGGTGGGGAACATAGAAGTCTTTTTTGAAGGGCGTCAGATTATTGGGGTCCCAGCTTTTCCTGGCCCTGTTACTATTGAAAGCGGGCTTCCTAGCGAAGCCCCTGTTTTGATATTGATTATTCCCGTTACGGTAGGGAGCGTTGTTGTAACTGCTTCCGCCATTTTGATTCCATCTGGAACCGTTTTTTACGCCGTTCGATTGGAAGGGGCGCTTTTCCGCAAAACTAGAGCCAGAATCGTACGACCTAAACAAACGAGACATTCGTAACCGATTAATTAAAGAATGAAAGAAATTCTGAATGAAAAACTTACATTTTGTTCCGCTTTACAGACCGTCAAACTGTGTCAAGCTTAGAAAACGAATTGCGGGCACCACTGATTAGCAAAATTGACAAAAACGACAATTGAACAAGTTCGCAATCTTACAAAAGCAACCGCGATTATTATCTTTTGTTTCGGCTAGGATTTTACCTGAATTTCAGCAAGAAAACTCTGAACACAAAAATGGCTGCCGMAAGTCAACAACAAGCACAAAATGTCTGAAAACGGCGACGAAAAGAGGAACTATTGAACGATTCGGTGGTGGGGGGTGGTGACTGGATTTATGGAAAATTACGTGATAGATAGAGATGGCAAGAATGGCGTCACTCGTGCGCATGCGTTTGCAATGGTCGATCGATTATCGTAAACCAATGTTGCCATATTGCAACAATCTCTTAATTCTAACACCAGATATTAAATGTACATTTTTTTAGCAAAATAATTTAGTTGCACTCTGAAGTCGACACGATTGTTAAGTTCATACGGGTACAAACTAAAAGCAATCAAAATCAGATTTGCAACTATATTGTGACAATTACTGTCTATAATAATATTTCAATATTACAATAATCACAATTTCAGAGCTACTGAATTTTAAATCATGTAATTAACAAAAGCACACAAACATTAGAATAAACAAATTCTAGGATAAATCGATAAATAATTTGTTTATATTTTCGTTGTTGTTTCTATTTTGGAGCCTGTTAGATTTGATTATATAAAGGTTGTTAATCCTGTACACATAATGTAATGACCATAACAGTGACATCTATCACACAGCTATATACAATTGCTTTAAGTGGGAATATTTTTGTGTTTAAAAGTAGCGTTATTTTTTACCTAGATAATTAAATGCAATACTATGGAAACATTGCTTTGTAATTCCAAAACAGCCAGTTTTGTCTTACATGTATTTTTCGTACTTATTCAATTTTATTTTTTTATTACCTTTGTGGTTTTCTAATTTCGGTACTATACTGGGTTGTACAAGTGGTTATTTTTCAAGACACCATATGTAAGGTATTATTAACAACTTTTCCTTTACAATTCCTTTTTTGTACAAATTTATGTCACACTAAAGCATTTTTTTGATTGTGTGGTAAATAAGTTAGGAGTATATTTTCTAAATATGATTTATTTAAGGAGCAAAAAATAAAACCACATAAATTTTTCTGATTATATTTAAAAATGGTCCCCAAATGATAACAATCCACAGAACCTCACTTAAATTTACAGACAGGTAGATATTTACATTGTTTAAAACAAAACTCGTAAAACTTACATCTGTCATAAGTTATACTCACACAAGGATGCTACACTCTTAAAAAAAATGCATGTCACTTCACAAGTCGGTTAAAATAAGTAAATAATTTAAAATTTCACTAGAAGAGAACCTACACATAACAAAAATAACAAAACGTAAAATGTTTATGTACAACTCAGGTATCAACAAACAAAATTGTTCTAGGGTATAAATTTCACATCTTCAACATAATTAACTATCAGCATGTTAGTTCACACAGTTTAGAACAAGCGGAGTATTACAAGTGTTCAACTTAAAACTAGAAATGATAAGAKTATTGATAAAGGAAGAAACAACTTCATACATTCAATTGTCTAATTCCTAATCAACTGACATACCTCTAAACGTTAACCAATCACCCCTGATAAATTTATAGATCACTATCAAGAAAATTGTAGCACTCAATGATGAAAATGAATTACGGTCTTTAGCACAATCATTTACCTAACGCTACACTACTAACCTATCTTAGGAAACGAAAAAGACAACCTTCGTGAGAAATAGTGAATCAATGCAATGAATATCACATAAAAACTGAAAGAATCGGGGGGGAACACAGCTAATAAACACTATGGAAGACGTTAGCCTACGATTGTTAATGCTCTCGCAAAAATATTTATTAAAAATATCGATATTCTCGCAACACACATTAAGGCCCATAATATACACCAGACAGTGTAGTGATTTGTATCTTTCATTGGCACAAATTAAAAAATCGGATCTTGTAGCTGCTAAATTATTCAGGGTCACGATAAAAATAACCAGGACCGACATTACGCACCTCTAGTCGCGTATTGCACATTATTGCGTAAGATGATCTGATCAATATCACAGCGGATGCAATCACTGCTGCCAACGTKCGGAATATCGATCTTTGCTAGCGTGTAAAATTAGTATAGGTCAAGTCTGTGAGATCTCTGTCTCAGTTAGTCCGTTTAGACACACAGTGTCCAAATCACGATTTGCTCTAGGATCTTCAGTTGTCCCTCCTGGTTTTCTTCTTGCTCTTCTTAGGTACTTTCGCTTCTTTCCAGACATCTAAACAAGTATAAATGAGATTTGGTACATTCACTTCTAGCAGCAGTAGCATCTGAATGATTTACATTTTCATTTTCCAACAAAACTCGCTTGCCAATAATTAGCTTGTTTTAAGAAAATAAAACACAAAATAATTCCGTCCCGTTATATGTGACTTTAAAACCAAGTGGCAATGCTGCAACCTTTTCATTTCAAAAAAGACACATTGTTTTAAATTCTCCATGTATACATAAAGCTGGAATTTTTAGTTATAGGTACTCTAAAGCAAACTAACCATTTTTTGCATTTCGCTTACCTCCAAGTTCATCAAAGGCTACACCACCGTCGCTTTCGGATTCCACCTTCTTGGGAGGCTCGGCAGGTTTCTTCGGAACCTGTTGCTCTGTTTTCTGCACTTTAAGCGGCTTCACTTCCTGCTTTTCATTGTCTTTCGTCTTCTTCTCCTTCTTCTTCTCAACGACTGGTGAAGCTTCTTCCTTGTTGCTAACCTCAGCCTTAATTTTATCCTTCTCTCTTAGTACTTTATTCACTTCCTCCTTGACAAGCTTCTCAATTTCGACGAGCTTTTCAGATTTCTTAGCTTTCTTGGTTTCTTTCTTCACCGGGCTTTCTTGCTTCTTTTTCTTATCGAGCTTTGACGGGACGGTCTCCCAATTGCCGTCATCGTAATCCAGTGGTTTTTCATTCAGCAGCTTCTTTGCATTCTTCTTGTTCTTAATCTCTTCAATCGTCTCATTCTTTTTAACTTTAACATCGCTCTTTTTGGGCTTCTCTGCGGGTTTGGGAGCTACGCTCTCCTGTTTCTTCGCTGGCTTTGTCGGTGCAGGGCTCTGTCGCTTGTCTTTTGCTGGGGATTTCTCGTTTTTACCACCTGCTAGATTAGCAACGTGCCCATTGGCAGTTTTCTGTCGAATGAAACAAAGGAAGCTACACACAAGTTGCTAAACAACCACTGTACCTACCTTGTCCTTAACTTTGCGCTTCTTACCAGATGATTTTCTTTCATCACCAGCCCCAGCGGATAATTTATCGAAAGGTGGTTGCACTGCTCGTTTGAAACCGAATACGTACACCAGGACAAGGGAGACTGCAACAAAGACCACCGGGACGTATAGATGGGCATTTCCTGATATCTCTTTGATGAGTTCCATGTTTTCGGCACGACTTTCTAGCAAGCTGTCGTCGGACAAACACAAAAACTGTTATCCACACCGCTTTTACTTTGGTGAATTTTGGTGACGCGTCTGTGACGTAAACAAGTTTACATATGTTTATTCTCCTTCGTGGCACTAGCCTGCGCCACGTGTCTGCGCAAAATCACTGGATGTTGTGCGCAGAAATGCACGGCGCATGAAGCATTTGCTTTGTTGCGCAATCGACTTGGTTAGCCGAGTTCTTGCGTAATTTGCTGACACACTTTTATTTGTTTCATTATTAAGACTGAAAGGTATGCCAGATTCCTCGCTGCAGAGTTTTTCTGTACATTAAATGTAAGATGTCAAAATTAGGCATCAAAAAATGTTCTTATCATTAAATATTTATCTCTGAATACTGAAGTGTTGCACTACATTTAGATAACAGTAAAGGATGTACTGGGGTAATTTATTAAATTTTAAATATAATAATTCGTTAAAATTTACATTTTATATTATTGAACAGTGAATTTGTTTTGTTAATATTTTTCACTAATTCTTCAGGCTAATTAAAAAGCAAAACAATAAACCTAATTAATGTTTCTATTACTGATACAACATTGTTAAATACAGTAAATGTTTTTTATAGTGTCTATAGTCTATTAAACATATAAGAGCAACTAAGTACTGTATTATTTTATATTAAGCTGCAATGTTTTTTTTTTAAATGTATCCCGCTATACTACACATGACTCTGKTTATTTTAATTTTGTCTTTTATAGAAAAGCATTTTAGCCACAGTTGCATGTKATTATTAACTGGAAGTAATAAAAGGAATGACTCTTTTTATAATAATTGATGACCCATTTACTTCACTTGAAAAAAAAGCACTACGAAATTCTAGTACTTTTACAAAAGTATCTTTTACCACAGAACATGAATCTCGTACCTATATTCCCMARTACCTACTGAAATKTACTTAAAATTAAGTACTTTTACTGCAAATGGTGCCTAAGTTTCATATTAAGCGATAATGGTGACATCATTCTAATATGTGGGGGTAAAAAAATCGTTTACGTATAGTTGGTATCATGATTATCCAACGTGAAGAGAGCTGTATGGTTTGTGCATTATTAAAGATTTTTTTTAATATTAGTAATAACCTAAGTGGATTACTTAGTAATTTTCATTACTAAATATTGCTGTTAAATTATATAGTGCAATGCTAGGTTCTTAAAAGGTTTAACTTAAATTTTTCTCTTATAAATAAACATTTATTAAAATGATACATTCAGCTTTTCGACTTGGCAAACACAACAACTAACGGCTTGTCCTTAATCATATAACCATTCGTGTCTTCGACAGCTTGCTTAGCCAAATCCACACTTTTAAAAGTCACAAAAGCTTGTCCCTTCATGCGGCCTTCTTGCATTAGTCGAATATTGAACTCCCCTTCTTCATTTTCACCCCCCTCGTAGCGTTTGTAAATATATTCGAGGTCCTTCAATTCGACGGTTTTCGCGATGTTTTTTATGTATATTTTGTTGGTTGGCACACCCGGATGGTAGTCTTTAAATAACGGAAGCACCCTTAAGTCTTCTAGGGGCACTCTGTTTTTATTCAATTCTTCTGAGGTGATAATTGTATTAGGTTGCGTTGTTTCTGCCTCAGTTTCAATAGCATTTTCACGCAGTGCATCTAACGACTCTGTAGTTACCTTTAATTCAATTCTGGGAGTATGAAGATCAACTTTCTCGAACACGTCCTCTGGCTTCTCTGGCGTCTTTGTAATAGGTTGAGCAACGTTCGGTTTTATAAACTTAGGCCGCTTAATCATCTTTTTCTGTGGCAATTTTCTTTTGACAGGTATTAATTCTCTGTTCTGTCGTCCCTGTTCTGAATCGCTTTCCATTTCCGATTCAGACGAGCTTTTTTTAGGTTCACTTGGCACCGTGACATTCTGTCTTGCAGGTGGATCGGGTACGTTAGAAAATGGCGGTGGTAAGTTCATTTTATTCATCAAGTGCAGCACTTGCGTGTAAAACTTGGGAACCGAAGCCAAAGCGTGCGCAATGTTATTTATCGTTGCCCTGTTCGGCTTCGGGTAAGCATACTTTAGATGTGGAGGCGGTGGCTGAAAAAAATTGACCGAATTGTTAAACGCATTCAGCCTGTTCAGAAACATCTTGAAGTACTTTGTCTTGTTCTGGTCTTCGTCGATTTTGATGTGCGATTTGGGTTCTGCACAGCCGATATCCTGGTCCGCATACTCCACGCAAAGCCTCGAGTTCAGTATGTTCAACTGGTGCAGTCGCAGCATCACATTCTTGGCAGTTTCCTTGGTATCGAACTTTGCAAACGCGACAGACTTGTTTCGCGCTGTCGATGTGATTATTCTAACCTTGATTGCGCCAAAATGGTTCAGGAATTCTTCCTTCTCGGCGTCTGACAGTTCTTTTGGGAGATTCTTAATTCTAAGGGTGTCTTCGCACAACATTTTGCTTATTAATTAATGTTTAAACTAGCTTTTGCACAAAATTAGTTCAAAAATACTAATGACACTATTATTGAGGTTAGGTTGCTCATATTGACGTTTGCAAGTTTGACACGTTTAACATCATGTCAGGATTAGAGATAGGATAATTCGATTGATTGAAATTTGCAAATATTAAATGAATCGAATAAGGTTTTACAAAAATAAATATTAAATTAATAACAAAACAGCCATGATGAATCTTTTTATTAATAAATATATCAGCGCGGATAAACAATGTAATTTAATCGATTGTGCCTGTCACTAATAGGGTCAATATCCAGTCATAGAACTGAAATACAACTTAGAAAGTCACAACTATTAATAAAGATTTGCATAAAATAAAATGCAATTTGGTGTATTAATTATTGCCGCGCTGTGTATACATATAATTGCGGATTCAATACAACTCATGATCTATTTCAGTTATTTGAATATGGCAAGGGTTACGTAGTTAATAATTCTATGTATTCATGGCTCTATGGAAATAACACGCTTGTGATTGGTCAGTCAACTACAACCAGCATGCGTCTCTGAACCAATAACTGAGCACGGTTTGTGGAAACGTCAAAATTGCATCACTAGATGCAAAAATAAAACGAGTATCCGCAATGTAACCCTAAAATAGAGTACCTCGTTTGAATTAATCTTTTAAGATGATATTTTACCACTCTTGCGCTGTGATTTAAAACAACTACAAATGCACCTCTTAGGTTTAAAATTGAAACAACGTAAAGGTACAGGTCAGGTCAGGTATATATTTATCATCCTCATTATTTATTTCTCCAGTAATATGGTAGGTCACGATTCCATATCGAAGAACCTTTCTCATTTCCAAGTTGCCTGTGCCGGGGCAACGTCAAGTTTCGTGACTCGTGCCCTATGCCAGCCGTTCGATGTTCTCAAGATTCGGTTTCAGCTACAAGTGGAACCCATCACCAAAAGTCCTAACTCTAAGTATCAGTCGATTCCACAAGCTTTTAAGTTGATAGTTAAAGAAGAAGGCGTTACTGCACTGTGGAAGGGTCATGTGCCTGCACAGTTGCTTTCGGTTGTTTACGGAATTGGTCAGTTTTGGTCTTTCGAGTTGCTCTCGAAAGAAGCACATAAATTGGGGTTGTACGAAGGCAGATACAGGCCGGCTGTAAATTTTGCTTGTGGGGCATTGGCAGGTAAGACAGTTTGTGTTTTACTAGGCTTTTGTTTGATATTTGCAAAATTATACAATATTGTGCAAATAAACACTGCTTAAGGCGAGTCGCTACCTAAACCCTTTTTATATCCTTTTTCATACGAGCCATATTTTGTTTTAATAATTTTTGGTTCTTTTAAATATATGCTGATATTTTCAATATATAAAAATAGTTATCATTCTTTTACGTTTTTTTTTTAATTTTGATGTTTGGCTCCGGCCATATCATAGGAGAAAAAATAGCTTTCTAATGTTATATTTTACGCCTGTATTTTTTTTATTAATAATACTTTCTAAGGTACAAACGCCTTAAGTTTTTGTTTTACATATAGGGATGTGCAAACTAAAAGCATCGAATACATGTACCCGTACTTTTCGTTCATATTAGAGTATTCGGATTCACCATCCATTAACAGTTAAAATTTATACATCCCTATTTTTTAGGCGGCACAGCCACAGTTTTGTCATTCCCCTTCGACGTTGCCAGAACTCGCTTAGTAGGCCAAAGCGACCGCGCACGCGTATACACCGGCATGTTCCAAACTTTGACAAAAATCTGGCAAACGGAGGGTTTCCTAACATTATTTAAGGGTCTATGGCCGACGCTATTGCAGGTGGCGCCACACACAGGTGTCCAGTTCATGACTTACAAACTGTTCGATAGTATGTGTAAATCGTTAATGAAAAAAGAGGATTCTATAGTTGTAAGCAGCATTATTTCCGGTAGTATGGCGGGATTGTGCGCAAAAACTTCGATATATCCGTTTGATTTGCTGAAAAAACGGATGCAAATACAGGGGATACAGCAGTACAGGAAAGAGTTTGGGAAAACGTTGACCTGCAACGGCATGATCGATTGTTTTCGACAGACATTACGAACTGAAGGGATCTCTGGTCTTTTTAAAGGGCTCAGTGCCAGCTTACTCAAAGCAGGCATTACTTCTGCCATGCATTTTACGACTTATGAAGTTGCGTGCAAACTTCTAGATGATTTTAATAGGATTCATTGAACATGCACGGTGCTAGTCTTTTTTCGTTCGCCAAAGTTGTAATTCATTAAGTTTAAACAGATCTGGTTAATTGGAGACCTGATTTATTTGAAATGTACCTCGTATGATTGATCCATGCGTCCTAACTGTGATGATTTTGCTTTATTTATTGCATTATATTATATTACGTTTATTGTAAAATGCGAATAAATTTTTTTTTATTTGTTGAAAGTTGTAGTCTTTATTTAGTCAAAATCTCACAATAAATTGTTGCAGTATGAAACATGAAAATTGATTCTTGAAAACTTCAACCATTTTAAAAGCAAATTAATCTTATTTTCGAACTAGTCAGTGGACCCTGGACAGTGGATTCCGTCATTTTGATATTGTTACTTGTTAAGTTGGTGACACCGTCGCTTTTTTGTAGGTTTGACATAATAACTGACATTGACGTAAGGTTGTTCTAACCTCTAACCTGAAAGCTGTTCAAAATGTTGCAAATTATAAAGTTGGATGGTAAAGTGGTGTCACGTTATAGTTCGTCCAATTTATGATAAAACATCACATGACGATTTTTTCTGCGTTGAAGGGTACATAACCTTTGCTGTCAGTGACGTTTTCTCTTTCAAATGAATATCGCAATAAGACGAATTTACAGTGCGGCTGGTAAAATCAGGCGGTCCAGGACATTACGAATATGCAACGCAACATTGGCTGCGACAGGTACAGCGCTTGCAGTTCAACAAGTTCCATGGCACGAAGACTTTACCGCAGCAATTGGTGGTGCTGTCCGTTTTCTACGGTGAGTCACATACCACAAGTGCGTAACACGATAAAATCTTACGTAGTTGTTTAGAAACTGGTGTATCGATATCGGTTGACTACTACTTTTCGATGTGGGGACTAACGGAAGGAATGGACAATTACAATGTTATGATGAGTAGGATACACCAAAGGACGGCAGATAGAATATTGTGTGCTTGCCTCAATAACGGTGGGACTTACATAAAATTGGGCCAGGGATTAGTTTCTTTAAGTCACATTTTGCCGAGAGAATATACGGAAACACTCAAGGCATTGCAAGACAAGTGTCTTTTAAGGAGAGAAGATGAGATGACAAAGTTGTTTTTGGAAGATTTTGGTAAAACACCACGCGAGATGTATCAGGATTTTGAAGAGAAGCCTATAGCTGCTGCTAGTCTTGCCCAGGTATGTTGCAATGCAAATTACAATACAATAGTGTCTTGTAATTATATATTTTTAGTACTTCATTCTAAACATCAAGCTTTAATGTAATTGAAAATACAAATTCATCAAAAAATCAACTCATCTTCATTAGTATATTTACAGCCATTTCACTTCACCTGTAAGTGGCCTCATCTGAAAATTCATTTTGCACCTGCAGGTTTACAAGGCCATAACCAAAGAGGGCAGAAGAGTGGCAGTCAAAGTCCAATATATAGATTTGCAAAAACGTTTTAAAAGTGATGTTGCCACTATAGATTTCCTTATGAAAATCGTGGGCTTCATGCATCCAAATTTCAACTTCAGCTGGATCCTAACAGATTTAAAGGACAGTTTAAAACAGGAACTGGATTTCGTGAACGAAGGAAAGAATGCAGAACGCTGTGCCAAGGATTTAAAACATCTTCCTTTTGTTTATGTCCCCGAAGTGATTTGGAAATATTGCAGCAAGGTAGACACGTTAAATATGTCGAGTTAGTTGTTTATTTACGTTAATTTCAGAGAGTTTTGGTCACGGAATTCATAGATGGCATGAAAATCAGTGAAGCTGAAGAATTAAAGAAACAGGGTTTTTCGTTACCGGAAGTGAACACAAAATTGTTCTTAGCATTTGGTGAACAGATTTTTCAGAGTGGTTTCGTCCATGCAGATCCCCATCCAGGAAATGGTTACCATTTTACCTAATTATTATTCTACCAAGTTCTATAGGTGTTTATTTTAGTGTTGGTTAGGAGAAAAARTGGACAGACAGAACTCGTTTTGTTAGACCACGGACTTTATCAAGAACTAGAGGATAAAGATAGGATAATGCTAAGCCATTTTTGGAAAGCAATTGTTTTGAATAACCACAAAGACATGCAGAAGTATGCACATGAATTGGGAGTAGAAGGTACCTAAGAAAATGCTTTTCAATTACATAAGTACATAAATTCTGACTAAAATGATATACTTGTTTCAAACCATTTTTACGTTACAAAGTGTTGTATATATAATGAACTATCATATTAGAATAAATATAATAAATGATATTTCAAAAGTGGTTACAGATAAATATATCACGTTTGGACTCATTTTACTCAGAATTTATTGGAGAATAGTTGTTAAAGTAACGGAAACAGTTATGCTTATCATGTTCGGATTCATTTTCTCAGCATCTGATGGGAAATAAGATCATATAAAGTTTGTGTTTCAGATTATGCCGCTTTCGCAGAAGTTCTGACGCAAGCCCCATTACGAACCAGAAACTTCAAACTAAAAATCCGACTGTCCGAAGAAGACCTGCGACATATGGCGGAGTTTGCGAAGCATCGATTCGACGTCATCATGGGCGTACTGAGGGCCATGCCACGCAGTTTGATTTTGGTGATAAGGTAAGTCAACTGTTAAGTTTCAAGAGACAGTACGATATATGTTTCGCAGGAATTTGAACACGATACGATCGATCGCACATGAACATGGGGATCCCGTGGATAGGTACTCCGTTTTGGCCAGGTCTGCCACAAAAACCGCATTCAAGACACAGAAGCTGGTGGAAAAGGTTCGGAACATTCCGACGATCATGGCCTTCGAGATTAGGCTGCTGTAAGTGTTTTGCACTGTCTTTGATAGTTAAGGTTGAATATTGTTTATTAGTACTGTTTTTTTTTATCATTTTTGGTAGGTAAAAAGTTTTGTTTTGCAGGTCCAATAAAATATTCATCTGGTTTATGAAAAAATACTTCGCCCTCCTTTACTACGTTAATTATGCTAAATTTTCAAGCAAGAATGTTATTAGGTTGATATGAATATTGGTGTTTAGGTAATATTAAAAATGAATAAAACATGTTCTTCCCCTAATTTCATATTTATTAATAAAACATACTTCCACGTGAAAACACAATTTACAACTAGAGTATGCGAGCACGAATGTTTGTAACTTCTTAGGCGGTCTTTGCTCTGATCGCAGCACGTTTTGATGTCACCGCCTGAAATAATACAATATATAGTTACTATCAATTTATAGGCTTACTCTCCATTAGATTCTAAGTGAAACAAGTTCAAACACGATATACTTATCTCCAGTCGTTTACAAGTTATAACGTGTAAACATGTAACGATCTGCCATATTGTAATAAAATATAATATGCCATAACCCGTACACGGTTGAAGATAAATATGTCGTGTTTGGTCTCATTTCATTTAGAATTTAAAGGCGCATAATAAAATGGCAAAATATTGTGCCAAGTAATTTATTAAAAATCCCATACTTCTAAACAGCCACACATTATATATAGTCTTATTCTCCTTTAAATTCTGAGTAAAACCATACCAAACATGATATAGTTATCTCCAGTCATTTACGAGTTATAACGTGTTATATGTAACGATCCGCCATATTGGAATAAAATACAATTAGCCATAACTCGTAAACGGTTGGAGATAAGTAGGTCATGTTTGGTGTCATTTTACTCAGAATTGAAGGGGGAATAAAATGAAGTTAAATATAGGAAGAAAATAATAAATGACCATCACTGCGCCCCAGCTTACCTGGAAACCCGATTTAATGCTTGCCACTGAACACCTTGACCCGCATGCTTCGCATTGCAAGAAGAATAACCTAGTATCTTTCTGGAGGATGGTATCGGGGGAACGACACGTATGACAGGTAACATATTCCTTGATATATCTGTGAAGAAAAAATTAATGGCTACACGTTTCTCCCTGAAAGTTATTTAACGTTGATTACCTCCTGAGTACATTTTCTATCTGTTTCTGTTGGAACCTCCCCTTGATGATGAGCTGGCTGTTTCCGTCGACTGAACCGCTAGTACCCAACTCGGCCAACAGGAAATCGAGAAGATGCTTCGGTTGCCTGTGCAGCATCTTGCAAATTTCAGTGAAATTGGCAAAAGACGTTTTCTTGGTTCCTATACGGACTACTTGGGGTGGACGCATGACGAACTTTTGTTTCTTACCGGATGCCATGTCCGGGTTCTTGTCCCTCATTATCTCAAAGGCACGGTTGAGTAATTCATCGTAGGTGTAGTCCCGATCGGATCCGATCCAGGACACTGCATTTTTGTCCACTGTAAATCATAGACGGACATAAATGAACTTGCTAAGTTAAAAACAAATTAACAATATGAAGACTCTTACCAGTTTCTTGAACTTTTTCTGCTTCTGCAGCATGTTAATCAAAAATTTGGATATAATCTGATTGAAAATGTTTATACGTTTAGTGAACTTACCGTTTTCTTTATTCTCTTGCTTCTCTCCTTCCTCAGCTATCAATTCATCCAGATCCTTCTTTTTCTTTTTCTTCTTTTTCGTTTTGATCAAATCGAGCAGATCCAAATCCAAGCTGTCGTCTGCAACGCCATCTTCTGCATTACCACCATCATTCCCGACATCCTCCTTTCCATCGGGCAGGGCACCTTCCAGTTCTTCCATGTTAAACGGCTTCTTCTTCTTTTTCTTTTTCTTGCTGAAGTCCAAGTCGATGTCGACATTTGCATCGTCTTCTTCTTCCTTGTTTTCAGCTTCGTTAGCTGCCGTTTCATCTCCCCCACCTTCTGCTAAAACTGCATCAATATCGAAAGCAGTCTTCTTCTTCTTTTTCTTCTTCTTCATGGTGGGGTCAAATATCTAGGTGGAAATATTGATGAACACATGGTCAACTAGGAATGTTATAGATATGCGAACTGAAGCAGGAATTGCGAATTTTGACGTACTCAGACTAATTTTACAGATAAAAACAACAAATTTATAAATTAAAGCATCTAAAGTTAAAATTGTAGTGTTAAAAACGTAGAGGTTATTTGCGAGAGCGAACTAGTACTCTTATTACATACCCCATCGTCTTCTGCCATGTTGATATCGATATTTAAAAAAGAAATCTAAAGAATACACTAATTTTCACACAGCAAAACTCGAAAATTTGATTGCAGATTATTGCATCAGCCTTTACAAAACGCACATGCCAGATATTTCGTTTTTCGCTATTGGTATGACATATGACTTTGACAAATGAAGGTTGAAGTTGACGGTTGCACGTAGCCAACCTGATAAACTTAAAAATAGTTATTGTCGAAATTCTAACTATTTCAGTCATCAACATTAATGTGAAATTACTGAATTTTATGGCATTATGGTTAATAATACATATAATTGACTACAAGGTACAATCTTATAAATAACTACGTATATTTAACAGTGTTTAGTGACTTAGGACTTTTGTAAAGCGGTTGGCAACACTTATTAGTGTCGTCTGTGCACTGTCGTTTTCCTTTCACTTCCAAAATCATAATCGCATCGTAGGGTTAATGATAATTTTTGAGTGGTACATTTAACACAGGAAATGGAAGTTAATGTATTAAAATGTTCACCAGTGCAACATGTGAAACAAATGATCAACTGTGTCACGTGCTCCCAACAAAAACTAGTGTGATCCCAAAAATGTGAACGTCGTGAAGTTCGCTGTTTTGTTTTTGTTTTAGTTTTTCAGAAATAAGGTAAAGATTAGCGAGTTCTTTTTAACTGTTCATTATAAAAACATATTGGTAGATATGTACTAACGAATTGCATGTTTTATTGAGATAATACACGGAAATATGCTCTTGAAAATTTTTTATGACTGAAAGAGATAACCAATGAAAATTTCGGACCAAGTTAAATAACGGATTGAACCGATAACATGAAAAGCTTGGTAACAATGGTATTCTAAAAATAATACGTCTTCAGCCAATCAGAATTCTTCAATAGTTGGATAACTAACAAAAAGGTCAAACAGCTGTTGCATGTTGACAGTTCACTTGCCGGATGTTGTAGTTGTCTTCGTCCAACCAATAAAATCAACTTTTTTGTTAATAAAAAAATTATTTGAATCGACAATTTTATATATAATGCGCTTTCGCTCTTGGAACGTTTTTCTTTTCGATTTCAGAAGAAATGTTTGGTTTATTCAACGGCGGTTTTTCGAGCTCCGGCTCCGGATACATACCGGAAATGGAGCAAATAATAAGTCAATTGGAAAGAGGAACATTAGTAACGAAATTTTCGTGGAGAAAAAAGGCCGAGAGCAAAATGCTGCGCATAAGAAGGGAGACGCGCCAAATAGTGTGGACCAGAAACAAAACAGGTCCAAAACCCGCATTTGATGGAGCGGTGGACCTTCGAGAGATCAAAGAGATTAGGCTGGGGAAGAATTCGAAAGATTTCGAAAAATGGCCCGAGGACTCGAAAAAAATCGAAGCCATGAAGTGCTTCGTCATTTATTACGGATCAGAATTTAAATTGAGGGTGTTGAGTATTACAGGTATATCCAAAATGTTATATATTTTTGAAGCACCCGATTCACAATTAAATTCCATGAAAAATGACACCTAACATGATATACTTATCTTCAACCGTTTGTTAGTTATAAGCATATATAATTTTTTATATAAATTGCAATCCTCAATATATAAAACGTTATAACTCGGAAATGACTGAAAATAAGTGGGTTGGGTTTGGTGTTGTTTTACTCAGAATTTGAAGGACAACGGGAATATGTAAAATATGTAATTATGTTGAAGCTAGATGAAGCCTATAGCGTTATTAACGTATTGTCCAGTATCATAGGTATTTTGTGTAACTTTATTCCCCATTAAATTCTGAGTTAAATGACACCAAACATGATATACTTGTTTCCAAGCGTTTTTGAGTTATAGCGGGTTATATTTTATTCCAATATGACAGATGTTACATTAACACGTTCACCTTTTAACTCGTAAATCACTGGAGATAATTATATCATGTTTGGTGTCCTTTTACTCGGAATTTAAAGGAGAACAATAATTATAAAATGCGTGTCGAAGTAGTTTAGTGCAGCTGACTGGGATTTTTAATAAATCGCCTTGCATAATATTATTTCATTTTATTATTCTCCATTAAATTCTGAACGCAGTGACACCAAACACGACATACTTATTTCCAACCATTTTCGAGTTATGGCGTGTTATATTTTATTCCAATATGGCGGACCGTTACATACAATACGTTGTAACTGAAACACTGTTGGAAATAATATTATTTCATTTTATTATTCTCCGTTAAATTCTGAATGAAATGATACTAAACACGATATATTTATCTACAGTCATATTCGAGTTATGGCGTGTTATATTTTATTTCAATATGGCGGATCGTAACATATAACACGTTGTAACTCGCAATCTGTTGGAGATAAATATATCGTGTTTGGTGTCATTTTAATCAGAATTTAATAAGGAACAGTATATAAAGCTTTATTTCACTTAATTCAACGCAATTCTTGTTTTATTTTTTTCCTCAGGGACCAAAAATGTTGGAGATAAGTCCATTGTGTTGGGTGTCATTTTATTCGGAATTTAACGCGGAATATGAATTTATTTATAATTTGTTTTTTAGCTTTATCTGAGAAAGAATGCGAGCTATGGGTGAAGGGGTTGAGATATTTAGTGAAAGATACTTTAAACGCTTCGTATCCAGTTTTAGTGCAGGGTTGGCTAAGGAGGGAATTTTATTCCATGGAGAATGCAAGAGAAACGTAATTAGATAGTCACCTCATCAGATAAATTAATTTCAATTTGGTTTTGTATTTTTAGCGTGACTTTAAAAGACATTAAAGCATTTTTGCCAAGGCTCAACTACAAAATACCGAATCATAAATTGAGGGAGTTGTTTAATGATGTCGATACTAGAAGGAGATTGGAAATTGGCTTCGATGATTTTTCCGTTTTGTATCAGAAACTTATTTTTGATGAGAATGTGAGTAATCATTTTTTATGAGAAATTATTCTACCCAGCTTATTATTTTTTTTAGAAGGTTTATGATATGTTTGATAAACTTGCTTCTTACTTTGAAAATTCTAAAATGGTTAGTTTCCAAGAGTTTGTTAATTTCTTGGTGAATGAACAGAAGGATGCTTTGGGGTATGACAAGAAAAAAGTTACATCCTTTATGTGTGATTTTCTGAAGGTAGAAAACGTCATAGTGAAAGATAAATATCATGCCAAGTTTTTTTTAGGATCCTCAACGGGACGTGCAAGAACCATTTTTTACTCTATCAGAATTCTTAGATTTTCTTTTCTCCAAACAGAACGATTTATGGGATCCTTCGAAGGACGTTGTTTACCAAGACATGTCAAGACCGTTATCCCATTATTGGATTGCATCTTCCCACAATACGTAACCTTTTCCCGTTTTCTCTTAAATAACTCCCTAAACTGTATTTCGTTCCAGATATCTCACTGGCGACCAATTTTCTAGCGAGTCTTCCGTAGAAGCCTATGCCCATTGTTTAAGAATGGGGTGTAGGTGTATAGAATTGGATTGTTGGGATGGTCCAGATGGTACACCTTTTATTTACCATGGCCACACGCTCACTACGAAAATAAAATTTATGGACGTGATTAGGACAATTAAAGAACATGCCTTTGTGACATCGGAATATCCAGTTATTCTGTCAATCGAGGATAATTGCTCCATTCCACAGCAGAGGAAGATGGCAATTGCAATGAAGGTAAAATACACTTTTATATTTTAGCATTTACAACTTTTATTCTAAATGAAATTTTGGTATTCGTTAGCATGGTTCATTAGCTATGTATATAAATTTTTGAAGCAGTGCAAATACTTCTTTGGATTTTTTAAAATTTTGGTTTTGTCTGTATTACAACTTACTTTCTAATTTGAAATATACTTGATCTCTATTAGTGACATTTTATCATGTAATAGTACTATACTTCAAATATATATACAAATTTTTTCATGCACTTTGAAGCCCACAAACATCTATTTTAACTGTCTCATAATCACACTAATTTTGTAGGTAATTTGAGTGTAATCTTCGGTGAATTTCTGAATTTTTGTGCTAATTTAAATATTTGTTGAGGATATTAAAAAGTATTTACTAAAGCTACTCTATATACTAAACTTCCATAATTTTTATCCTAGGGTTACCTGACAATACTCTATTTTGTTAGTATAAATTAATGATTTTGAACATTTTACCTAATAAAAGTAATCAATTCATGCAAGTGAAAGTTGCTCACAATATAGTACAGAAGCTGAACCATATMCCCGMTTTTTTCATAAATTTTGAATTTGAGGAATTACTTATWATTTCCAAAATTAATCACTTACAAGCTTAAAGTGTGCATTTTTTGCTAGGAAGTTTTTGGTGACATGCTATTAGTACACCCAGTAGAAAAAAACGAGAAACAACTACCCTCACCCCTACAACTAAAAAGAAAGGTAATTCTGAAACACAAGAAGCTCCCAGACGGCCAAGAAGATTGTTCCATCCTGATCAAGAACGACGGCAACGAAATGGACCTTCGGAACTCCATAAAGAACGGAATAATGTACTTAGAGGACCCCATCGACAAGGAATGGAATCCTCACTTCTTCGTTTTGACCCAAAACAAACTATTTTACACGGACAGCTACAGGTCAGAGCAGGAATCCGAAAGATCTGAAGACGAGGATGACACTTCCTTTACTCGGCCGAAACCTGATGTTCCCAACGAAGAACTCCACTTCAGCGAGAAGTGGTTCCATGGACGCTTGCAGAATGGTAGGGAAGAAGCGGAGCAACTTTTGAAGACCTACGCCCATCTGGGAGATGGGACGTTTTTGGTTCGAACGAGCGTCACATTTGTCGGCGAGTACTGTCTTTCTTTTTTGCGGAACGGCCTCGTAAATCATTGCAGGATAAAATCGAAGCCCGATAAGCAACAGACGAAATATTATTTGACCGACACCAAATATTTTGACAGTTTATACAGTCTGATCACGCATTATCGAACGTATCCTTTGGTAACTGCCGAATTTTCTATTACGCTGAACGAACCGGTGCCGCAACCGAAGAAACACGAAATGGAACCTTGGTATCACAGGAACATGGGAAAAGTACAGTCGGAGGACATTTTGAGAAGGATCAAAGAAGAGGGAGCGTTCTTAGTGCGTCCTTCCGAGAACGATTCAAATTGCTACACAATTAGTTTTAGGTAGGTTGAAAGCAGTAATATATTAATCAAATCCTAGGTTTTTCTTTTTTCAAGGGCTGATAAGAGAATTAAACACTGTAGAGTCAAGCTGGAAGGCAGACTGTACACTATAGGAAGCGTAGAATTCGAAAGTCTGGTTGAATTAATAAACCACTACGAACAGCACCCACTCTACCACAAGGTTAAACTGAGCCACCCCGTCACTGAAGATTTAGTTAGAAGACTGAGAGTGGTGAGTTCACTCAAGTGTTTTATTTGTTTCCTCTCATATTTTACAAAAATTGCACTATACCGACCCCTTAAGTACATTTTAGAGTACAATTTTTAATTGTAAATACAAATATATTGTAATATTATTTACATCTTGATAGCTAAATTCTAAAATTACGAACATATTTTGGTTTTCAAATATATTCATTGTAAAGCTATATTATAACTTAAACCTATAATATTCAGTCTTACAATTTGCTAATGTTTGCATACAGTTTGCAGATAAATACCTCGTGTTTGGTATCGTTTTACTCAGAATTTAATAGTGAATAGGATTTCAAAACATAAACCTGTTATTTCAACGGAACTTCATTATTTCTAATGAAACACCCTGTATAGTTTTATACGATCGTATTCTTCTTAAAATGCTGAGTAAAATGATACCAAACGCAACATACTTATATCCAGTCGTTTTCGAGTTGTACCGTTTTTTATACGGCGGTCGCCATCTTGGATTAATGCAAAACACGGCGTATCTCAAAAACGGTTGCAGATAAATACCTCGTGTTTGGTATCGTTTAACTCAGAATTTAATAGCGAATATGACCCCAAAATATAAAGATGTTATTACAACGGAACTTCATTATTTCTAATGAAACACCCTGTATATTTTCATACGATCGTCTTCTTCATAAAATGCCGAGTTAAATGATACCAAACACGACAGACTTAAATCCAATCGTTTTCGAGTTATACCGTTTTTTATACGACGGTCCGCCATCTTGGATTAATGCAAAACACGGCATATCTCAAAAACCGTTGCAGATAAATACCTCGTGTTTGGTATGCTTTTACTCAGAATTTAATAGTGAATGTGACCTCAAAATACAAAAATGTTATTGCAACGGAACTTCATTATTTATAACGAAACGCCCTGTATATTTTTAAACGATCGTGGTCTTCATAAAATACTGAGTTAAATGATACCAAACACGACATACTTATATACAGTCGTTTTCGAGTTGTACCGTTTTTTATACGGTGGTCCGCCATCTTGGATTAATGCAAAACACAGCGTATCTCAAAAACGGTTGCAGATAAATACATAGTGTTTGGTATTATTTTACTCAGAATTTAATAGTGAATATGACCTCACAATATAAAGATATTATTACAACGGAACTTCATTATTTCTAATGAAACACCCTATATATTTTCATACKATCGTTTTCTTCATAAAATGCTGAGTTAAATGATACCAAACACGACATAATAAATTCAGTCSKTTTTGAGTTATATCGTTTTTTTATACGGCGGTCCGCCATCTTGGATTAATGCAAAACACCGCGTATCTCAAAAACGGTCGCAGATAAATACTTCGTGTTTGGTATCGTTTTACTCATAATTTAATTGTGAATGTGATCTCAAAATATAAAGATGTTATTGCAACGGAACTTCATTATTTCTGAGGAAACACCCTGTATATTTTTATACGATCATTGTCTTCATAAAATACTGAGTTAAATGATACCAAACACAACATATTTAAATTCAATCGTTTTCGAGTTATACCGTTTTTTTATACGGCGGTCCGCCATCTTAGATTAATGCAAAACAAAGCGAATCTCAAAAACGGTTGCAGATGAATACCTAGTGTTTGGTATCATTTTACTCAGAATTTAATACTGAATATGACCTCATAATATAAAGATATTATTACAACGGAACTTCATTATTTCTAATGAAACACTGTATATTTTCATACGATCGTTTTCTTCATAAAATGCTGACTTAAATGATGCCAAACACGTCATACTTAAATTCAGTCGTTTTCTAGTTATACCGTTTTTTTTATACGTAGGTCAGCCATCTTGGATTAATGCAAAACACGGCGTATCTAAAAAACGGTCGCAGATAAATACCTCGTGTTTGGTATCGTTTTACTCAGAATTTAATGGTGAATGTGACCTCAAAATATAAAGATGTAATTGCAATGGAACTTCATTATTTCTAACGAAACACCCTGTATATTTTTATACGATCGTTTTCTTCATAAAATACTGAGTTAAATGATACCAAACACAACATACTTAAATCCAGTCGTTTTCGAGTTATACCGTTTTTTATACGGTGGTCCGCCATCTTGGATTAATGCAAAACACAGTGTATTTCAAAAACGGTTGCAGATAAATACCCCGTGTTTGGTATCGTTTTACTCAGAATTGAATGGGGAATAAAAATATACAGGGACTTCCTATTAAAATAATGCAGCATTACTGATTATCTTGAATATATTTACTCGGTATGGCTATAGTTTTCAAAACTGGAAATCTGGGCTGGTACGGTACTTCCATGTTGACAGTTTGAGGTTGCATGTATTTTGGAAAATACGCGTAGGGATCAAACTCCATGGGATATTTGGGAGTGACGTCCATGTTTCCGTACGGTACCGGTACTACGAATCGTAAACCCTCAGTGTACTGAGGTTCTGGAGTGGTGCTGCTTGGCTTTGGCGTGGTGGTTGTTGTTGTTGTTGTTGTTGCAGGCGTTGTTATTTCAACACCTGTATTGTGAACGAGCTTATTTACCATTAGATACTGTGGGTAGGGTAGAGTCTTGTGCCAGTAGTAAAGAATTTGCCCGTCTTTTAGTATAGTCTTTTGCAGGATCACTGGTTCGTATCTTATCAGCTTTATGTTGTTCTGGTGATTATAAGGTTGTTGATTGCCCGATTCTCCTGCACTTTGAACAGTCACTTGTGGTTTGAACCTGTTGAATTCTGGTTTGAGAGGTGGTGTTGGTTTTTCCTTAATGTCCATTACAATATCGAGACGATCCCTCTTTGTTGATGCCAAAAGATGTTGACATTTGACTTTAAGATCATCAGCTGACAAGGTTTCTTTTGCTATTGGTTCTTTGTTGGAAACGAGAGGATATTCAATGTGGCCCTGCTTTTGACTCGATATAATTTTCTTGATTGCCTCTGTTTGCTGGTCGACGAGGTCGGCTATGGTTTTGTTTTGCACTGTCTGTTCGGTAACGTCAGGAGTTGGCAGAGCATCCAATTTAATAAGAAGATGCAGGACCTAACAAAAAAATTCACTACTGTTTCTTTTTTTATCATTGCTAATATGCAAAGTACAACTTGCTGCTAATTAATTAATTAACAATATAAAAAAAATCATTTCTTACCACAAAAGCTGCGAATGTAATCTTCATATTTTCAAACACTTGTGTGACACCTCCCCAAGCACATCAACTCAACCTGTTGATAGACCAACCAGTTTACAACTAATGCATTATAATAAGTTTAAAACCAGTGTCTGTGACTCCCTTCAGTTTTTTAACCCTTGGCTGGAATGTTGCCCCTTCTCCCCACCTGCCCTGGATGTTACAAATCACTGCCTTCCACTTCCATGAAGGGTGCATAATTTCTTGTTAGGCCAGAGAAGGAAGACAGTTTAGATACAAAGCACAGCAGGTGTACTATTATTGGGTCACCAACTGGTTCTTTTTGTATTTATTAGGGACTTAGGTGCATTTCTTTATGGATTTAAGGTGTGGTCTGATAGGATCTTTACCTGTTGTAGGAAATTGAAAGAGAATAGGTCAGTGACCTTTTATTACCTAAGAAGAGTTCAGATAATAATGGTGTTGAAAACAAAGGCATTTTAAGTGGCTGGTGTTTAGATGTCTAAGCACCTGCATTAAACTTCAGTTAACATGCAAATGTTGGAATTATTTGATCAATTAATTATCTAGTCATCATAATTAGTGCAATTAAACATTTTATTTCATATAAAAATCAAGATCTATTTTGAAATAGGTCCACATTTATTTGTATTGATGCAATACTGTATTTATTATTTGCGTTTTGTAGTATTATAAAATAGCAAAGATGGAACAGAAATGATTGAACTTTTTAAAAATCTCCACTATACATTTAATTAATTACATGGTTTTATTCTACATTAAATACTGAGGAAAATGAGACCAGACACGACCAACTTATATTCAATCGTTTCCGAGTTATATCGTATAATATATAACTAACCGCCATATTGGAATAAAATATAACAAGTCGTAACTCGGAAACAATTGGAGCTAAATAATTCGTGTTTGGTATCATTTAACTCAGAATTTTATGGGGAATAAATGTGATATAAAAATACAGGGTGATTTTTTGAAAACTTCACTCTTTAAATAACTTTAAATATAGCAAAAATTTAAAAATTTGCAAAAACAGGTAAACTTTTGTTTGCAGGGGGACAACTTTTGAGATAAGTTTTTAATGGATAGCGCTTACTCTCTGAGCAGGGTAGACACCCCTTTAAAAATTTTAAATGGAACTATCCATCTTGTGATACATCATTTGAAAGCTTATTTCACAAAGAGTCTGGTCATGTAATTAGTTTTACCACGTTTAACTTATTGACGGGGTAATTAGATTAATAGTGCCTACGAAACAGGTTGCTTATTAAATTGAATATTTTGGACTCTTTTCAACAAAATGTATTTTATTTTAGAGCGGAAATAAAATTTGTCCTTACGAGAACCCAAAATTTAAACAAACAACTTGTAAAAAATATGACACTTAAAAAAAACTCCCAGAATACTGAAAATTTTCTTTTAACATTATTATTAACATTAAAGTATTTATCATGTAATTTTTTAGAAAGTCCATGTCCACGAAAAAGAAAAATTATTTATTTGTAACTCCAAAAACAGTGTGAACAAAACCATAGAAATTCAAACCTTACAATAGATTCTCAAAATGTGCACCACCTCTTTCCATACAATAATACAGACGGTTCTCGAACTCCTGCTACACTTTTTGGAAAGTTTCAGGTGGAATCCTCCTGCACTCGTTAATAATTCTTTCTCGCAGATCGTCCAGGCTAGTAGGTTGTGTTTTGTAAACCACAGATTTTAAATGACCCCATAGAAAGAAATCTAAAGCAGTCAAATCGGGTGATCGTGGCGGGCATTCAATTGTTCCACGCCTACCAATCCAGTGAAGAGGAAATCTATGATTTAACCAATTTCGCACATTAATGGCGTAATGCGGTGGGGCTCCATCATGTTGGTAAAACAATTCGTATTCATCCAACATTGGATTTCCTTCAGGGTCACGTTGGTTTTCTAATTGCTCTGTGATTAAAGGATCAATAACGTTATCAAGTAATTCTAAATACATTCCCCCATTTAGCGTCGCATCAATGAAAATTGGACCTACAATTGCATTGCCAAGTATTCCAGCCCAGACGTTCAGCTTCTGAGGAACTTGTGTATGACCTTCTCGAAAAATATAAGGATTTTCGTCACTCCAGTACCTGACGTTATGCTTATTTACAGAGCCGTTAAAAAAAATGTGCATTCATCACTGAAGCAGATATTTTTTATTAGATTTGGATTTACTATAATCTTTTCTGTCATAATTTCGCAAAATTGCAGTCTTCTATCGAAGTCATCTTCGCCAAGTTCCTGGAGAGTTTTCATCTTATAGGGATGGAATTTGTGCAGTTTTGTAACTTTCCTTACAGATGAATAAGAAAGTCCAGTGGCTGTAGAAATGTTATGCAAAGAGCTAGTTGGATCCATTGCAAAATGACCAAGTACTTCAAGTTGGGCCATTTCATCAACGACTCTATTCCCTGCTTTTTTTTTGTTTATTACAGATCCAGTGTCTTGAAATTTCTGCACGAGATCGAGAATGTACCTAGCGTCAACATTTTTATCGGGGTGCCGTTTGTTAAACACCCTTGCTGACGCACGAGCACAGCTATGCTCAGCACCGTAAATAAAAATTATTTCTACCCTATCGGCAGTTGAATAAACCATTATCACTTGGACTCTCACTTTAAAATTTCACGCGATTTATAAAAAGGAATGTGAACAAAAAGATGGTTGCGCCAAAGAAGTAGCCAAAAAGTTGAAACAAAAAATTGGAAACACAAAGTAGATAATTATTTAGCCAATTCTGTATAAACTGTCGAGTTGCAATATCAAGTAATGTCGAAAGAAAATTTTAAGTATTTTTGGCATTTTGCTTAGGTGTAACAATTATTTTTTAACAAGTTTTTTTAGGCTTAAGTAAGGACAATTTTTATTGTAACTGCAAGACAATAAATTTTGTTAAAAAAGGTCCAAAATATTCCATTTTATAAGCCACTTGCTACAAAGCACTTTTTGACCCACTACCCCGTCAATGGGTAAAAAATAGTAAAACTAATTACATGGCAAGACTCCATGTGTAATAAGCTTTTAAATGATGTATCGTAAGATGGGTAGTTTCATTTAAAATTTTTGAAGGGGTATCTACCCCGCTAAGAGGGTAAGCGCTATCCATTAAAAACTTATCTCAAAAGTTGTCCCCCTGCAAACAAAAGTTTACCTGTTTTTGCAAAATTTTAAATTTTTCCTCTATTTAAAGTTATTTAAGGTGTGAAGTTTTCAAAAAATCACCCTGTATATTATTTTCTTTTATCAAATACTTTGATATTTTTAAGACATTTGTTGCTTATTAAAAGCTTGTTATTTTTAAGGACCAAGAAGAAGTGTCTGGTTACAACAGCACCCCATCCTACATGGACCCCAGTGCATTTTCACAGTCGAGAGTAAGAAATGACATACACCTTCTGGAAACAATTTGAGTTTCGTTTGTTTACAGATAACAGTCAAGGCATTGTATGACTACAGGGCACAACAAGCGGATGAACTGTCCTTTTGCAAACACGCTATCATCACCAATGTCACCATACCAGAGCCCAACCAGGACTGGTGGAGGGGAGATTACGGAGGCATGAAACAGCTGTTCTTTCCTGCCAATTATGTTGTTGAGATAGACAGAACTGACAATCAAGATAGCGATGATGGCGTAAGCTGTTAAACTTCTTAAGACTTTCCTCAGGGTAGTGTTACCCTTTTTATTTTTAGTCGGGTGAATCCATGCTTCAAGGAAGTTTAGACATGAACGGTGCAGTTGTTGAAATCCTACACAACCCGGAGAGACCGTCTTTAGAATGGATACTGAGAATAGTGACTTCGACAGCATGTACTCCTTTAGAAGTTGCCCTCGAATCGAGGGATCTTGCATCTGATTGGTACACGAAAATGAGAGAAGTTGCCCAGACGGCCAGCGCTCTGGAGACCAAGCATCGACAGAGGGAGCGAGAATTCCGTATCGCTCAGGATATGTCGAACTTGATTATATACTGCCGTTCGATCACTTTTAACTTGGAGAGGGCAAAACGAGGATTCACTTTCTATGAGATGTCTTCATTTCCAGAAAACAAGGCTGAGAAGCTAATGTGTCAGTTGGAGACGAAATTTTTCTTAAAGTACCATCAGGTGAGTTGACTTTTTTTGCATTGCTTAATTATTTTTATTTCAGCTTCTTCATTAAATTCTGATTAAAATGATACCAAACATGACCTACTTTCGTTCAGCCGTTTTCGAGTTGCAACAGGTTACATGTAACGAACCGCCATATTGGAATAAAATATAAAATGCGATATCTCAAATACGGTTAGAAATAAGTGCATCATGTTTGGTATCGTTTTACTCAGAATTTATTGGAGAATAATATTATACTATATTCTAACATTTCCAATATGATACTTACATAATTTTGAATGAAACATTTGGTGCATTTTTGTATAATATTATTCCTCATTAAATTCTGAGCAATACGATATCACACACAACCCGTTTAAGTTGAGCCGTTTTTGCGTTATAACGTATTGTATGTTATGAACCGCCATATTGGAAAAAAATACAAAATGCGATATCTCGGAAACTGTTAGAGCTAAATGGATCGTGTTTGGTGTCATTTTACAGAGATTTTAGAACACATTTCTTTGAAACTGCCACATCTAAACTAAAAATTGAAAACTGATCCATCTGCTCTAAGTGGAGTTATTAATTAATTCTTCTGAAGAAAATAATTCTTAAAGTGAACTTCCACTTTATTTTTACAATTGTAAAGCGCTTTCAGCTACATGTTAGCCATCTTCAGTACAAAAATTATTTATGAAAGGAAACTAACAGTTTGACAAAGTCAAAAATCAGAAACAAGCAAACTTGACTACAAACTGAAAAGCAACCCACATGCCAGTAATTCAAACGAAACATTAATTTAGATCAAAGAATTTAGAATAGGACAATTGAAATTACAAAAATCATTTAGAATAGTAAAATTTTGTTCGTTAATAATTTTATAAATCTCCAAAATTTACAAATAATTTAATTTAGATGATTTACTACACAGATGTAATGAATTTAGATTGTCTAGCATGGCAGTGTGTTTATTTACTAATAAATGGTTAGCTAACGAAGAATTTGTTGTTACAATATCTGTATTTTTATACTTTTCAAATTGTTTCAAATGTTCTTTACCTCTAGTTAAAAAGGATCTTCCGGTTTGTCCAATACAAACTGAATTGCAATCATTACATGAAAAACTATAAACGCCTGAATTATTTAAAACTGAAATTTGGTCTTTATTACGGACAAAACGGGAAAACACACTGCCTACGGTAGAAAAAGCAATATTTATTCCTTTAGAAGAAAATAATTTAGATAGGTTAACTGAGACTTGACCAGCAAACTTAAGAGGAAACCATACCTTAACTTTTTCATCCAAATAAGTGGTACTGAAAGAAAGTTTAAATTTTGTCAAATACTTAAAATAAAGTTTTTTTTATTAAATAATTAGGAAAATTGTTATTGAAAGCAATTTGGAGTATTACACCCAATTTTTTTTCGAAAGCATTTAATGACAGAGGTAATTTAAAAAGTCGATTAAAAAGTGAATGAAAAACAGCCATTTTGTGTGAATAAGGTTGTAAAGAAAAATAAGATATAACATTGTTTGTACAAGTAGATTTTCTAAAAATTTCAAAAGAAAGGTAAGAAGAAAATTCATTACGTGAAATTAATAAATCTAAAAAGGAAATTTGATTATTAATTTCTGTTTCATAGCTGAAATTTATAGAAGTGTGTAAATAATTTATAAAAGTAAGAAAGTTATTTAGATCAAAAGAATTACCTGTAAAAAGACACAAAACATCATCTACATAACTGTACCAGAATTTAATGTGAGGAGAGAAGCAAATGTTTTTGAAAATATCTTTTTCTAAATTATTCATAAGAAGTTCAGCTAAAAAAGGACTAAGGGAAGAACCCATAGCTAAACCCAATTTTTGTATAAAATTTTTATTATTGAAACAGAAAAAATTTTGATTTAACACAAACTCCGTTAACGAAAGCAAATTATTTTTATGTAATAAAGATAAATTACAATTTTGATTAAGTAGGTTACTTAAAATTTTTAAACATTATTTTGGAGGAATAGAAGGAAATAAATTGTTTACGTCAAAAGAAACAAGAAAGCAATCTTTAGGAATTTTGATATTTTTAAGTTTGTTGGTCAGATCCAGTGTATTTTTAACAGCAAATGAATTTACGAAGTTTAAAACTTCAAGAAGAATCAAATTTAACCATTTTGCCAATTTGTAACATGGGGAATTTATGTAACAAACAACTGGTCTGATAGGACAACCATCTTTGTGTATTTTTGGAAGTCCATAAAGTCTTGGTGTTAAAGGGTTCATACATAAAAGGTGTGATTTATTGCAATTAAAAAATTTTAAAGTTGGCTCTACTTTGTCTAAAAGATCTTTTAATTTGTTGGTAAATTTAATTGTATTGTCATTTTCAACTATTTCAAAATCTCCATTTTCTAAAAAATTTGAAACTTTATTCAAATAATCTTCTTTGTCTAAAATAATTGTACAATTTGCTTTGTCCACTTTTGAAAAAATTAAATTTTCGTTAATTCTAATGGAGTCAATGCTCTTAAGTACATTGTTGGTATTAAAAGGAAGATGTTTTTTGTTAATTTGTGAAGAAATGTTATTAATTGATTTTTGTAATAATGAATTAATACGTGGAATCAATGGTCTTTTAATTTCAGGGCTTAAGTTATCCAAAATTGTCTCACAGTCAACTGCTAGTAGATGTACATCTTTAATATCTGTTTTTTCTGGAAGGAATAAATTTTAATCCTTGTTGAAGAAATTGAAGTTGTTTTTCAGAGAAACTAGCTTTTGATAAATTTAGAACTCTACGATGAAAATTAAATTGTTAAAAGTTTTCAAATGGTTTGTCTGAACTAGGATGAATTTTAAATATAGGCCTTTTGAAATTTTGAAATTCTTTATGAACTCTATCCTTACACAAATTTGGTACTATCAGACCAACTCTATCAATTAAAGAATTTGGTATTAAATTGTTTGTCTTAAATTGATTATGCTTTTGGCGAAAATGTAGGTTGCGTAACTCACCTTTCAGTATGAAGTGAAGATTGCTTGCTGTAATGGATACAATGTCTCTTAACTTACTGTCTAAACAAGCAAACTCAATGTAATTCAGTAATGAAGATAGCCTAAAGAACATATATTTTAAGTAGATGTTTACTAAGTTCAGCTTCTTATAATGAGTTACTGATCATGTGGGTTGCTTTTCAGTGTGTAGTCAAGTTTGCTAGTTTCTGATTTTCGACTTTGTCAAACTGTTAGTTTCCTTCCATAAATAATTTTTGTACTGACGATGCCTAACATGTAGCCGAAAGCGCTTTACAATTGTAAAAATAAAGTGGAACTTCACTTTAAGAATTATTTTCTTTAGAAGAATTACATCTAAACTATCTGCAGGTACAATTTTCCCGAGTCTACCCCAAAGGCCAACGAATCGACTCGTCCAATTACAATCCCGTCAACATCTGGAACAGCGGTTGCCAAATGGTGGCCCTCAATTACCAGACCGGCGATAAACCCATGCAGCTGAACCAGGCCAAGTTTCGTGACAACGGGAATTGTGGCTACCTGCTCAAACCACAGTTCATGTTTCGAGACGAGTTCGATCCCGCTGACAAAAACACTTTGGTGGGGGTCGAGCCGATGAACATTCTCATCAGGGTTATAGGGGCCAGACACCTGTGCAAGTCGAAGAAGGGAACTGCCAGTCCGTTCATTGAGATCGAAGTACTGGGGGCTCCTTTTGATTCTGGAGTTAAGCTCAAGACTAGTTCAATCTGTAGGACTAATTGTTTTGGATTTTAAAGAAGTTGCCTTTGATTGTTTCCTTTTGTTTTTAGCTGATAATGGATTCAACCCCCAGTGGAATGAAATGTGCGAATTTGTCGTCGCGAATCCACACTTTGCATTGTTACGTTTTTTGGTCCAAGACGAGGACATTTTTGGTGAACCAAATTTCATAGGACAAGCAACATATCCAGTAAGTTCGTTTTGTTTTAAAACAGTCTGATATTTTATTTTTTTTTTGGTAACTTATTGCCTAATTATGAATTTACGTTTTATCTAGGTAACTTGCCTTCGAACTGGATACAGGAGTATCTGTTTAAAGAATGGTTTCAGCGAAGACTTAGAATTAGCTAGTTTGCTCATTCACATAACAATTAGTAACCCCCTAGGAAATTAGTGGAACTGTTTTTTTAAAATGTTAGTCTTTGAAGAGTCTTTATAATTTTTATTGACAATAATTATATCAACTAAAAGAAGGTAAAATTTAAGTATTTTTGTATAAAAAAAATATTTTCTAGTTAATATGTTTGTGATATTTTATTTTCACGTTTGGAGCTCTCTAAGCAGTAGAGAAAAACAAAAGTCTTATCAGGTAAATATTGTTAATTGGCATGCTAAATGTACTGTCACTAGTCAATTATGTCTCGAAAAATAATGTCGTAACGCATAAGGACTAAATTTAATAGAGATTGTGGAATGCATTTATGTTTTTTCTTGCTTTACGAAGGTGCAGTATGTTTATCCTTCCATTATGAGTTGTCGAAGTGGGTGAAACATCCTGTATATTTTATGACTGCATCGGTCCAATAACAACAGTATTATTATCGACTGCAACAATTTTTTCATGAAATCCAAGGTGATTTCGAAATGCATTTAAAATTAAAAACAACAGAAAAAGCCTGCTTATTGTGTAATATTTTGTAACCAAAGAATCTTTTTTCCTTAATAATTGTATATAACGGGAAACTAAAACTGCGTCATGTTGTTCGCGATTTTTTCTTCACTGTTTTTCTCTATAATTGTTGTGTGTAATTAAAACGATCCCAATACAATTTAAAGTTGTACACGTGTAACCAAAAGCATATCATTGGAAATCAAAATATATCTGTTGTAATGTAAACTTTTAATAGTTGAATAAATGAAAACAAAATAATATGGCATTCTATTATTTCAATTAGAATTGTTTTGATTTAAATATATATTACCCCTTTTTGTAGGTTGTTTCTGTAGTCTCATTTAGAAAAAGATGTTTTTCTATTTAAATTTTGTTTCATAAGTGTAATCCTGACATACATACATTGTATGTATCATTTTACTCAGAAATTAATATCAACTACATTCTAAGGTAAATAACGTCATTTCTAATACTATACCTACATATAACATTCCTTATATTTTTGAATGAGATTATTCCCCATTGGATTCTGAGTAAAATGATACCAAACATGACCCACTTAAAATCAGCCGTTTTATTTGTAACTAACCGTCATATTGGAATAAAATATAGAATACGATATCTCGAATGCGGTTAGAGTTAAGTGCATCGTGTTTGGTATGGTTATACTCAGATTTTAATGGAGATTAATATCAACAGTATTTTAAGCAAAATCACGACATTTCTAATACTATACCTACATAATTTTGAACATAACATTCCGTATATTTTTGAATATGATTATTCCCCATTGGATTCTAAGTAAAAGGATACCAAACACGACTCACTTAAATTCAGCCGTTTTCGAGTTATAACGTGTTATTTCTAAGGAACCGCCATATTGGGATAAAATATAAAATGCGATATCTCGAATATGTTTAGAGATAAGTGCATCATGTTTGGTATTATTTTACTCAAAATTTAATGCAGACTAATTTTGCTTCATTTTAACACTAACTACGTTATTAATTTATTCTATGTTATGTTTTCAACTATGTAACAGATATAGATTCTTCTGTTAGCCATTGTAGGTTTGTGGTAAGTGCAGGAGATTCCTGTAATTCCATAAATCAAAATGTGCACCGTTTAATATGGAGGTAATTAGCAACCTTAGCGTTTAACAAATTTATTTAACTTAGTTATGTACATTAAACAAGCAGATTGCTCAGCGACGCTCTTCATCATCAGTTTCTGGTTTCTGATAACCAAGCATTATGTTATAGTCCGCCGGCCTCTTAAAGTAATAATCCAGAAGCAGGATCTGCTCTTCGTTTTCTCCATTCTGTATCTTGTACCTGATGTCCCGCCACGGCAAGATCCCGTATTCCTCCATTTTAACAACTTCATTCACTTTGCATCTCAAATAGCTTTTCGTAAAAGGCAACGATTTATGCTTCACGAAAATGTATGACAGACCCTTCGGGTTGTGATAGATTCGCACTGGTAATTTGCCCACCATCACGTTCAACACGACCAACATAGCGATGAAACAAGTGAGGTACACGAGAATTTCGTTGTCCACAGCGCCAGGTCGCTTGCGCCATTCGTCAAAGTTAACGGTGGAGCCAGACAGGTTCTGTTCAAAAAGACACACTAGACCGACGCCAGCGACGCTTATCATAGTAAATATCTGGCATAGGATTATGTACTTTTCGAATTTCGTGTTGTAAATCAATCTGTAATGGTCTGGGATTCCGTCTTTCACTTTCCACATTTCTTCAGTTGGTGTTCTGAAGAATTTCGTGTAGAAACATCTTCTGGCTGTTGTTCTGTTAAAAAAATTCGCTTCTACATGTAGACGGGTTGTTTTTGTGTGCTTTCCTGACGTATTTATGCAGAAATTTCTGATTTTGCAATGTGAGGTTAAATTTCGGATGTTTAAACGCACGTGTTTTGCTAATAACGAAATTATCATCTTTAATATTCAGAGACGATACGTTATGAACTAGTTTCTTGATTTCTTATCATTTAACTAAATTGCAAATAGCTGTTTTTGAAGGGATAAACAATAACTAAATGTGTCAACACTGCAGAATGATACGTAATGTCGGTATTAAAAATTCTGTTACGATTATGTTGCCATCTCTGAAACTAAAATATAACCAAAGTAGCTATAGAAAACACGTTCAAGTACCCATGTATCATTTTCTGGAATTCTGGTATAAACGTAATGAGGTTGTTTTTTACTCAAAAGTCTTCCCGCCCCTGTCATAAATGTATTTCCTAACCTAGTTTTTTTTCCGCAAAAGTAGTTATTTTCAGTAGACGCAGTTGGCTCATCGGTCCCGTACTGCAGCCATCTCTTAATAATCATTCAAACCAACAACATATCTGCATTAAAAAAACCTGTAACAACCGCTACTATCTGTTATCAGCTAAATAAACTAATTAGATGTCGATATTAAAAATATCTGCTATTTTGACTTGGTCATCTATTATCATTGTACATGACTAAAATAGAAGTCAACTCAAAGTTTTGCTTAACCTGACATCTGTTAGTATTTATTTGATTTTCGGCAATTCGCCACGATAATTGCGATAGCACCACCGTCTATGCTGTATTTTAAGTTTCGTTTAAAACAGGATCTTTTAAATGCAAACGTTACTTCTGTTTTGTTAGGATACTTTTCATGATTTGTAACCCGTAGGGTGCGTTTTAGTTGAAGCTGATTTTAGATGTTTTATTTTTGCCGAGCGATATGTGTTTAGGCCGTGTTTTTTGTGTACGTACATACCTTTGAATATAGAATTACATTCTATATTCAAAGGTACATACAAACTACTTTTGAATTATTATTGTTGTGTCTAGCTGTTTTTTCATTTTGCTTTGCATGTAGATTAGATGCATTAGGCAGTGTATTTTCACAGCTTATTGTTTTTCCACAAACTGCTGAAATGACTTCTATTTATATTCTATTATTCTATATATATTAAGTTGAAAGTAAAGCGATAAATAGTGTGGGTGTAGGTATCTGCGTTAGGGGGATGGGCAAAATTTTGCTTATTTCTCTCTAATAAGACTTACAGTTTCTGAGATATTTGCGTTTGAAGTTTTCTCTGGTTTTCCTTAAGAAATCATGGGATTTCTCCACTGCACAGGCCTCCGTCGCTCGTTACCCCCATGTTCCCATACGTCCCCGGCTCATCCGAAGCAATTGAAAATTTTTATTGTTAACAAATTTTCTTCCGAAAAAAAGCTCCCGAAATGACTTCTATATACATATATTAAGTTGATAGTAAAGCGATAAATAGTGGGGGTGTATCTGTGTTGGGGGGGGGGGGGGGATTTTTCCCATTTCTCTCCACGACTTACCGTTTTTTAGCTCAAAATCGACATGCAGATGTATTTTGAGCTGCAGATTCCAAAAATTCGGTCAGAAATGAGCTAGGACTTCAGGCTGCTTAATTTGCGCCACGTTTCCAGCGAACCGTTGCAGCTAGCGACCAACTGAGACCATTCCTGAATTCAGCAGGTCCAGATTAGTAAATATGCATGAATTTAGCCAAATCGGAGGTGCAAAAATTTTAAGGTAAAAAAGAACAAACGACGTTTTGTGATTTTCGACAAAAAGTAGATCTAGCTCAAAATCGACATACAGATGTATTKTGAACTGCAGATTTCAAAAATGTGCTCTGAAATGAGCTAGGACCTAGGGCGGCMGAAATAAGGACACTTTCAGATCGAACCGTTGTAGCTAGCGACCAACTGAGACCATTCCGAAATTCAGGAGGTCCAAATCAGTAAGTATACTTGAATTCAGCTGAATCGGAGACGAAAAAAATTTATGGTCAAAAAAGAACAAAGGGGTTAGCCTTGGACGTTTTGTGATTTTCGACAAAAAATAGATCTAGCTCAAAATCGACATACAGATGTATTTTGAACTGCAGGTTTCAAAAATGTGCTCTAAAATGAGCTAGGACGTAGGGTGGCCGAAATAAGGACACTTTCAGAGCGAACCGTTGTAGCTAGCGACCAACTGAGACCATTCCGAAATTCAGGAGGTCCAAATCAGTAAGTATACTTGAATTCAGCTGAATCGGAGACGAAAAAAATTTATGGTCAAAAAAGAACAAAGGGGTTAGCCTTGGACGTTTTGTGATTTTCGACAAAAAATAGATCTAGCTCAAAATCGACATACAGATGTATTTTGAACTGCAGGTTTCAAAAATGTGCTCTGAAATGAGCTAGGACGTTGGGCGGCCGAAATAAGGACACTTTCACAGCGAACCGTTGTAGCTAGCGACCAACTGAGACCATTCCGAAATTCAGGAGGTCCAAATCAGTAAGTATACTTGAATTCAGCTGAATCGGAGACGAAAAAATTTTAAGGTCAAAAAAGAACAAAGGGTTTAGCCTTGGACGTTTTGTGATTTTCGACAAAAAATAGATTTAGCTCAAAATCGACATACAGGTGTATTTTGAACTGCAGATTTCAAAAATGTGCTCTGAAATGAGCCAGGACGTAGGGCGGCCGAAATAAGGACACTTTCAGAGCGAACCGTTGTAGCTAGCGATCAACTGAGGCCATTCCGAAATTCAGGAGGTCCAAATCAGTAAGTATACTTGAATTCAGCTGAATCGGAGACGAAAAAATTTTAAGGTCAAAAAAGGACAAAGGGTAAAGCCTTGGACGTTTTGTGAATTTCGACAAAAAATAGATCTAGCTCAAAATCGACATACAGATGTATTTTGAACTGCAGATTTCAAAAATGTGCTCTGAAATGAGCCAGGACGTAGGGCGGCCGAAATAAGGACACTTTCAGAGCGAACCGTTGTAGCTAGCGACCAACTGAGACCATTCCGAAATTCAGGAGGTCCAAATCAGTAAGTATACTTGAATTCAGCTGAATCGGAGACGAAAAAATTTTAAGGTCAAAAAAGAACAAAGGGGTTAGCCTTGGACGTTTTGTGATTTTCGACAAAAAATAGATTTAGCTCAAAATCGACATACAGGTGTATTTTGAACTGCAGATTTCAAAAATGTGCTCTGAAATGAGCTAGGACGTAGGGCGGCCGAAATAAGGACATTTTCAGAGCGAACCGTTGTAGCTAGCGACCAACTGAGACCATTCCGAAATTCAGGAGGTCCAAATCAGTAAGTATACTTGAATTCAGCTGAATCGGAGACGAAAAAATTTTAAGGTCAAAAAAGAACAAAGGGGTTAGCCTTGGACAGTTTGTGATTTTCGACAAAAAATAGATTTAGCTCAAAATCGACATACAGGTGTATTTTGAACTGCAGATTTCAAAAATGTGCTCTGAAATGAGCTAGGACGTAGGGCGGCCGAAATAAGGACATTTTCAGAGCGAACCGTTGTAGCTAGCGACCAACTGAGACCATTCCGAAATTCAGGAGGTCCAAATCAGTAAGTATACTTGAATTCAGCTGAATCGGAGACGAAAAAATTTTAAGGTCAAAAAAGAACAAAGGGGTTAGCCTTGGACGTTTTGTGATTTTCGACAAAAAATAGATTTAGCTCAAAATCGACATACAGGTGTATTTTGAACTGCAGATTTCAAAAATGTGCTCTGAAATGAGCTAGGACGTAGGGCGGCCGAAATAAGGACATTTTCAGAGCGAACCGTTGTAGCTAGCGACCAACTGAGACCATTCCGAAATTCAGGAGGTCCAAATCAGTAAGTATACTTGAATTCAGCTGAATCGGAGACGAAAAAAATTTAAGGTCAAAAAAGAACAAAGGGGTTAGCCTTGGACGTTTTGTGATTTTCGACAAAAAATAGATTTAGCTCAAAATCGACATACAGGTGTATTTTGAACTGCAGATTTCAAAAATGTGCTCTGAAATGAGCTAGGACGTAGGGCGGCCGAAATAAGGACATTTTCAGAGCGAACCGTTGTAGCTAGCGACCAACTGAGACCATTCCGAAATTCAGGAGGTCCAAATCAGTAAGTATACTTGAATTCAGCTGAATCGGAGACGAAAAAATTTTAAGGTCAAAAAAGAACAAAGGGGTTAGCCTTGGACAGTTTGTGATTTTCGACAAAAAATAGATTTAGCTCAAAATCGACATACAGGTGTATTTTGAACTGCAGATTTCAAAAATGTGCTCTGAAATGAGCTAGGACGTAGGGCGGCCGAAATAAGGACATTTTCAGAGCGAACCGTTGTAGCTAGCGACCAACTGAGACCATTCCGAAATTCAGGAGGTCCAAATCAGTAAGTATACTTGAATTCAGCTGAATCGGAGACGAAAAAATTTTAAGGTCAAAAAAGAACAAAGGGGTTAGCCTTGGACAGTTTGTGATTTTCGACAAAAAATAGATTTAGCTCAAAATCGACATACAGGTGTATTTTGAACTGCAGATTTCAAAAATGTGCTCTGAAATGAGCTAGGACGTAGGGCGGCCGAAATAAGGACATTTTCAGAGCGAACCGTTGTAGCTAGCGACCAACTGAGACCATTCCGAAATTCAGGAGGTCCAAATCAGTAAGTATACTTGAATTCAGCTGAATCGGAGACGAAAAAATTTTAAGGTCAAAAAAGAACAAAGGGGTTAGCCTTGGACAGTTTGTGATTTTCGACAAAAAATAGATTTAGCTCAAAATCGACATACAGATGTATTTTGAACTGCAGATTTCAAAAATGTGCTCTGAAATGAGCTAGGACGTAGGGCGGCCGAAATAAGGACACTTTCAGAGCGAACCGTTGTAGCTAGCGACCAACTGAGACCATTCCGAAATTCAGGAGGTCCAAATCAGTAAGTATACCTGAATTCAGCTGAATCGGAGACGAAAAAATTGTAAGGTCAAAAAAAGAACAAAGGGTATAAGCCTTGGACGTTTTGTGATTTTCGACAAAAAATAGATGTAGCTCAAAATCGACATACAGATGTATTTTGAACTGCAGATTTCAAAAATGTGCTCTGAAATGAGCTAGGACGTAGGGCGGCCGAAATAAGGACACTTTCAGAGCGAACCGTTGTAGCTAGCGACCAACTGAGACCATTCCGAAATTCAGGAGGTCCAAATCAGTAAGTATACTTGAATTCAGCTGAATCGGAGACGAAAAAATTTTAAGGTCAAAAAAGAACAAAGGGGTTAGCTTTGGACGTTTTGTGATTTTCGACAAAAAATAGATTTAGCTCAAAATCGACATACAGATGTATTTTAAACTGCAGATTTCAAAAATGTGCTCTGTAATGAGCTAGGACGTAGGGCGGCCGAAATAAGGACACTTTCAGAGCGAACCGTTGCAGCTAGCGACCAACTGAGACCATTCCGAAATTCAGGAGGTCCAAATCAGTAAGTATACTTGAATTCAGCTGAATCGGAGACGAAAAAATTTTAAGGTCAAAAAAGAACAAAGGGGTTAGCTTTGGACGTTTTGTGATTTTCGACAAAAAATAGATTTAGCTCAAAATCGACATACAGATGTATTTTAAACTGCAGATTTCAAAAATGTGCTCTGTAATGAGCTAGGACGTAGGGCGGCCGAAATAAGGACACTTTCAGAGCGAACCGTTGCAGCTAGCGACCAACTGAGACCATTCCGAAATTCAGGAGGTCCAAATCAGTAAGTATACTTGAATTCAGCTGAATCGGAGACGAAAAAATTTTATGGTCAAAAAAGAACAAAGGGGTTAGTTAGCCTTGGACGTTTTGTGATTTTCGACAAAAAATAGATCTAGCTCAAAATCGACATACAGATGTATTTTGAACTGCAGATTTCAAAAATGTGCTCTGAAATGAGCTAGGACGTAGGGCGGCCGAAATAAGGACACTTTCAGAGCGAACCGTTGCAGCTAGCGACCAACTGAGACCATTCCGAAATTCAGGAGGTCCAAATCAGTAAGTATACTTGAATTCAGCTGAATCGGAGACGAAAAAATTTTTTGGTCAAAAAAGAACAAAGGGGTTAGCCTTGGACGTTTTGTGATTTTCGACAAAAAATAGATCTAGCTCAAAATCGACATACAGATGTATTTTGAACTGCAGATTTCAAAAATGTGCTCTGAAATGAGCTAGGACGTAGGGCGGCCGAAATAAGGACACTTTCAGAGCGAACCGTTGTAGCTAGCGACCAACTGAGACCATTCCGAAATTCAGGAGGTCCAAATCAGTAAGTATACTTGAATTCAGCTGAATCGGAGACGAAAAAATTTTATGGTCAAAAAAGAACAAAGGGGTTTAGCCTTGGACGTTTTGTGATTTTCGACAAAAAATAGATCTAGCTCAAAATTGACATACAGATGTATTTTGAACTGCAGATTTCAAAAATGTGCTCTAAAATGAGCTAGGACGTAGGGTGGCCGAAATAAGGACACTTTCAGAGCGAACCGTTGTAGCTAGCGACCAACTGAGACCATTCCGAAATTCAGGAGGTCCAAATCAGTAAGTATACCTGAATTCAGCTGAATCGGAGACGAAAAAATTTTAAGGTCAAAAAAGAACAAAGGGTATAAGCCTTGGACGTTTTGTGATTTTCGACAAAAAATAGATGTAGCTCAAAATCGACATACAGATGTATTTTGAACTGCAGATTTCAAAAATGTGCTCTGAAATGAGCTAGGACGTAGGGCGGCCGAAATAAGGACACTTTCACAGCGAACCGTTGTAGCTAGCGACCAACTGAGACCATTCCGAAATTCAGGAGGTCCAAATCAGTAAGTATACTTGAATTCAGCTGAATCGGAGACGAAAAAATTTTAAGGTCAAAAAAGAACAAAGGGGTTAGTTAGCTTTGGACGTTTTGTGATTTTCGACAAAAAATAGAGTTAGCTCAAAATCGACATACAGATGTATTTTAAACTGCAGATTTCAAAAATGTGCTCTGTAATGAGCTAGGACGTAGGGCGGCCGAAATAAGGACACTTTCAGAGCGAACCGTTGCAGCTAGCGACCAACTGAGACCATTCCGAAATTCAGGAGGTCCAAATCAGTAAGTATACTYSAATTCAGCTGAATCGGAGACGAAAAAATTTTATKGTCAAAAAAGAACAAAGGGGTTAGCCTTGGACGTTTTGTGATTTTCGACAAAAAATAGATCTAGCTCAAAATCGACATACAGATGTATTTTGAACTGCAGATTTCAAAAATGTGTTCTGAAATGAGCTAGGACGTAGGGCGGCCGAAATAAGGACACTTTCGGAGCGAACCGTTCTAGCTAGCGACCAACTGAGACCATTCCGAAATTCAGGAGGTCCAAATCAGTAAGTATACTTGAATTCAGCTGAAAGGAGACGAAAAAATTTTAAGGTCAAAAAAGAACAAAGGGTATAGCCTTGGACGTTTTGTGATTTTCGACAAAAAATAGATCTAGCTCAAAATTGACATACAGATGTATTTTGAACTGCAGATTTCAAAAATGTGCTCTAAAATGAGCTAGGACGTAGGGTGGCCGAAATAAGGACACTTTCAGAGCGAACCGTTGTAGCTAGCGACCAACTGAGACCATTCCGAAATTCAGGAGGTCCAAATCAGTAAGTATACCTGAATTCAGCTGAATCGGAGACGAAAAAATTTTAAGGTCAAAAAAGAACAAAGGGTATAAGCCTTGGACGTTTTGTGATTTTCGACAAAAAATAGATGTAGCTCAAAATCGACATACAGATGTATTTTGAACTGCAGATTTCAAAAATGTGCTCTGAAATGAGCTAGGACGTAGGGCGGCCGAAATAAGGACACTTTCACAGCGAACCGTTGTAGCTAGCGACCAACTGAGACCATTCCGAAATTCAGGAGGTCCAAATCAGTAAGTATACTTGAATTCAGCTGAATCGGAGACGAAAACATTTTAAGGTCAAAAAAGAACAAAGGGGTTAGCTTTGGACGTTTTGTGATTTTCGACAAAAAATAGATTTAGCTCAAAATCGACATACAGATGTATTTTAAACTGCAGATTTCAAAAATGTGCTCTGTAATGAGCTAGGACGTAGGGCGGCCGAAATAAGGACACTTTCAGAGCGAACCGTTGCAGCTAGCGACCAACTGAGACCATTCCGAAATTCAGGAGGTCCAAATCAGTAAGTATACTTGAATTCAGCTGAATCGGAGACGAAAAAATTTTATGGTCAAAAAAGAACAAAGGGGTTTAGCCTTGGACGTTTTGTGATTTTCGACAAAAAATAGATCTAGCTCAAAATCGACATACAGATGTATTTTGAACTGCAGATTTCAAAAATGTGCTCTGAAATGAGCTAGGACGTAGGGCGGCCGAAATAAGGACACTTTCAGAGCGAACCGTTGTAGCTAGCGACCAACTGAGACCATTCCGAAATTCAGGAGGTCCAAATCAGTAAGTATACTTGAATTCAGCTGAATCGGAGACGAAAAAATTTTATGGTCAAAAAAGAACAAAGGGGTTTAGCCTTGGACGTTTTGTGATTTTCGACAAAAAATAGATCTAGCTCAAAATCGACATACAGATGTATTTTGAACTGCAGATTTCAAAAATGTGCTCTGAAATGAGCTAGGACGTAGGGCGGCCGAAATAAGGACACTTTCAGAGCGAACCGTTGTAGCTAGCGACCAACTGAGACCATTCCGAAATTCAGGAGGTCCAAATCAGTAAGTATACTTGAATTCAGCTGAATCGGAGACGAAAAAATTTTATGGTCAAAAAAGAACAAAGGGGTTAGCCTTGGACGTTTTGTGATTTTCGACAAAAAATAGATCTAGCTCAAAATCGACATACAGATGTATTTTGAACTGCAGATTTCAAAAATGTGCTCTGAAATGAGCTAGGACGTAGGGCGGCCGAAATAAGGACACTTTCAGAGCGAACCGTTGTAGCTAGCGACCAACTGAGACCATTCCGAAATTCAGGAGGTCCAAATCAGTAAGTATACTTGAATTCAGCTGAATCGGAGACGAAAAAATTTTATGGTCAAAAAAGAACAAAGGGGTTAGCCTTGGACGTTTTGTGATTTTCGACAAAAAATAGATCTAGCTCAAAATCGACATACAGATGTATTTTGAACTGCAGATTTCAAAAATGTGCTCTGAAATGAGCTAGGACGTAGGGCGGCCGAAATAAGGACACTTTCAGAGCGAACCGTTGTAGCTAGCGACCAACTGAGACCATTCCGAAATTCAGGAGGTCCAAATCAGTAAGTATACTTGAATTCAGCTGAATCGGAGACGAAAAAATTTTATGGTCAAAAAAGAACAAGGGGGTTAGCCTTGGACGTTTTGTGATTTTCGACAAAAAATAGATCTAGCTCAAAATCGACATACAGATGTATTTTGAACTGCAGATTTCAAAAATGTGCTCTGAAATGAGCTAGGACGTAGGGCGGCCGAAATAAGGACACTTTCAGAGCGAACCGTTGTAGCTAGCGACCAACTGAGACCATTCCGAAATTCAGGAGGTCCAAATCAGTAAGTATACTTGAATTCAGCTGAATCGGAGACGAAAAAATTTTATGGTCAAAAAAGAACAAAGGGGTTAGCCTTGGACGTTTTGTGATTTTCGACAAAAAATAGATCTAGCTCAAAATCGACATACAGATGTATTTTGAACTGCAGATTTCAAAAATGTGCTCTGAAATGAGCTAGGACGTAGGGCGGCCGAAATAAGGACACTTTCAGAGCGAACCGTTGTAGCTAGCGACCAACTGAGACCATTCCGAAATTCAGGAGGTCCAAATCAGTAAGTATACTTGAATTCAGCTGAATCGGAGACGAAAAAATTTTAAGGTCAAAAAAGAACAAAGGGTATAGCCTTGGACGTTTTGTGATTTTCGACAAAAAATAGATTTAGCTCAAAATCGACATACAGATGTATTTTGAACTGCAGATTTCAAAAATGTGCTCTGAAATGAGCTAGGACGTAGGACGGCCGAAATAAGGACACTTTCACAGCGAACCGTTGTAGCTAGCGACCAACTGAGACCATTCCGAAATTCAGGAGGTCCAAATCAGTAAGTATACTTGAATTCAGCTGAATCGGAGACGAAAAAATTTTAAGGTCAAAAAAGAACAAAGGGGTTAGCTTTGGACGTTTTGTGATTTTCGACAAAAAATAGATTTAGCTCAAAATCGACATACAGATGTATTTTAAACTGCAGATTTCAAAAATGTGCTCTGTAATGAGCGAGGACGTAGGGCGGCCGAAATAAGGACACTTTCAGAGCGAACCGTTGCAGCTAGCGACCAACTGAGACCATTCCGAAAKTCAGGAGGTCCAAATCAGTAAGTATACTTGAATTCAGCTGAATCGGAGACGAAAAAATTTTAAGGTCAAAAAAGAACAAAGGGCCTTGGACCTTGGACGTTTTGTGATTTTMGACAAAAAATAGATCTAGCTCAAAATTGACATACAGATGTATTTTGAACTGCAGATTTCAAAAATGTGCTCTAAAATGAGCTAGGACGTAGGGTGGCCGAAATAAGGACACTTTCAGAGCGAACTGTTGTAGCTAGCGCCAACTGAGACCATTCCTGAATGCAGCAGTTCCAGATTAGTAAATATGCATGAATTTAGCTAAATCAGATGTGCAAAAAGAACAAATCTTTTGCTATTTGCGTTTGAAGTTTTCTAGTTTTTCTTGGGAAATCATGGCATTATCCACTGCATAGCCTTCATTTGCTCTTAGCGGTTGTATTCATAAAAAAATTGTTTTTCTTTTTTACCATTTGTAGTTTTTGTATGAATTAGATGTTTATTTCAACTTAAAGATGCAATTGTAAAAAATCGGTTTAAAATTCCAATTTTTTTATTACCAAGAACAGAAACACATGTAGTTTTTACAGGTTTATTTTCATATAGTACTGTTATTCTTTGTATGAATATATATAACAATTAATGAACAGCATAAGTCATTCATTATGTATAACCCGCTAAATACAACAAAATAAAGAAGGAACTAAAAACTAGGTAAAATAAATTATATATCTATAAATGCGTAAATTAAAAATGCACAATCTAAGGCGGTTATACAGAAGCGTACAATCATTCGTATCGAACACTGGTTTTTAAAATCTTTTTTAGGCAGGTAAGAGAAAGACATGCACTTAAAAAACAAGACAACAGTATCAAAATAGAGACGCTTAAAATGTAACGCTAAAATTACGCTTTGGGAATAAATTACCTCTTTTTTTTTTGTTGGTTCCAAAGTTAAATMTTATGTACAAGTAAATACACTKTGGACCGCTTCGGGTAMCAAAACTAGCGACTTATAATAATGAACAACAGCTGTGTAAGCGATTATTGCACAAACAGTAATAAACAACTTCAAATAAGAAACAAATACAATGAAATAGTCGAGTTGTTTCTTACCGTCCAATTAGCACGGGAAACCGGGTCCCCCCGATGTTTAGTACCCATAAAAAACGAATCGTGCTCATACTTTTTTCCTTGCCTGCATTACAAAACACGGCGGTATAAAAATATGCAAGTCGCGACATATGAACACCATCCAGACACTAATACAGTTTTTTTTGCTTCTTATCTTTTAAGGTGATAGTTTAATCGTCTACAATTATGCTTTTTTTTTTAGTAACAAACGTCGTTGGGCTTTACACGATGTGTGCAGCCTTTCAGTATATCACTTGATTAAGCCATGTATGGTCGAGCGTAGGCGGTTAACTTTCCGTTGGACTTTCCTGTAATGCAAAAAAATATAGATTTTTCGGTGAGTTTATGATTTTGTACTTTTGAAGTGGTTGCAAGTATTCAATATCTGATCGTGATATTTGCTGGAGCATTAAATTTTGCATCCTTTGATGTACAGTAGGTTCCAAAAGTAAAGACACGGTCGCTAATATTAATACATTTACAATGAACAATCTATTTGTACTAAATATTTACAGTAGCAATCACTAAAAATAATCTGCTAAATTTCATTAATTTAATAATTTCGAATTAAAGAAAATCAAAAAATTTTAAATTTAAAATTTCCACTTATTTTTCTTTGTATTTTCAATCTAGTAACAGTCTATGTATATTTTCAAACCCAATTAACTATGATTTTCGAAACTGGGAAAACTAAATCTGAAGTTACAAAATGTCAAGAAAAGTAAAGACACATAAGTTGACTTTCCATTTTTAAAGTGACAGCAAATTAAAAAACTGTTTGCCTCACAAATTTTTTAAATTGAAGGAGTCTAAAACGAGGGTTTAAAAAAAGAATTCTAGTTAAAAGAAATGATAAATCCAGCTTTAGAAAAAATTACAGAAAAAATAAAAACCTATTAACAGATTTCATGTTTAATAATTTTCAATCCCCCCCCAGCTAAGGTGATGGAAGACAAAGACAAAAAAACTGGAAAATATTTGAACACGTGCTGATAAGGGATAAGTACGTAAAAACTCGAGAAAACTGATTTTCGAACCTCACCTCTATTTTTTCCAAGTCTCCAGACTGTGTCGATTCAATCGAATTGTCAACTTCCGAAACGACGTGCCCATGCAGCAAACTGTTCTCGTGACACTGCTCTCTCAACCTGTGCAGTTCCCTTCTCAACATTTCTCGTTCCGCGTCCCCCTGCTTCACTATGCTCTGTAAACAACAATCCCATAAACAAACGGTAAAACAAAGATCACAAATAACACACCAATAACGTGGTCAATTGGGAACTGAGCGTCGTAACTATGTCCCTTATCTTGTGGGCAGGCACTGACGGTACTAGATCACTTTTGGCGATTTCGTTGCTCGCGCATGCGGCCGTTTTGCCGCCCGTCGCGAKCACGGGGTCCGAGTCAGATATGTTCAAGGATTCGTTCACAGCCTCCAGCAATTGGTTCACTGCGAAAGAAAAATGGTGTTCTAGAAGCCAATCGGATAATGAGGGAAGGGGTGAGGTTACCTTGGTACATTGGTGCGAGAACAAATTCAGTAGAATCCCTCTCGGTAGAATTATCGTTGTGGATGGCCTCGCTGGCCATGTCGGCTATATGGAGGAAGTCCTCCCTAGGTATGCTTAAGAGATCGGCAACTAGGCCTTCTTTGGCTGCCAAGGCTTGTCGTACCTCTTCATCCTTACGTCTTATTTGTTCTAAGTGAAAACATACATGCTTTAAGATTCTTAAGTTTAATTGGTTAGGAAGGACAAACTCATTTAAGCCTTAGGATTTCATCAAACAGAAATGAACCCTTCGGTACTGAACAAGGTTATTTTCATTTTTCAATATCCAGCACACAAATTCTAAATTAATTAATGTTCAAAAAGTCTAGTTTTGATTTTAGAAACAATGAAATTAATTTAGATGTTTAGTAATTTTGTATGTAGCAAATCAAAGTTTTCATATTTCAATCATTTTATACACATTTGCGGAAAGCTGAAATTTGCAAAAAACAGTACTGAAATAAAAGTATTTTGTTTGTCCTTCAGGCACAATTTTTATCCAAGCGATTAACCACTATTAACAAGATACTCGTGAAAATATATACAAAATGTGCAATGTGCAATGTCATACCTAAAGGCGTGAGTTTAGATTCTGCCGTGAGTACTGGAGGAACTGCCACCTGCACCTCAGAAGGTTGAATAAGGGGCCAATCGTCAGCAGTCACCTTCGAATGTGTCACACCACCACCAATTGTTTCTAAAAACCACAGCTCGTCAGTTTTTTTTAAAGTGCAACCCGCACAAATTTTTTTTGTTAGCTCATCAATGATCGTGACATACTTTCTTTGCGTTGTGTAACCTTCGAATTGGTTTATAAAGCAATCAAACAGAAGGAACTATGAAAACAGACTGCTGTTAGTAAGAATGCTGATGTCGACGACGCCATCTACTAATCAAAACTGGTTCGACCAATTGGGTGTGTTCACTAGTTATAAAATATAAACTTTTATACATTAAAAAAGAGTACTTAATTAATTAAGTCTGTATCTGTATCCATAACGCTGCAAAAATTTTTTTTAACAAAAATAATTTGTTTACAAATTCTCAGTGTGCAACATGGCAACAACACAGTTTTAAGACACGCTTAGATTGACTAGGACTGGCTGTGACGTATCACCCGATGTAAACAAGATAGCGTCAGCTACTTTTTTGCGTTATTGGTTATGTTTGAGAGTGTTCTCGTTTTTTTTTTTTTTATAAATTCAACAATATGTCGTCGGAATGCTTTGTTACAGCGTATTCGAACCATTTGCCGGCTGTAGATATGTTTATAGTCACCGAATTTATCAAGAACGACCCACGTTTTAATGCTGTCAAAATCAAAGGCGCTAAAGCAGCAGTATAAGTAATTAATAAAGCAGCTTAATCTGCAATTTAATACATTATGGATCATTGATATTTTGAACGAAATGCATCTTTTGTCTAGTGCAAGTCATGAGCTCACGGAGATGCAGCTATAGGTTATTTTCAGGTGAAGCGAGAGGGGCCTATATGTATACTGCAGTCTAAGATATGCCCGGAACACAAAGTTCGTGCAAAAAATTATGCAGTTACTCTAAGTCTCACAACAATAAAATGTAGATTTTGTATTGGTCATACCCCTTCTGGCTGCTTTAAACCATCTCCGTTTGCGTTCGTAGTCTCCGGGTACACTTACGAATATTTTGTTGAGACTATTGACGGATGCATTTGAAATTTGAACACTGGCACAATGCACCATCTGCTGTTAGCTTCTGGTTTGTACATGCTTAAACATTCTCCCAGTTGTTAGGAGAAGTCTGTTAAAAGCAAGAAAAGAACTCGTTTCACTTGGCACAAGCAAAGGGACGTAGGTAACATAACCTACATTCTTTGTTTACATCGGGTGCTACGTCACACCGTCTCCATCCCGGGACACTGCGTTTGTGTGGTCAATTTTTATATTTGAATTTCAGAACGGTTTTTTTTCGAAAACTGGTGCTAGAAAAATTTTGAAATTTTTAAGACGTAACAAGGGTGCTCCAAATATACACGTGCCATGATTTTAAAAAAATGTGAAAATACCCAATTAAAGAGTAACAGCATTCTTACTAACAGATTAATAATTTACATCATGCTGATGAGGTGTAATAACACCGAAACAGCATCATCACATCTAGCCCATCACCAAAAAAAATAAAAAAATTAATATCTTACCTGCCGAACCATCGTTATCTGAACTGGCTGTTTTGGTCCTCTCCTCCTCTGGCACTTCGTTCCTTTGGTTTATTWCACCGTTAGTTGCCGTGCTACTAGCTTCCCCTAAAGATGTGTCGGTACCGCCTACTGCTTCTGCTCGTTCTGTAGGCTCTCGACTTGTGGTTGGCAGCTCTTGTACTGTTTCCTCTTCGTTGTCATGAGTGTGGTCGGAGTTCTTGTTCTTGCCCTCTTTGACTTTGTAGGCCTCTGTTGCATCTGAGAGGTGCTTAAACCATCTGGAAATTTCAAAAGTTTCATGGAAGATGTTGAAGTTTGAAGGAATATTGTTAGAAGTTACCTCGTGGCAGTGCAGTGCATTCCATTGAACATATTTACTAAATAATAAATTTATCAATATAAGAGTTTCCCGCGAGTCACAAGCATAGCAAATCTCAAGTCTTTTGCAATTTTCTTAATAGTAGGAAATCTATAATACTGGAAATAATATTCTTATTTATTCGTTGAAATTATATTTAATGTTTGAACCACAACTATTAACCCAAATGGCTCTGTTATTAGGTATAAAAAAGTGATAAAAGACCAGGTCTGAAATCTTAGCAAACACTTTTTTCTAAAATTATACTCAATTTTGAGCTAAGAATTGAAACAACTTGTGGAAAAATAACCAACATTCGATTTTCTATCATAATTTTATCAAAAAAAAGGATGATATTTTTACGATTCTTTTACCGTTAACACCTCAAAACTATATCCACGCAAGCAGAAGTTTAACGGGCAGAACGCACCACATGACGTAATACACGAAAACGCGTCTACACAGCACCAAACCCCGCGCGCAACTAAATCCGCTAGTTTTAGACGAAGGGTACATTCTACAACGTTCGATATTTGGTTTGGTTTTCGTTCGGGTAAAGTACATAAACACACTCGCAAAAATTTGGTAAACATTCGGTAATAGCAGGTACACCTGTACTGGTTATGGTTTTCGTCGATAAATCACTGCCACGTGTCGAACTGTAAACTTCTTTACGCTTACGCAGAATCGAACTGCTTGTTTACGTAAAATGCATTTACATTATCCGCTTTCGATCCACAGAAATACATAGTTACCTAGAAGTTTAAAGAAATTATAAGATTTTATGATAAATGATTGTACGGGTAGATGTACGCGCAGTAACAATGGAAACATTGGAACGTCATGAAAACGTCACAACAAAAAACAGATTTTGCCACACATGTCGCCAATCGCCGTGCGTTCCGACAACACTTGATCKAATGACTGCGCAGACTCGCACAAACGAACAACGCGGCGATTTATTACTAGAACATTAAAAATGCATGCACTCTCCCATCTCTATACATCGCTCGGTAGTTCTTACATTGCGATGAAGTTAGTCACGAGACCGATATTTGACAATTTGCTAATTATCAGGGTGTATTGAAAACAGTAACCATTATTATCAGTTATTAAGGGTACAACCCAATCATAAATCCTGCTGAAATGTAATTAGGCTTTTTAGAACACGTGACTTTTGAGCGACTGCCAGGGGGCAAATTTCAAAACGATGCAACTTCTAGCGCGCTGTCATAGAAACCCCATTACTTAATGCCAACGTCAGTCGCTAGAGCTGGGACATTCGATTAAATTCATATCGTTCAATCAATCGCGTAGATTCGGATCATCCAAGTCGTTCATAAGGATCGTGAATTGAAAGTGACAGCGGTGTCTCCTGTCTCGCCACAGCATATAAATATGCTGTCATGCTGTTTTCTCGTCGTGTGCTGTCGTCAGCCGKTAACCATGTACGAGGCACGAACGACGCTGATTCATTAGCTGTGAGCCAAATCAAGGCATGAGTCATTCAATTTGAACGACTTGGTCATGAAGGACCCAACTCTATCAGCCACGCGTCCGTTTCCAGGGTTTCGCAGGCGCGTCCCATGCGTGCGCTTTTTGCCCCCTGGACGCCATATTGGATGACGTAATCTTAAAAAGCCTAATAGTATAAGCAGCGTCATGTTCTATTTACGGTTGGTGCAAGTCTCGAGTAATACCACCACGGTATCAAGTCAACAAGTACCAACTTGCGTAGCATAATTTTTAGACCTATACTGGTAGTATCTAGATTTGCAACCTTCAAAAAAAAAACTTATTTTGGTCTTAAGATAATATCTCCCAAACTGGGTTTCTGCGAAAAAACACACTTTCTCTCTTTAATACATATTAAATTTGCTCGGACTTTATTGATACGTTTAAATCCAACATTCCCGAATGTCTGGTTTTGTATTATTTCTACCCCATGTGTTTCCAATTCCGTCGACCAGAAAATCTTGATAAATTTCATATAGATTTTGCTCTGCGAACTACGAAAATGGCAAAAATTAAAAATTTGCACTTTTTATTATTTTATTATTATTTTTTTTATTATTTCACTTACAAAAATGGATTTGATATCACTTTGTAGCAAATTTAATCTGCTTTAAAAAAGGTAAGTATTTTTTCTCACAAAAACGCATGGTTTAGAAGATATCGTCAACAAACGTATGTAGGTTCCATGTCGCCCGGACTGGTTGAATTAACTCCACTTACACGTACCGTAAATAGAACAAACAACCGAAATCCCTCTCGTTCGAATATTTTCCATACCTAGCAAGAATACTGCCTCTCCTACCGTCACTCTTCGGCGACGACGATAAACTACCCCTACGTTCTTCGCACACGACTTTTTCAACTTCGATGGTCAAAGAGGCCTTCCTCTCTTGGGACGCCATGGCGCACTAACGGTTAGAACAGCGCGTATTTACAAAACTACCTTTCCCTGTCACTTCGACATAAACAATCACGCCGAATTTATTTGAATACAGGTACAAATATTTGAATTCGCGCGAGAAATAAATCCGACCGCACCGACGATCGCAGCGAGATAACAAGTCTCTTATTCGTCCGAATCAGGGAAACATCGTTTTCCCAAATGACCGTGTTGTATCAAGGTCGGATACGCTTATAGACTAATCACAGGCGTTACCTTTTAGAAACAACAAACGACCGGGGGCTTCACAGAGTGTCGGACAAACGCGATGACAGCTAGAAAAAATATACCCGCAGATCCCAGAAAATGAATGTGGGATGATGCAAAGTGCATGGTGTTTACAAACAGACTAGATCAATAAACACAATTCAAAAATAATTTCGCGCTTTTGAACAAAGAAAAAAACGTAAAATACGCGTTATCAAGTTTGCTATAATACTACAAGTACATACATGTAAAATTTATTCTTTTAAGTAATGGTCCTGTACATAAGACAAAACTAATAAACTACACTTGAAGTGTCGATGGCTGTTTCTTTAAACTGAATGGCAAAGTAGTAAAACTTTCACAAGTTAATATAAAATGTCTATTGTCAGTTCTCAGTACTTCAGTGTTTGATAATCGATTCCCAAATTTGGTTCACGAATTCACGTTGCACTTTTTAGAAATGGATAAATTACAAATTATTGAATTAGGGAAAACATCAACAATTTGACAACACCGTTATCGCGTATCGTTAGTTGCTTACAAAGCGATTGGTGGCGCTACAATAGACAAGGTTGCCACAACACTCAAAAACAAAAAATAAAGTCTATTATATCTTAAAAGTTAAGTTATTTTTAACCATCAAAGTGCAAGATGTACTTGATCTGCATGGATCACAGCAATTACAAACGTTTCAAGGCAAATATCTGCTCTTGCCAATGAAGATGTTAGTTAATTACATGTAATTAAATCCACTGGGCATTCAACAAGTACATTCACGAATTAGGAAACCATAAATCAAACCAAGGAATGCATGCAATGCCGCTGACCCATTTTGCTGAATTTGGTAGAACGAGATGGCAAAATGAAGCAATAATCACTTGTAAACTTAAATTGATTTTCATTTATATCCTGGTATTTTAAATTATAGTTTTGGGTTCAATCCTTTTTGTTTAAAAATATGTATTGATTTTTTTGCAATTTGTTTGAAAACTGCTGTAGATAATTTAAATCTGTCTTTAGCACAGTGTAGAGGGGTATAATGCTTCTGGCTTTTGATGTTACATAGTTACAAAAGATTTATAGACAAAAAATTGTAAGGATTTATGTAACTACAACAGGTCATGAAATTTGACAAATTCGTGCAGTTCTTTCTGAGATATGATGAAAATGTGTCATTGCTTTCTTCTTTATTTTGAATGGTTTCTGTCTGAAATCTGTTTCAATTCTTTGAGACCATTTGGTAAAGTATTAATTTCTGCCACAATTTTAGTGCCTAGGTGCTCAWATTATAACAGACATAAAAAAATTGGAGACTTACACTTTACGTTCAGCGTAATCCCTCACTTGCAGATCGTACATCTGGATGTTATGTTATTCGAGGAGGTATTCACTATATACAAGGAACTTTTGGCTGAAAACGAAAAAAAAAACATCAAAACAACCATCTCCCACTCAAAACTTAAGACTTACAAGCTGCGTTCGCCCTAAACAGCAAATTATTCATCCTGATAATAGGCACGAGTGGTTGCTGACCAGGAAGACCACTCTGGAAGAACTTCAACAAGAATTTGTCTCCCTCTTTCTGCAGGAGAACCACAGCCTCTTCGAGCAACAGAATGTAGACCTGCAGAGGTCCCTTGTTCGGCCTCTTCAGAATCATATCACCCTCGTATATCAATTTGTACTTGGTCAAGTCGAAGTTCTGCAAAAAAAAATTCAAAATCGAGACGTGACGAATTAAAACGGAATTTTTTAGAAATACCCTATATTCCGTGGCCGAAGACAGCTCCATCCGTTCGAAACTCGAAGTGTCCAGGTGTTTCTGTATCTCCTCTAGTCTGGCGCAGTTGTACGCCAGTTTTGCAGCTTCGTTCACGTGGTTCAATATTTCTCGCGATCGCTCGTGCGCCTGTTTCAGTTTGGACAGCTCGGGCTGCCAAAAATCCATGTCTAGCTCTAAACTTTTCTCTACTGAGTCTATTAATCTCTCTAGGAGGAGGGGGTACTTTGATAACCTTAAAAAAAGGATGCTTTGTAAGTCATCAAAGGTAAAGATTCTTCTTTATGTACTAGGGACAATTAAATATTTGAATTTTCACGCTATTCGTTGACATTCCGCTATTGAGCTATTGGTGGTGCCAACAGTACCACCACACTTCAAAAGAGAAGATCAAATGGCTGCTTTGTGTCTTATATGAAAAATATGACGCAAGTATGCACCGAAAGATTTTTTTTTTGTGAAATTCTGTTTGATACTGTTCACTTTACTGTACAGTAGGCCACCCTATGGTCTTGATTTAACAACCGACAAAAACAATAACTGCAATTAGAAAGGTTTCGAAAGGAGTTGAATAAATTATATAGAAAACATTATATGTAGGATTTTTAGCTGGTTCGGGAAATTAAAAAAACTATTAAAAAGCCCATATCATTTCAAATGCCTCTAGCAACTTCCAAACTACAAACTTGTAGCCCACCCTGTGGTCTTGATTTACTGACCCATGTAAAAACTTGCATTGCAAATAAGTTTTACATCCAACAAAATGCTGAAACGAATTTCTTGTCGCTTACCTTTGCATCTGCGTAGTTATAATGCCCTGAAGGTTGAGCCGCCTACAAAGATTATTCTTCTCGCAGTCGCTGAGTATAGTTTCGAACCTCGAGTCTTTTCTCCGCTTTTCCTTGATGAACTCCAGCGCCAACTGCTGGCGTTCGCAGAAGGTGGCTGCAGCCCTCTGGAAGTGCTCTCCCATCACGCCGTCAAACTGCAAAGAACTGACATGAACGATCTGTCGAAAAGATCCGGACGAATCAACGTACCATGTTGAGGAGTACGTCTCCCACCTCCTTGATGATGGGACCCTCTTTCTTTTTGCTCTTCATGGCGTTATTGAACTTTATGTGGATATCTAGCAATTCGTTCAGGTTCGGGAAGACTAGGTTCAGCTCTTCTGCTTTGAGGCACTGCTTGGCTACTAAAGGCCTCATGAAGACCGTGTCTAGCACCTTGAGATTCTTCACGTGGGACCGTTCCGTGTGGAAGAGTTCTGGAAGGCAAAGAAAACACCTGCTGAGCCTCAAAATGTTTGCAGTTCTTTCAAAAATGTTTCGCTAATGATATGTGATTTATTGGTCTTGTAAAATATAAATCTGTTCAGAAAAACCGTTTTAAATATAACAGTAATTCAAAATTGGCGCCAAAACACGGCCCTGTCGATCACTGCGCCATCTAGCCCCCGGAAGTGTTAGTAACCATTGCCACCAGTGACTAAGCAGCAAACTAAACTAAAAACAATCTGTGGACAGCTGTTTCGGCTTATAAAGCCTCCTCAGAGCAGGGGAGCTGTAATCTGAACAGTAGCTCACTTTGTAGTGGACGGAATTTTATTATTATGCTTGAGAATTGCACTCTGTCACTTTTTAAATGCCAACTACAAGATGGGCTACCATTCAGATTACAGGTTCCCACACAGAGACGGGTGGTTAACGCCGTTAATTGCCAACACATGGCATGGCAAATATAATTCTCACAACAGATGTAAGTTACACCTACCGTTAATGACATCTTGTCGCTTCTTCTCGCCGGGATGCAAAGAGGCGAGCTCTTCTGGTGGAACTGAACACTGCCAGTCCGGCAGGAAGTCAGCTTCCACTTCGAGATCACTATCACATTCTGAACCCGTGGGGTGGGCACTTGTACTGCCAGGGACGGCATCGGTACTATTGTTGCTGGGACTCTCCGATGATTTGCTGACAAAAAGAATGGTAAAAAATATTTTTTTTGTCCATTTCTGTTTATGGTGGCATTTCATTGGTTTCTATCCAAATATGGACGTGTTTGGTATCAAATCCAGGTAGAAAGAGCTGATCTAACAAGTTTCGATAACAACTCTCGGATATGAGCTTTGGTTTTCGAGAAAATCTCAAAAAAATGAACACCGACATAGTGTAGCTTCATGCAGTTTTAAACTAAGGGGTTTCAAATCTATCCAGAATATGCGCAATTTAATGATATGTTATGTTTTCAAATACACTTACTTCCCTGATAACTAAAAAATCATGGAATACTTAAAGGCTTGCAATAAAATTTGAAAGGGCTGGCTGTTTTCAAACAGGGATAAAATTCTCTGATTTAGCACATTTTGATAACTGATGTGTAGCTACCAAAATAATGTAAAATAAAACTTCTTTAACAAACACCACCATTATTAAATATACTCACTTCGAACATAAACTAGAATTCGACGAATTATTGGAATTGGTGTCTAAGTCTTGGGAGTCCAAGTCAATTCTGTCGCTGCAAAAAAAACACGCACTCGATTAATTCATGACGTCACAAATGCAAGACTTGATCATTACACGTCATCGATGTAAAATTGCGATTTTCGTAATTCCTGCTTCGACCCGGAAAAGCTAAAATAGAACATAACGCCACCGATAACTGCCTAAAAAGTTACGTGAACATCGCAACTATAAATGTACCTATAGCGCCGGGATTACGAGTTGTCTTTATATCTTATCGAATTTGTAGAAAAATGATAACGATACTGAAGGTGATTTGCGATAATAGCAAGTGGGGAGATTTTTTTTATTAAATAGGGGCATTGTACGCGCCTAATATGTAATAAACTTGAAATCGTCGAAAATGTATTAAATCACAACAATTTTTAGAAGTTTCGTTATTTTTTTACCTGCTCCGGAGATACACGTTCATCCCATTCAGACAAGACCGTATCCACGGCAACCAGGACTATTTCATCGCACATATGAACACAGTAAAGGCACTGATACGACCACAATCGATTCTTGTGTAAACACAATCGACAAACAGATATCCTAAAAACACTATCTGTTTTTTTCTTCTCTTTAACGCAAAAAAAAAACTAGAGAAAGGGTGGCCAGAATCAACAGCACTCCGCGATCTATACAAGACACTATTGATAGCACGCAAGCGCGTTGTATACGGGGTGAAACAGAAACGTTTAGCGTGAAGTGAAATTTGAGCTACTTACTTTGTTGTGTTGTGCAGGGGGTCGCTTATGTTTCTCCGCTGCTTGCGCTGGAATAGGAAACAGTCAAATTAATTCACATCAAACCTCAAGAAGTTAGTTTTGCAGTTTGAATAATACGGGGGGTCATTCAAGAAGTAAAGAAACTGAAAGCTGTGCTAGCAAAACGGTTGGCAGAAAGAAGTGAGCCGTCATCAGGTGTAGGCCATTATGACAAAAGATGAAAGAAAAAGGAGCCGTACCTATTTTGAGATTTACGCGCTTCAGAATAAAAGGAATCGCGTTCTATTCGGTTTGCACTGTTACTAAATACAACTCAATAACTCCTAAAGTAGGTATGATCCTTTTTTCATTCTTTAGCTATGTATTTCCTTTGCTGTATAGGCCATTATGGCAAAAGATGAAAAAAGAGTCATAGCTATTTTGAGAGTTACTGGCTCAGGAATAAAGGAATCACGTTCTATTCGCTTCGCACTGTTAGTAAATACAACTCAATAACTCCTAAAGTAGGTAAGATCCTATTTTCATTCTTTAGCTATTTATTTCCTTTGATGTATAGGCCGTTATGGCAAAAGATGAAAAAAGGGTCTTAGCTACTTCGAGAGTTACTCGCTCAGGAATAAAGGAATCACATTGTATTCGCTTCGCACTGTTAGTAAATACAGCTCAGTAACTCCTAAAGTAGGTACGATCCTTTTTTCATTCTTTAGCTATTTATTTCCTTTGATATATAGGCCATTATGGAAAAAGGTGAAAAGAGTCATAGCTATATTGAGTTACTCGCTCAGAAATAAATAAATCACGTTCTATTCGCTTCCCACTGTTAGTAAGTACAACTCAGTAACTCCTAAAGTAGGTKCGWTCCTTTTTTCATTCTTTAGCTATTTATTTCCTTTGATGTATAGGCCCTTATAGCAAAATATGAAAAAAGAGTCATAGCTATTTAGAGAGTTACTCGCTCAGGAAAAAGGAATCACGTTCTATTCGCTTCGCACTATTAGTAAATACAGATCAGTAACTCCTAAAGTAGGTGCGATCCTTTTTTCATTCTTTAGCTATTTATTTCCTTTGATGTATAGGCCATTAGAGCAAAATATGAAAAAAGAGTCATAGCTATTTAGAGAGTTACTCGCTCAGGAAAAAAGGATTCACTTTCTATTCACTTCGCACTGTTAGTAAATACAGCTCAGTAACCCCTAAAGTAGGTACGATCCTTTTTTCATTCTTTAGCTATTTATTTGCTTTGATGTATAGGCCATTATAGCAAAATATGAAAAAAGAGTCATAGCTATTTAGAGAGTTACTCGCTCAGGAACAAAGGAATCACGTTCTATTCGCTTCGCACTGTTAGTAAATAAAGCTCAGTAACTCCTAAAGTAGGTAAGATCCTTTTTTCATTCTTTAGCTATTTATTTCCTTTGATGTATAGGCCATTATAGCAAAATATGAAAAAAGAGTCATAGCTATTTAGAGAGTTACTCGCTCAGGAATAAAGGAATCACGTTCTATTCGCTTCGCACTGTTAGTAAATACAGCTCAKTAACTCCTAAAGTAGGTAAGATYCTTTTTTCATTCTTTAGCTATTTATTTCCTTTGATGTATAGGCCACTATAGCAAAATATGAAAAAAGAGTCATAGCTATTTAGAGAGTTACTCGCTCAGGAAAAAAGGAWTCACGTTCTATTCGCTTCGCACTGTTAGTAAATAAAGCTCAGTAACTCCTAAAGTAGGTAAGATCCTTTTTTCATTCTTTAGCTATTTATTTGCTTTGATGTAAAGGCCATTATAGCAAAATATGAAAAAAGAGTCATAGCTATTTAGAGAGTTACTCGCTCAGGAATAAAGGAATCACGTTCTATTCGCTTCGCACTGTTAGTAAATACAGCTCAGTAACTCCTAAAGTAGGTACGATCCTTTTTTCATTCTTTAGCTATTTATTTCCTTTGATGTATAGGCCACTATAGCAAAATATGAAAAAAGATTCATAGCTATTTAGAGAGTTACTCGCTCAGGAAAAAAGGATTCACGTTCTATTCGCTTCGCACTGTTAGTAAATACAGCTCAGTAACCCCTAAAGTAGGTACGATCCKTTTTTCATTCTTTAGCTATTTATTTGCTTTRATGTAYAGGCCATTATAGCAAAATATKAAAAAAGAGTCATAGCTATTTAGAGAGTTACTCGCTCAGGAATAAAGGAATCACGTTCTATTCGCTTCGCACTGTTAGTAAATAAAGCTCAGTAACTCCTAAAGGATTCACGTTCTATTCGCTTCGCACTGTTAGTAAATACAGCTCAGTATCTCCTAAAGTAGGTACGATCCTTTTTTCATTCTTTAGCTATTTATTTCCTTTGATGTATAGGCCATTGTAGCAAAATATGAAAAAAGAGTCATAGCTATTTAGAGAGTTACTCGCTCAGGAAAAAAGGATTCACTTTCTATTCACTTCGCATTGTTAGTAACTACAGCTCAGTAACTCCTAAAGTAGGTACGATCCTTTTTTCATTCTTTAGCTATTTATTTGCTTTGATGTATAGGCCATTATAGCAAAATATGAAAAAAGAGTCACAGCTATTTAGAGAGTTACTCGCTCAGGAATAAAGGAATCACGTTCTATTCGCTTCGCACTGTTAGTAAATACAGCTCAGTAACTCCTAAAGTAGGTACGATCCTTTTTTCATTCTTTAGCTATTTATTTCCTTTGATGTATAGGCCGTTATGGCAAAAGATGAAAAAAGGGTCTTACCTACTTCGAGAGTTACTCGCTCAGGAAAAAAAGGAATCACGTTCTATTCGCTTCGCACTGTTAGTAAATACAGCTCAGTAACTCCTAAAGTAGGTGCGATCCTTTTTTCATTCTTTACCTATTTATTTCCTTTGATGTATAGGTCATTACAGCAAAATATGAAAAAAGAGTCATAGCTATTTAGAGAGTTACTCGCTCAGGAATAAAGGAATCACGTTCTATTCGCTTCGCACTGTTAGTAAATACAGCTCAGTAACTCCTAAAGTAGGTACGATCCTATTTTCGTTCTTTAGCTATTTATTTCCTTTGATGTATAGGCCGTTATGGCAAAAGATGAAAAAAAGGGTCTTAGCTACTTCGAGAGTTACTCGCTCAGGAATAAAGGAATCACATTCTATTCGCTTCGCACTGTTAGTAAATACAGCTCAGTAACTCCTAAAGTAGGTACGATCCTTTTTTCATTCTTTAGCTATTTATTTCCTTTGATGTATAGGCCATTATGGCAAAAGATGAAAAAAGAGTCTTAGCTACTTTGAGAGTTACTCGCTCAGGAAAAAAAGAATCACATTCTATTCGCTTCGCACTGTTAGTAAATACAGCTCAGTAACTCCTAAAGTAGGTACGATCCTATTTTCATTCTTTAGCTATTTATTTCCTTTGATGTATAGGCCGTTATGGCAAAAGATGAAAAAAGAGTCATAGCTATTTTGAGAGTTACTCGCTCAGGAATAAAGGAATCACGTTCTATTCGCTTCGCACTGTTGGTATATACCACTCAATAACTCCTAAAGTAGGTAAAAAAGCAATATTCGATGAAGGTAATTATTCGTGATAATAGTGACACTAATCAAATAAACAGTTCCAGCTTTAAAGCGCAACGTATTTGTGAGCACAATCAACATAGGCATTAAAGAAAAGACTCCGAACCTACCAAATCAATTAACACACACAAAAAAACGTAATTTTAAGCACTACAACGGAAGTGATTAACTTCGACCCCACAGACGCGGTTATAATTAATTCAAACCAGGAAACGAATGCCTACCTTTTCTTTTTCTGACTGCTCCTTGACGCTCTCCGAACGATTGATGTTGCTAGCGGTCTTTCTCTTGTTTCCAGTGGTGGCGGGCAGGCTGGTCGTGCTAGAAAGAAAAAGAAAAAACCGTCACTTCTACGTCCCGGAATAGCAAAAGAACAGAACCTCGTCTTCCTCTGGGCTTTGTGCCTCGATTTCGTCATGAAAGCGAACAAAGTTTCAATATCCGGCGCTGTGGCCATTTTTAAAACGAAATCGGCATAAAACGATGGGTAGCTGTGTGACTAGACCTCATGAAAATGTGGACTATGTCATGGGTTTATCTACCGACGATAAGGAGATTAGAGATACTGATTGGAATAAACATTAAATGTGTTATTGATGGCGACGGGTACAAAGGCAGGAGTACTGATGATCAGATTAGTGGATGGATTTGTTATTAATATGACGTGTGGATAATCCACTAAAAACAAATTATTGGTTTGAGTAACGCTGGATAGTTTCAAAATTTATCATCCTTTGACGTTTTGCGAAAAATAATACTATCTTTTTTAATTTTCCCATAGAAGGCTTTGATACRAAGATTCAAGTGTTAAAATTTTCAAGAATTTAAGGGTACGATTTTGGTCTACTGTTGTATTGCATAACTGTACTAAAATTCCAAGTAGAGTATCTTATCTCTTTGCAAATTTGTACAACAGATACCGACGCATCTTTTTAAAAAATCCCACATTTTGAATTCAAAATAGAAGGTAATTTCCTAGAAATACATGACTGAACATGACGCAGTTCTTTAGCAAATAACGCCATTAGTGTTACAAAAAATGCAATATTCTTGTCTTACCTATCGTTGTGAGATGCATCATCCTCGTTTTTGTCTTGAGAATGGTCCGGACTATCCTGACTTTTGGATGCCTCTTCTCTCACAGAATCTGGACGTTTATCAGAAGCCGTCCTTGTTACGGGATGACCAGGTTTGGATTCTCCTGCAAAAAAAAAGAGAATCAGTGACGAGACGAAAGGTTAACACCAGAAACATCTTCCACTGCATGTATTTTTTAAGAAGAGTACTAGAAAAATTGGGTATTTGCCATGTATTTATATTTTATTAAATTGCATATTAATAGGTAGCATCTAATCCACAAAACAGCTGACAGCTTATAATATATAAAAAAACTTTTGTTAAAGTCATTTTGCTATGATCTCTTCTACCAATCCTTATGCTGTGTCAAATTTAGAAACAATCATTTCTTCTTGTGTGTCAACCAGTCGAGTTGTTGTATTTTCCCGTGTTTTTCGTTTGTTGCCTGTCATTGATTGTATAATCGGAAGGCACATCAGCACGATAATCAAGGAGTACATCAGGGACACCAGAGACCGACAATGTGACAGGTCGGCTGTAGCAGAACACCGAATGGAGACTGGCCAGATCATCAAATTCAAATTAAAAAATCATCAAATATATTTTATTAGATTGCATATTCATAGGTAGCATCTAATCCACAAAACAGTTGACAGCTTATAAATTCGAAAAAATGGATCGTAAGGTGTATTTTTAATATTAAAAATGTCAATATTTAAAGGGACCGCCAAAACGCGAACATATTGGACGTGACGTCAGGTGTCTTGTAAATGGCCGCTTATTTACATATGGGGTCAGCGCGTCACGCGTCAGCCTCAGCCCGTCAATTTATCAGTTTGTTGTTTGCGTTTATTTTGTAACAAGTGAATTAAAATACGCCAAGAAAAAGTGAAATACTTATGAGTTATGACTTCTGAAGGCATGTTCATTGTTATGGAATTTGTGTACAGCGACGAGCGGTTCAACGCGGCGGAGATGAGGAACGTAAAAGCAACAGCATAAGTGAACTTTTTATCAAATTAACGTAGCATTGATAATTTGATCACAGTGGGTTGTTTGAAACATACTATTTGTAAACATAAAAAATGTAAGAATCAAAAATGTACCCTAAACTTGACATTTATTTTAGAGGTAAGAATAAATATAAATTGCCATTTATTTTCGGGGCTCTTGCGGCTCGTTTCCGGTCTGGCTAACAGTCGAATATATGGGTAACAGCGTCGTTATTTATTATAACATTTCCCTCTATCAACTTAAAACGCATATAATTTTTCATATCTTCTTCAAGCTATAACAATATGGAAACTGAATGGTAAACACTTATAACCCCAAAAAGAATAATAAAACTTACAGTAAGAATTAAGATTATCTTCATAACAAAAAAACAAACTGATTTCGGCATAATACGTGTAGGGGCCTTAAATAACTTTTTCATACATTGATAATCTTGAGGAACGGTTACAAAAATTTTGTTAACTATACTGACTGAAGTACTTTTATAACCATGCACAAAACAACACTTGCTTTGTTTTCCATGCATAATAGATGCTTGTAAAACTACACAAATCACTTTTTGGTGCGACCTCCTACACCATCCTTTCAATAAACACCACACAGAGGCTTTTCCAATACAAGAATGATACTACACCATTAAACAGCACGCTCCTCGGTAATGTTTACATGACACTTGACGTCACGAGTTGAGCAACCTTGGATAGAAGCGTTTTGGCGGTGACTCCTAAGATTCGAATTTCAGATCTGAAATTCTCTACCTACAAATATTTTTTTGTTTTTTCTTAACATGGCGTACGATATATATGCACTTCAAGATTCATTTTACGTAATTTTCCAAAAAAAGTGATAATACCCAATTATCTATCCAGTAGCAATAAAACAAAAAATAAAGATCTTTGTTTAGTATAGTTGATGGCAGTTCAATTTAGTCCATAAAGGAACGTTAAAAGACAATACAATATATGCGACAATTTTGCAATATCTTGATGCACAATGTGATTGATAAAAATGCAGATACGCTTGCAACAATTTTCATTAATCCAGAACATATAGTAATAAAATTGTCGTGTACCACCAGAAACTTTATTAATGAAGACTTACTTTATCTTAGTGCTGTTTGGTTTGTAGCTACAATGATAAGGAGATGGAATGAATGCAGAGTTTCTTTTTTTTTCATACTTATTAACAATACGGTAACGATTACAACTAAATATTTCTACAACATAATTGCACTGATAAACACTGACATATTCTTCTTAAAGTTGCTTTGTAAAATATATACACAAATCTGATTATTATTTGTTCCGATCTGTACAAAATTTCTTAGACGGTAAAACCTTTACTTCAAATGTGGAGATCAAAAATCACCAGGATCAGTTTTTTGCCATCAAACAAAACAATTATGGGCGTGGAATCGTGCTACTCCGACAAAGATAGTCAAAAGGGACACTACTTAATATAAGAAAATCGTCTGTCATTAACATAACAAATACTCAGTTTTAAAAATTGCCATGTAAGGCCCTAAATGCAGAAAAAGTAAAAATTAACATCATTTTTGACGAAGACAAGTACTTCAGCCTATAGACAACATTACAATGAAGAGAATTGACGACTGATAAAGTTAATTATCAACAAAAAGGCAAATTTACTTTTTTTTAAAAGAACTTAGATGCAAATATCCAGAAATGTCATCTAGAATCTAACTCTAGATGTCCGTCGAAAGATGTTCATTATTTAGTTGATTATAAAACAGTTCTATAAGAAAATTTGTGCAAAAACTTATGGAACATACGTTCCTGATCAATTTTATCAAAAGCTTTACGTAAATTGTTAAAATGTACAAAAACAACGAGCTCTATCTACCTTCAACATCTTCCAGCTTGCAATTCTCCTTCAGAACCTCCCCAATATTGTTATTGACATAGTTTTGAGATCCAAACCGCTTACTAAGCTGATTTCGCCCACTACCGAACGCGTAGAAGTCGAATTCATCCTGCACCACCTTGCAATTCCTGCTCTTCACCTGTTCAAGTATCTTGTTCCTCCTCGTTCGCAACAGATTCAAATTGATCGCACTGCTCGACTTGGACTTCGCGAGGATCGGTTTCTCCGCATTAACACTAACGACACTATCGTCCAACTGAGCGATACCGGTGTTGGACGACGATTTTTTCACCCCGAAAGTCCTCGGCATTATCCTCTCCAAGTTGGAGTTCTGCCTGATGAGCCGGAAGTCGAAGGACTTCCTCGATTCCTCCTCCTTGATCTCCGCGTTCTTTTTGTTCTTGTTCTTCTTGGTCTTGACCGTTTCGCTGATGTCGGGCATCGTAGGTACAGCAGTACCAACGCCTTCCGTCTTGTTCTTGTAGATCTTCGATTTGACACGTTTCAAATACGAATTGTTCGTCGGTTGTGCAGTGTCTTTTTTCACTTTTTCACCGGCACTCGCGGGTTTCTTGACAGGTTTCGTCTTCTTCTGCTCGTCGATGGGCTTCTTCCTCAAGACGACCTCATCGAAATCGTTTTTGAGACCGGTTTCGTCCAACCCTTCGATGATTTTCGGGTTCATTTTGAGGTTATCACAACTGTTGCACGTTCTTAACGTGCCATAGCGAAATATGTCGCTCAGGCGTCTGGTTTTCCTCTCGGCGTTATCGGTTAGGATGAAACCGCTCGCAGCTCTCGTCAGTTTCGGTAAGTTGTCATTCAACACGAAACTGTCACTGTAACGTTTAATGTGGATTTTTTTATTGTCGTTTTTGCACTCGCCACGAAACATCACATCTGCTTTAGCCAGCCTGCCGTCTGCCACTGCAGTGTTTTTAGCGCTGACATCATCAGACTTCGTAATCGTCTTATCTCCCTTGTGAAGGTCCTCTATCAAATCTGGCTTGGCGGCTTTGCGAGATTTTCTGTTCTTGTTCTTTTTCGTCGGTTTCGCCTTTGTCGAGTTATTATCCACAATGGGAGCTGGATCCGTCTTCTGCTTCCTGTTGGTGGGTTTGCTTTTCGGCGACGTGGGATTTTTATCTACAGCCTGTTTGGACCACATAGCGAGCGCTTCTTCACATTATCGCTGTTGATGAAGACGGTTTTAGCCGGTGCCAGATGTTAAATGCGCGCGGCAATAAAGATTTCGATTCGACAAACAAACCGAGGTTAATAAATTGAAACACCAATAGTTCAAAGCGATCTGCCGAACGTTTATCGATTTTTTTGTGATCGAACTGCTGTAATTAATTATTTCGAACGAGATAAGTGCGATGTTTAACGCGAGATGCAACAAAACATGTGTGTTTCAAAACAAGCAAGGCGATACTGTACTACTTGAAGAGATCTAACCTGTTATGAGTCGCTAATAGATTTGGACGAACTGCCAAAAATCTAACATCATTCAATACTCAGAAAACATCAAGTGCAGCTGCAAATGCAGACAATAAATCAAAGGGTAGCCGCACCCAATAAAAAACGTTTTTATTATCAACCAAAAGTTTGGCGTCTGCACCATGCGGAGTTACTTTGCCTGTAGTTATAAGAAAAAAACCCTCAGCAAGAAGGAATTACATGCAACATTTGTGATGAGTCGTGCTATATATAATAAAAGGAAATTTATAAAGAACTGTGCCAAAACTTGTACAACGTAGCCCCGATTTACTATAAAGAGGCAATAGAAAAAGTTTTTGAGATGTACAAGAAAATCTTGATCTTTTCCAAGATTTAGCGTTTAAATAAAGAAGAAATCGTAGAGACACTAAGCGAAGAATGTTCTAAAGACATTAAATTCCGTATGTAGGTGATGTTTACACTGAATTTACTCTACGTATCGTACTTGTTTTAGGTTATCAGAAACGTACCAACTTTATCTAAAGCTAGATGAGACAAACGTTTACAAATTTTTTTCTCTTATCTCCATTAACAATGATTACGTCATTTATATTTACAGCTTACGTCTACTACAATATGCGTACCCTTGGCAAAGGTCGTATGTGTTTTATTCACGTACATAGTTATTGTGTTCCAAAACATAACTACCTACTTACAGTAAGAATATTTTAACCTCATTAAAATTCGATATAGAACAATAATTGTTATTGTATTTGTAAAAGCGATTTTTTTCACGCTATGACTTATTAAATGACTGCTTTGAGCGGATAAAGTCGTCACTTGACAATTAACGTTAAAATGCATTAATGGAGGATGAGAAGAGAAAAAATTTTTTGGGGCCCATAATTTATGTCGAATTTTATGTGAAACGTAGTGTTAATATTGCAACCGGCAGTTTCATTAAAGAGTACTGCAAAATACAGTAGAAGATAAGTAATTTTAGTTTAGAGACTTTTGGCTTGAATTAATAATTTTTCTCACTGCGTTTCAATCGCATAAAAACGTGCTTTGAATTCGGATAACACCAAAACTGAGTAAACGGACCTTGCAAACATCAAATATGTTAACGTAACACTCTATTAAACCAAAAAAAAAATTACGAAACCACATACACACGTTTAATTGCAGCACAACTAAACACCGCACTTGACTGACGAAAAAATTCGCCACGCGCGTGCCACGCAGTTTTTCGCGAGGTGCTTTTTTTCCGTCCGGTAAGCAATAAAAACTACACATTCAGCAGCACTATAACGAAATAAACGGCCGATTCAAAAACGATATCCGGTGCAAATGCTTAGAATAGACAATGAGAGGTCGACAAAGCACGCGCAGCTTATTCAACACCTGACACACTGGATTATAAACTGCATGGATATATTTCATCTTGATGCTTAACACGTTCGCTACGTCAAAATGACAACCGAAGCTTGGAGTGACGTATTTTTTTTTTCGAAAAACTTACGCAGCGAGAAAATAATCTGGCGGTTTGTATGTCGAGTAATCGAATATGATAGAGCGTTACATCATGAGTGGCTCATTATGGTTGGTGTGTTATGCAAAGACTTTCGTCTGTATAAAATCGTAATAACTTGGATTCAATTTGCTCGAAATTAAACGAGATGCGCAGTTTTATATCATTAAGGAGCCTTTAATCCAAGAGAGAGTCTGCTTATTTGTCAATAAAACAGACATTGGAAAATCGACACAAAAATGAGTGACAATTTCTCCATTCCGACTTAAAAAAAAAGCGAAAGTGTATACGAGAAACAATTGGTGGAATTCGACAATTGGCGACAACAAGGGGCAAAGCAGAAGAAGGAATTACAGAAGAGGTACTACTAAACTGTGGGAGTATAACTATAGCCCCATTCTGAATTTTAAGTTTATCTTCGTCAAATGAAAATGTAAGTTAATGTAACTAACAAGAGGGATAAACGATACGAAAATAATAAGAACTAGTCATTTATTAACAGTTCCCGTATTTTAATAAAATATTTTTTATTAATATTATTATTATTAATATTCTTGGTTCCAAATTGGCCCAATATTTTAGTTCAATCAATCAATTCAGCATTTTGGTTGGCAAACAAAACCATCGACTCTACTAATATGAATCCTCCCATTATCTTGTTGGAAAATGAAATCTGGTTCGTAATTGTTATTTAAAAAAAGCATTAAATTTGTCCCAAGAACTTGAATGTACTCTCGACTGTTCATTCATGTTGATGGGTTAAGCCTGCTTTTGCAAAGGCACTCCATACCATTAACGTACCACCTCCAAAGTTTCGTTTTGAAAAATACTCAAGTTCTCTCCTCAAATCTCACGAATAACAACTGAAACCATCTGGGTCATCAAGATTTTTTTTCATTACAAAAGTTGATCTGAATTAAAAAAAAATAACATGGTTTAATTTGAGATTTAATTGTAAAGTTTTGGTTTAAATTTTCCCAATTTCGATTCATATTCTCACGAGCAAATTCCAAACGAGCTGTTTTATGGTGAGGAAGAAGTCTCGGATTTTTTTAGTTTTCGGCATACAGTGTGTTCGCTTTTCTTCAGTACCCTCCATACAGTCCATTTTGAAACATCAAATCCGCGCACATTAAAATTTGATAGTTTTAACCTATGCCTTTTATTGCTTACATCATGAATACTAGTGCCACGCATCTATTTTGCTTTCAGATGAATTCAACTCGTAACAAACGGCGGTAGAAAAATTACCCTGTTTCAAACATTTTCTTAAATCCGCCAACAATTACGCAAAATGTTCCTAATTTCCGTCATGCGCACTGCTACAGCTCCCTAGGTAACTAGGTGCTCACTGTTGTCAGTTTTATAAATAGCCAGAGAAATACAAATAATGCAATGGGAGTGAGAGAGAGGGGCGAAGGTATAAGTATAACCGTCAACGTCAATATTATAATGTAAACATAGGAACAAAACACTTCTTAACATAAGCCATTCTGACATCAAAAAAACAACAGATTACCCAAATACTTCGACAACATCTTGCTCCACCACTTAATCTGACAAATACGAAACTCGAAAGTTTGACCAAACTATGTAAACAAAAACGCATGGCTAGAGTTGTTAGGGTTATTCGTTACACATGCAGCACGTGCGATGTTGTCAGCGGTACTTTACCATTTTCTTCCTAACGAAGGCCAGAGATCGTCCTGACAGTTTCAAAATTCATCATATCGTTGTCATACGAAAGTATATAAACTAAACATTATCAAGCTTCAAGCGTCGTTTAATTCCTCATAATAAAAACATTAGTTCTAAACCAGGTTCGATGGTTATAGTGCTTTCGTATTTCAGCTTAAGGCCAGTGAATGAGCTTATTATATTAAACTGTTCATTACAGAATAAACTGACTGAAAGATGATTTAAGTTATTTTCACATATACGCCGTAAGCTGACCTAGGTATCAATGTCACAATGCCAGTTTACGAGTACATTCCTCACGGTATCGCGAAAATTTGCCCACATTGGCAAAGCGACGCAGCTCAAAAAAAATGTAAACAAATATTACTTGCAATGCCGCTAGAGCACTGGCTATTTTATTGGCGTGTCTCGCTTTCGTCAGCATGCGAACCTTTTACGTCATCTCCGTGGCGGAATATCGAGACATTTGAAACGGATATTGAAAGATCCATACTTTCACATTTTTTTTTCGTCAAATAAGAACCGGAAAAATCGTAAAAAAAGTATGTGCTTCAATTTTTATGTACATTTTAAATATAAAATAAAAAAAATTGTGGGACGACCCCATTACTTTTAGACTTTTTAAAGTGTTACTCGCTGCTCTGGGTGAAATTTTTTCTTAGGACCACTTTTCTTGTTTGTGTCTAGGGTTTCGCAAATAATTAGCGACAACTTTAAGAGACCGGTTAATTCGTTGAGGAATTTTTCGACGACTAAAGCCTTCATACCAAAAAGCCAAGATTTTACCTTTTTCCATGTCTCTCAGGTACCTTCCACGAGGCTTTCAACACAATTGTTACAACACAGTGACAGTTAATAATAACAAAATATAAAGATGTTTTTGCCGTTCGATCACATCCACCTAAAAGTTTTTTTGAGTTGCGCTATAGTTAGTTATGCACCACGCAAATTTTAGAAATAACTTCATTAAATTATGGAAATTATTAATAAATTACTTTAAATAGTCCATTTCCTGTTATTTTTATTTCTTTTATCCTTCTTGTAAGTAAGCCAAGAAAAACTGATAATACAAGGTGGGGTTACAGTTATGCTGTGACGAAACTGTTTGCTGTCTTTTCAATGTGGACGAAGTATTTAATGCTAAATACAATACTGAAAGTGCACAAAAAAAGTATGGTAAATAAACTTCATATTCGCACAAAATTATTTTTAATACAATCGAGAATCGTTTTAGTGCAAAAATTCCCTAAAATTTAGTACAATCAATAAAAACTGAAATCAAACAATATGTTATTAACATTTTGTTCCTGACAGGGTTAAAACTGACCATCTTTATTGAAAAACTATCTTATACCTGTCATAACAACTTGGTTACTAATCGCTCGTTTTAATTTCACTTTTGCTGACCGCACATTAACACGTTGGCCTGTAGTAAAACTAGTTATGGGTAGAATTCAACCTCACACGATTTCGCAGCCAGTTACATCACCGTCTTGCAAAATGCCTCTCGAAGGTGATACATGCACAAGGTTCGCGAGACCGGTTCACCTGGCCGTCTAGGTGAAAATCGCCAGCGCTCAAGAACTGTTTATCTTCCTGTGTGGTGCGGCGTAAATCTATTCCTGGCCCAGTTATTGCCCCCAAAATAATAATCTCCGGGAAGGACAACTAGAGATAATAAATATAACGAGAGAGAGCAGCACGGCTCCATTCATATCACGCAGAATTCTAGCGGATGTGCATTATCTGTTATGGAAATCGCATGACTCACTACTGGCCTAGTGTGTGTGTTTCGATGCGTAGGAGTCAAGTGTCACACTGTAAAATTTGCCACTGAAGTATTAAACCATCGAGTTAAATCGTGAGACTTAACAGATTGCCTGGTTGTTTGGGTTACCTGCATGATTTATGGGGGTAAACAAACGTGTTTTTTCAGCATGAGAAGCTAAGCTGGTGGAAGCCCATGTTTAAATATAAAAGGAAGTACTGAGATCTAATTACGGCAACTCCAAATTTACTTCATTTTATAACACAAGTTAAGCACGTTCCGAGGGGTCCCTCACTTACCGAAAAATGTAGTGATTCCCTCATTTAGTGGAATATTTTAGTATTATTCCTTCATTCCCGTTATTCCCTCATTTATTCCACTTTACTCCCTGTATTCCACTAAATATTCCCCTTACTCCATGTATTCCACCAATTATTCCACTTACTCCCTGTATTCCATCTACTTCTTACGTCTTTGATAAACTCCACAACAACATGTCAATTTTATTACAAATAGTAATTCTTATGAATATAGAACCTTAATGTACAGGGTGTCCCATTTTTGTTGTAATTGTAGGGTATCTCGGTAACTACGAGTATTACGGCTAGAAGGTGCAGTTTTGACACTATTGTCTTACTTTTTTGTTGTGAGTTGAGCTGTACCCTTTTGTATCGTCTTTTGTTTTAAAGCTATAGTCTACTTTTCAAAAATGTAACATTTTTTCAGTTTTTAATATCTCGATGGGATATGTAGATACAAAAAAGTTGTGGAAAATATTTTTATAGATATTTTTATTCTGAATCCACTGCCTACTCACTATCTTTTTAGGGGGTCACATTTTAGAGATATAACACAAACTTGCCCTTTTTTGGAAACCATGGTTGACTTTGCTATGGTTGAAAAGATCTATTTTGTCTGATTAAGAAAATGTATACATTGTTAGGTTAAACAATGCATAAGTACCTACTCATTTCCAGATAAACAATAGTTTTCATTAGTTTCAGGGCATCTAGATTACCGATAAAAAAAAACTGCATGAGCGCTTTCGGGAGTCTTATGAATGTATTCAAATATGCATAGATAATAAAAATGCATGTCTATGCTGTGCTGTCTACACCTCAACCAACTGCAGATAGTACTATTTCGCTGTCATTACAGCTCATCAGTGCAGTTTAGGTCTAGTGTAGACAACACGGCCTGCTGTCAAATTGAAGTATGCAGTTGCATGCCAATTTGTCAGGCTACAGGTCACTTCCTTTAGGAAGTAGTTCCCGTTATGGCAGCTAGGTGGCTTTGTCATCATGCCAGTGTTTTCCGCAAAATACAACTGCAGCAGCTTGAAGAGCATAAACAAGTATTCTAACAAAGTGCTTCCTATTTTTTGATTACAGGTCAGGTAACCATTTGTGAATTTTTCGGTTTTTTGGTAATAACTTGAAAATGGTATGTGTCATTTCAAATATGAGAAGATATCAACTAATATGCAGAGTACCAGGCAAACCTTTTCCCATTTAAACGAATCTCTATCTATGATAATAAGAAAGAGGCATAAATCTGCACACAATTAAATTTTACAATTGATTTAACTTGCAATAAACTCATTTTGGCGTTTTCAATTTCACATTATTATCATTGCCACCTGAACGTCAAACTTTTTTTTTTAACTGACTTGGGAATTAAGTGTTATTTCGTCATAACTTCTATTGGGTCGTATTATCTGTAAAATTTTCAATTAATTTAATAATTGGTCCTTTTGCTCAATATGTAAAATATCAACATTACTATTAATTTTGTAACTGTAGTCTGTATCTAAAAGATGGTTTGCAAACGGAGAATAATTTTGTGCCAATCTAAGTTATTCAATTTATGTCGATAACATTAGCAAAAAATTAAAAAAAAATGAAGAGATTAATTATTACATTTAATGCTACCTTAACTTTGGAAAAAACTCTATTTAATAATAAAGATATAGTTCCAACGATGGATAAATATGGAGTATACAAACAACGATACAAAGATTGCAAGTACAGTAAGGAGGAAGAATTTTTAGAAATTTTAAAACAAGAATAAAAGAAAATTTATGATTTTCACGATTGCACAAAATTATTCTCTGTTTGCAAACCATCTTTTAGATACAGACCACAATTTCGAAATTAATAACAATGTTGATATTTTACACATTAAGAAAAGGGCCAATTACTAAATGCATTAGAAATTTTAGAGTTAATAAGATCCAATAAATGTCCTGACGAAATAACACAAATTCTCAAGTAGATTTTGAACCTACATACATCTACATTGTGTTTATATTGACGTTCGTCAGAAAACCGTGGACCGATGGATAACCCGTGTCGTACGTGAGTACTGCCCATTTTTGCGTTGATTTTTGTTCGCACTCACGTCCATACCATATTCACAAATTTTTTTAGTGTACAACGTTCATTTTTACTAAAATGTGGACCCAGTTTTACAGCTTATATTACAAAAAAAAACGCGCAGGCGCATTATTTCGTATTCCACTAGTACTCCCGCAGTAATCCCTGAAATTCCGCTAGTACTCCCCTAAATTCCACTAGTACTCCCCTTTTACTCCACGTATTCCACAATATTCCGTCATATTCCCCTAATATTCCACGTATTCCGCGATATTCCCGGGATTCCGCTAAGTGAGGGACCCCTCGGCACGTTCTGAAGATAATGCTATAAAGAAATTCATCCAAACAAATAATGCAGAAGAAGTTTCTCTTGGAAAATGAAGAAGCACAAAAATTGCTTCTACAAAAGTCTAAAGAATCTTGTAACAGAAAGCTTTTGGAATGGAAGACCCAGAAAGACCAACAAAAATCCATCGTTTTAACCTCTGGTCGCTCTTTCTAAGCCCTAGTTGGATCAAATGTTCTAAGCAGCAGTACACATCTTTAAGGAGTCATTAAATAAAAGGCTGCTCTGCTTACTTCTGGGAATACCAAATCTCAATTTGATACATCAAAGAAGAAAAAGGCTTCAGCTGAAAAAAATCGAGACGTTCTTGGCATCTGACAAAAACTTGTATAAAGAGATCACATGTAACATCTGCTCAGTACAATGGGAAGACTATCAAGGTTCACATTCGATAACATGTGTTTTGTAAATGGGTCGGTGTCATGCGTAAAACGAAGGCATCGCAAAACCACAGTATACGAAAGGGTACTGATAAGTTATTAGCATAATATGAGATTTAAACAAGATCACTTTGACAATGGATCGTCTATCACGAAAAACGAACGAACAAAACAAAAAAAAAACATCAATCGTCAGTTTGGGTCTTTGAGAACGAACCTGCTACAACAAAAATAGTTCGTGAAAAAAAGTAGAAACAAAAAGATGGTTGTCTCTTTTTTGGAATGACTGGGTGTATTCCCACTGTAGCACTAGAAGACAGATTCATAATTCAGATCGATACATTAGTTTGTTTGCCTAGGTATTTAAATGACCAAAACATAGGTAGTTCACCCAGTTTATGTGTAAAAAATCCTCAATTCGGGGTTGTCTGATGCAATGGAACGCATTCACTGTAGCGGAATAATGCGCATATATCAAATCTCAAACACGTGCGAAAAAACAAACGGTGGCTAAAACGGTTGGACGAGTGTTAGAGACGACCACAGAAGTTTTGGATACCTCATACTGTTACCGACAACACTTTTGCTCCTATTCTGGTTACAATAATGGAAGAAGACCGCATGAACAAACAAGCAATAGACAGATGTATTTGTCTTCTTTGTGGAAAATTTAAATGCATGATTCCAAAAGKGTAGACGAGATGKGAAAGACAACGGAGTAATACTCTTGCACGATAACGCTTGATCGCATTAAAGTAGTGTCCGGCAAAGGAGTTCACTGCTGTGAAATTATCCCACCTCCCTGACATGAGTCTTCCAGATTTCGTTCTGTTCCTCCAGTGGGAAGCAGAATTTCGTGAAGTCCGATTAATTAACTTGGAAGGATACAAGCCCTGCAACAGCATATGCCGAACCATCTTGTCAAAAATGGCGTATTTAACGACATTGCGTTACTGTCGAATCAATGGCAACGTGTTTTGGATATTAAGGGGATTACATGTATATTGAACGACTTTATTGCATATGTATGACAGTTCGATAACAGAATTTGCTGATTTGATTACTTGCGATCGATATGCTGTTTTCAAACAGCCTTTTAACGGTTTAACATTTTGACGTACAACTTGCCATTTAAGAAGAGTCAAAGACTGACTAATTATCAATACCCTCTCGCATTATTTGTGAAGATTATAATTAGACATAAGAATTCAAAGATAAACAAGTTTATGATTGATTAATTTACTAACAATTAAGTCATTACATGGGTGCTACAATATTTTCTTCATAGAGAAATTACTACCTGACAAAATGGTTATTAAAAATATATTTTTTGCATTAATAAATTTATTATATTATTGTACATAAGTACATATTGGTAAGTAGTGTTTATCTGATTTAGAGGCGCGTTCAAAACCAAATGCCTTCTCARATTATGTAACCTCCTCTCCTATACAGCTGAATGACTTATTTTACTATGAAAAATTACTTAGGTATTACGTTATCTTCGATAACAATATTCCAAAAGCAATAATCTAGTAACTACTCGGAATAGCATATCGCTGAGTAATATACCAACAAGCAAATAAAAAATAAAGAGGGAAAGTACGTCCACTAATAATTCAAACAAGCCATTTGAAAAACTTGTTTGAGAATGGCAGTTGGTTATTTATAACCGACAAACCCACAAAAAATGGTCAGTGTAAGAATTATAGCGTGAAGGACGACGCTAAACACCGTCTTCTGTCTGTGAGGAAAGAATGTATTCGTCTATCAAAGTGTGCTGTAACGCACAACTCATCGTTTGTTGACAATAAATTAGTGACCAGCACAACCTTCAATTATGTAATAAGTTTCGACATTTTAATTAGTAATTTAACTAGTTAAGTAACTTGTCTGCTCCTCTTAAAACACCCTACTTTCTGTTAACAGACAATTCTGCTTCCAACTAATGTCGGTAACCACACACCATGCCCTCCAATACAAACACCGCCATTGATTTGCACCTGCGGTTGTTACCATCACAACAAAAGAATTTCATAGCCGCTGCTACCTGCGCCTTTCGGCGACATATGCATAACACACCAACCACGTGACTCACATACACAAAAAAAAAACTGTTCGCAGAAAATCCCCTGCAAACCGGTCGCAACGCACACCACACCCACACAAAGAGCACCACCGAGAAGTCCGCTTCAGACCCGCTTTTATAACCTCACTCTTCCGAGCTTCCGACCAGACTCGCGCTCTACCTGACGTGAACTGCCTGTGTGTGAGTCAGTAAACAAGATACGGACACAGGTAACTCAGGTAGAAACGATGAACCCGAAACGCCGGTCGGTGAAATGATGATGATACAAGCGTGGAACCATGTGACCGTCAATTATTGGTCGTCCGGTTCCAACGAACAAATGCGCATACACTTCGTCCCTTTCAATGGACTGCACTAAACTGGCATTTATTAAAAAGAAATCCCCTACCACGGAATGCGGCCGACAACCCACAGTGCGTTGGCATGACTCGGAACTGCGACACTGTTGCCATGTTAGGGATTGTGTCCCTGAAACCGGGATTTTTTTTTAACGAAAGGCAATATTGCATTTATCAGATGCTGTTAATAAAAACGAGCTAATTTACAACGTGGGTCCAAAAAACCACGTGCATGTATTTATATTACAAAGATATATCAACCGATTTACGTAAAGCTTGGACTGAATGCTCTAAAAAAACATTTACATACATAGACGACAGCTTGAAGTACTTTTCAAATTTAATGACATCAGTGCGAATAATGTGAGGGTAGGAATCATAGACACCTTCATAATTGGCCCTGTCATTGGCAAAAATCATTTAGAACATCTAAAAAACGAATTAACAGACTTATTAGATCTTCTGCTTTTGGAACTTCGAAGAAGAATGTTGTTTATGCACGAAGATGTTCTTCCACACTTTATGTTAAACGTGGGTAATCATTTGCACGAACCGTATCAAAAAAGATGGATTGGTAGAGATGAGGATGTACCCACAAAATGACCCAACTCGATCCCCCGACATGATCCCGATTGATTACATTTTGTGGGGAATTTTCAAAACCCTTGTGTATTACGGGCCAGCAAATACGCAAGATGAATTAAGAAGACGTACTCAAACTTAAATTAACTTTATACACGAAAAAGGAGGTCATTTTGAACATTTATTTTTAATTAATTTGTCATTGTTAATAAATATTTTTCTAATTTTCTTTTGACGAAATGACAACTAAAGAAACGATGGGACAAATGCGTTAGTGTAAACAATATATCACAAATTCATAAATAATGATTTTCTGCTTGTGTGTCAACCAGTCGAGTTCTTGTATTTTCCAGTTTTTCGTTTGTTGGCGAGTGGAGCTAAACAAACAGTTTTGAATGTTAATGAATACGTCAAAAATGCAGAGTGAGAAAGTGGGGCCATTGAAAAAAACCAGTAGAATGACCAAAATTTCACGATTAACTGTGAGACATATAGCTATAAATGGAATTCAGGGCAAAAAAGTGCGAAAAGACGTTGGTTTGTAGAGGGTTTTCAAAGATGATAACGTAAATTTAATACGATGTATGATTTATGAGGCATACAAAAATAATATTGTGTAGACAATTGAAAAAATTACACAAGAAATTTAAAACTGAGCTAAAAATTAACTGCTGTAAAGACAGTTTACATAATTTTTTAAGAAAAATAGAGTTTCATTATAAGAAAATTAATAAACGCCAAGTGCTTATGGAATCTCCACGAATTTCGGAATGGCGAGTAAATCACTTAAACCAAATTAAAAAAATCGAGATGAAAATAGACCAGATAGACATTATAAAAACAAATGCGTGTTGAATGTACCGGCGTCACATGGTAAAAGAATAATTTATTCTACATGCGGACGGGTGGAAGATGCATTATCTCTATCTGCTAAAAATATATAGGACGCCAGGTAGATTACCATGAAAGTACGGCGGCTGAAGCTTTTAAAAATTGCTTTGAGAATAAACTGCTGCCAAAGCTTCCGGTCAATGCAGTAATTGTATTAGATAATGTGGCTTTATCATTCTGTCCATATTAATCAAAATTGAGTTGTCAGCCAATCAAATTTGAATACGGAATGTTGATGGTAGTGTTATCGACTTAAAAAGAAGCAATTATATCTACAGCATTTCATAATCTGGGGCAGTATAGTGTTGGAATGTTTGCTCTTCTAATGCAGAATTCTTTAAAGCTGTTGCCGATAGCACATTTTTGTTATTGGCACCTGAAAATCAACTGGCAACACTGACACGCAATGTTTGTTAATCAAGATAAACTATCTACGAAATAATGTCATTCCCTCGTCAAATTAGAACTTTCAGGCTGCCTATTGTTCATTTCCAACCCATTTTGCTTGCCAAACGCCTTTACAAACAATTTTAACGACTGCTTTTTACGACGCCTTTCGAAAAACAATAAACCTCCCCACCCACCGTGGTGGAATTATCGCCGCCGATTGTTTTCTCAATAATAATAATAGCAACAGCGGTGCCCCCTGCACAAACCTAATCCGACGATGATTCACAACAATATCCGCCACCGTTTTATCTGCTTCGAAACCACGAACCTTCTCGGACAGAGAGGAGAAAAGAAATCAATGTAAAAGCTCCACCAAGGTCGACACCTTGACCTTCTTTCGCGGAGCGGAGGCAACAAATCATTTCCCCAAACAGCTCCTACACTTTTGTGTTTGTCGATGTACGTGTTTGTACGATGGACAAACAGATTTTGTGTTTGCATTCGATCTCCAGATCAAACAAATCGCCATCGGACAAAAAACAAGGGAGTGTAAAGTGGCGGCATTCAAATTTCGTGGAAAAAAACCTCGAAAATATTGGAATCAACAAAAATGGTCGTCCTCAGCGGTGCTAATCTTTGATATACGATATGCTCTTTTAAATTTCACCATCCCGTTTTTAACAGTGGTAAGGTTTTCGTTATATCAGCAAAAATTTCTTTGCCCAATAACCCTTTCAAAAATAAATACAATAATAACTAATCGAAATCTTTTTATCAAAATTTATGGGAGTGTAAACAAAAAATTCATAGGTATCTTTTATGCTTTTTAGAGCGCCGAGAAGTGAATGAAAACCTTACAAAATGATTGAAAATAGAAAAAAGAAGGTCGAAAATTTAAAATATCACATTTATACGTGAGAAGTATTCTTAAAGAAAAAAAGGTGACTTAGAAAACGAAAATCTGCACCCAAATATAGCCAAAAGCAGTTAGAAGAGCAAAGAAGTAAACAGCGAAAATTGCGTGAAACTCATTTGAAACCTTCTAACGATAATTTTGTTAACATCGATGGTGAGCCTTACTACACATTAGACGGCAGTGATGCAGCGGGAAACAACACCTACTATTTTGAGGAGGGTAAAGAGGTGCCCAATGATGTGAAACAAACGTCATGCCAAGTTTCAGAAGAAGGTTTCGATTTGGTTAACATTCAATTCAAAGTGAAGGTCGCTCCATATATAGTTCCCTCAGGACTAAGTATCAATCAAAATGTGTATATCATCAATGGATGCGTTAGAAAAAGACAAGTTCCCTTCATTAAAAAAAATTCATAACGACGGCAAATATCTATCTAGCAACAGCTCATTATGGCACTCAAACAATTGAGACTTCATCAACAGCATATAAAATATTTCCGTGTAGATAGTGTTCCTAATATAGCTCAATTGAGACCGATTGAATTCTTAGCAAACTTCGCTATTATAAAAAAATATTTTGAAACATTAATGGCTAAAATTTTTACAAAAGTGAGTTTAGCGGCGGATTATGTTTTATAATAATTAATCTTTTTGTAAATACTATTATTAATCAGTTGTATAACCAGTTGTTTAAGGAATAAACTTATTGCATTTATACGGATTTTTTGTTTATAGTTGCAAGCAACAATCTCTGAGTCTCATTATACGAACAGCCGATTACCGCTCACAATGGTTTACATCAAGTATCACCTGAAGCTGTCGTAAATAACAGACGGGTTCGGCACGTTCCACTGTTTTGCAGCGGAGTGGACTGTATCTAAAAATTGTGTTTAGGCTTTTTTCCGTACACATAAATCAATGAGCATTATTTGGTATTATTATTTGAACTACAAATATTTCTCATCTAATAGCTTTTAATGTATGACTAAATCGTATTCTTTCCTAATTTAATGAGTAGTATCTATTTTTCTAAGCATGAATGGTAAACATTCCAATTTCAATGCGGCAGCCCGTACTTTCTAATTTTTGATCGCGGTGTGCAATCGTCCTCTGTTCTGTTTCTTCACAGGTTAAAATTTTCTTTTAATCCGGAGGGTCATAAACGTAGTTTTTACGTGTATATTTTTTTCAAATAAGAAGAAATCGGAACTAATCTACTCCTACTATAAACGGTATTGAAAGCATATGTGTTTACTTATATTTTAAAGTTTTACAGCATATAAGTGTACCAAGTGCAATATTTTTTACTTATTCAGTCATACCTAAAATGCATATATGATTACATGTAGCCACTTATTAAGAGGCGTTTGTGACAAATACATTTCTTACGGCAACTGGTCAAACAGATTATTGCTGATTTTAAACCGATTATCGTTCTGATATGAATGCGGAAGTGTTTGAAAATTTGTTCAAAAACATTTTATTGCCCAAATTGCCATCAAAGAGCGTCATAGTAATGGACAACGCTAGTTACCATTCGGAGCAACTGGATAAAATTCCAAATACAACAACTAATAAGGCAACTAACTATTCAAGAGTTTTTAAGAAAAGAAGATTTATATTTCGAAGAGGACTACACAAAAAACAATTGTTGGAAGTGCTTGGCACATACAAAATTTTGGAAGAAATTTAAAATTGACATTCTCGCTTCTGAATGTGGACACACCATTCTACGATTACCCCCATATCATTGCATTTTCAACCCCATTGAAATGATATGGGGGCAGTTGAAACAAAGAATTCGACGAGGGAACACCGGTGGAAAATTTATCAATGAAATGCTGCTAAAAATTAGACATGAAACTGAAATAACAAGTGTCGATGCATGAATAAACCATGTGCAAGAATTAATAATAGAAGTTAATCGTGATTTTAGCACTGAAAGTGATAGTGAGTAATTTTTTTAGTTTGTGACTCTTGTAATGTGTTTATTAACAAGCTGTAATGAACATAATCGATACCGTCTATAAATTTTATTGTGCACTATTGTAAATTTTTTCTAACAAATGTAAATAAGGAGAATAGGAGGGCAGATGCCCTCAGTGCCATCTATGCGGAACTCTGCGAGCTAGGCGGTCTATAATGGGGATGTGCAATACAATCCAATATTTCTTGGTACCGGTACATTGTCCACCCATACTCAATATTTTGTACCGGTATTTTAGCAAACAGTACAATACGATACTGTCATTTTTTAACAAGTATTGGATTGTTTGCGGTTTTTTGTACCGCTGCACTCTTGTATTAAAAATCTGCTCTTTTCCTCCCTCCAGCAAATCGTTTATCATGCTAAGTATGTACCCCTTCTGCATGTGCATATGGATAGTATTTAAATGTATTAATTACTTCTAATGTTCATTACTCATTCAGAAAATGGATGATTACAAAAAATATAAATAATAAAAAAATAATAAATTTTGCCACAAGGTAACTTGAACAAATCATTCTCTTTTGTAAAAAATTCCTTCAGATAAACTAATTCTTAAAAAAAATCAACATTAACTTGATGAGCCTTGTACGTCTTAACTATGTCCAGAATTCGCTTTTGCCATCTTTGGATATTAAGTGCAAATATGGAGTTCTGCGCGAAGCGCACTAGACGAAGCTCCGACGGTGGAATGCGAGTTGCGGGACTGCTAGCAAAATCCTCAACGTCTACTCTCTACTACCCGTGGGCACTTTATATTATGTACCGGTACTTCGTGTACCGGTACTTTTATAGACGGTATTGCACTGTACCGATACTTGTATAACCGGTACGATACGGTACACAGTACCGGTATTTTGCAATGTATCGAACATCCCTAGTCTATAACTCTGATAGACACCGGCCTAGTGTAGGTTCCTAGCGATGACTCCGGGGAGGCTCCCCGTATAGCATTGATTAAATAAATAATCTGCCCTGGTCAGTTCGCTCTCGCCCTGCGACTAGTTTCGCCCTGTTGGGGCTCATCAGGCAAGGGTAGAGAGCAAACTGACTATGGCAGACCGTCGCCTATAACCGCGGCGAGCGGACTGGTATGAAGGAGAATAGGAGGGCAGATGCCCTCAGTGCCATCTATGCGGAACTCTGCGAGCTAGGCGGTCTATAACTCTGATAGACACCAGCCTAGTGCAGGTTCCTAGCGATGACTCCGGGGAGTCTCCCCGTATAGCATTGATTAAATAAATAATCTACCCKGGTCAGATGTCATAGATGGCACTGAGGGCATCTGCCCTCCTATTCTCCTTCACACCAGTCCGCCCGCCGCGGTTTTAGGCGACGGTCTGCCATAGTCAGTTTGCTCTCAACCCCTGCCTGATGAGCCCCAACAGGGCGAAACTAGTCGCAGGGTGAGAGCGAACTGACCAAGGCAGATTATTTATTTAAATGTAAATAATTTTTTACTTACTAATTTGTATGTTTTTATATTAAATTTGTATAAATTCGTTATGACATGCAAAGGCTTTTATTTTATACATCGGAAAATTTAAACCCAATAAAGTATCACATAACTAACACATTTCAAAAATTTATAGTGGAAAAGTTAAAACAACAAGATTTTTTTGAATACGGCCCATTTAGGAACTTTGAAGCGTGCCACTAATCCCAATAGTTTAGGACGGCCGACCACAAGGTTGTAAAAACCCTCATTTACAATACAATAGTTTACGACGGCCGACCATCAAGCTGTAAAACCCTCTGCATAAGTCAGTCTCATAGATCGTTGCTTGATACTCTACAAACCCTCACCTTTTTCTCAGGGTTTCAAAAATTTTTGGATGCCAATCAAATTAAATTTTGTTTACTGGAGAGTGTGCAGCCAGCCAACTAGATGTGTCGTCGTCTATGGAAATAGTAAAAGCAATAATTGAACAAAATGGAATATTTTTACGCCTAATAGTTCTCCTGATAAGCAAAATAGATAAAACCAGAAACACAGACAAAGACCAGACGTGTCCATCCGAACGGAAAACTCCTATCAGAAACTCAGTTCGAATTTCAAGTCAAACTAAAACACAGAAAGTTCTTGCGGCCGCTAAACATTTACGAGACTCTGGTGCTGCTAAATCGACCACACGTGCTACGCCTTTATAAATTGACGCAATCAGACAAGATTAAGATGCCAAATTTTCGATTTATTAGGGGGTTAATTCGGAATGCGCGGTGTAGCACTTGAATTTATTGCGGAAACTCCCGTAACGAATTAATGCAGTGTGACGTGGGGCCCTCTTAAGATGCCGCCATAAATTCCGGCCTCCAAAAGTGTAAGAACGTATAGCTGCGGGAAAATATCTATGAAACCAACGTATGCAGAAATTTGTTGGTATTTACAACAATCTTCTGTCTGTGCAGATTTTTTCCAAGCGTCCGCAGTTATTAAATCGAATGTTTCTCGAAATTTCCCTTAAGGGTCCTTTCTACCAATGCACAGAGGAGTATTTGTATTGAAAAACTGGTCATAAGTCAGTAACTAAAAATGTCAAATACAGAAATAAAACTTGTTAATTCTGAAACAATAATAAATACATAGGTGAGGGCCGTGAATATTTTGTATGTTTTTGGTAGTAGGTGGCGGTGCAACTTGTCAGAAGTTGACAATTGCGCGCGGCAAGTTTATTCGTTGTTATCGTTTCGTATCAAGTTATACTTCAACAAGTGAATTAGTGAATGTGTAATGAACTTTGTTAAATTTCGTAAAATGGATTGTTCTGCCGCAGATATGTATAACATAATTTAATAATCTTTATTGTCAGTTTATTTATTTTCATACAGAAATGAAATTTTTTTAAAAGTCACAAAATTTTCGGTAACATGTTGTTGCCAGATTTGTAAAGTACTTGTTTATTATACTTCTGATCTCTATTGGACAGTAATTTTTGTATTAGAAAACAGAAAAGATCGTAGTTTCAAACTTAAAATGCGTTAGCTGCGAATATTTGCGAATTTGAATTTTGGAAGTATTTACATACATTTACCGATTTCCAAAATAAATACATGGTTAATACAAAGTTCAGGAACAGTTCAAAAACTCCATTATATGAAAATAAATTATTTGAAAATTTTGGATGGATATGAAGTGGAAAGCAAAGAATAAATTTTTGATTTTTTTGACACTTGTTTAACCGGAAATATGCCCCTACTTCATTTTTTAAGTTAATACTTCTTTTGGCGCCCTTGGTAGCTATTTAATTGAATGAATGGGTCCCTAAACTACCTTAGTACATCATACAACGCTGAATACAGTATTACTAATTTTACGCTAGATTTAGAGGAATTCAGGTTTTTTAAGCTGGCAAAATGATAAATTGTGGACAGCGGATTTAGCGACTTTTACAAATGACCATATTTTTGTGAACAATGCTTTGTTATTTTAACAAAAAATTTGTTAGTTTTCGCGTTTCTTTTAATACAGATTGCAACAGTACATCCAAAAATTATAGATGTATTTGTTTTGATCGTAAGAAAGCAATTCTTAATATTTTTATATGGTTACAATCTGGGCGGTATTATTTTCTTAGGTTTTGTATATAAATGTTGTTTTTAAGTAGGTAATTATTTCATATCCTTTATAGATACAATAGTGATAATTATAAAATAATAATGCAAAACAAACTCAAGAATGTAAGCTTTAACATTTTATATTACTGGAAAATTTTCTTTTCTGAACATTTTTTTTCATAACATTTTATCGTGTTTAAAAATAAACGGAATTTGGATATGTAATAACGCAATATGGCGATTATACAAAAAATGAAAACAAAAGTGTGTGTCAAGGTCTCAAAAACAGTTTATAGAAAAAACTGAAAACTGCATTACTTGAAATATTCAATAAAATATTAACAAAAATTAACATCAAATTTGTTCAATATATTCATACAAACAGACCAAATATATAGCAGTTAATAAAAAAATATAGCAAATAATAATAAATATTATTTTTTTAACAAATGCCGAGCGATTCGTAATCGATTCGTTTTTTATTGCATATTAAATAAGCCATTAGGCTACATAACTATACCTATTTAATCAGGTTTTACCGTTTTCGATATTCCAATGGTGAGGCTTCTAAATTTAACACCCTGTATATTTTTTATAAAACTTTTTTTGCATCCTAACCCATAAAATGTCTTTTAAACGTAACGTATTAAAAGGTTATATCGTTTAAAGAACCATTCGATCAACAAATGTTTATGGCCGGTTTCTGCGTGCAAATACTCCTCTGTGCAATGGTCAGACAGACGCAAAATTGGCACATTTTTAGAACAGTTTTAATCGAACAATTTTTATTTTGAAGGAACACTCGGCATCGTAATACCTTCAGAATTGTGTTCTTTACTCCGCTCACGGAAAAAAAATCTGAATTGCGTATTAATTTCCATAAAAAAACAGTAATAACTGGAAAACTTKATAACACTTTTTCKCGAAAACTGATTGAGATATTTGTTAAAATTTATACTCATTGTAAAGATCCAGCAAAACTGCAGTCCGCTGTCGGCGGTTGTTATATATATTGTTATATAGATTCAGAGGGTAAAATAAAATTAAAACACAACCACGATTATATGTACCAAATTCAGGGTTTATTGGAAATTACTAATAGAAATTTTTGTTACTTTTTTATATATACACATTTAGATCATCACTGTGAAATAATTGAAAGAAATAGAGATTTTTGGAACAATTTGATAATTGATAAATTAAAAAAATTTTATACTTCAGCACTGTTACCAGAATTATTAGATTCCAGAATTAATAGGAATTTACCAATTAGAGATATTAAATGCATTGATTTGTAGTTTTATTTCGGTAAATTGTTGTTTATAATTTGTATAAAACCTAATATTTTACATTTGTGTACAGTTTTTTATTTTTTGTATTTTTGTAAATATATTATTGTTGTGAGAATTGTTTTGATTATTATCATTGTGTGTATATGTATATAAATAAATGTCTAGTATGAACTTTTTTTTATGTCGTTTAACTCACGATCCCACAATCGTTTGAACCCAAGAGAAAATCTTATTTATTTGTATTTCAAACAGTTCCTGGCGTGCCCATAATTTGCATTTTATGGAGTAGCGTGCCGAGACGTTAAGTTAATCCTCTGTGGGTCTTCGAACGGTTGACAGCCCAGTGCTGTGCTGGTTGCAGAATTTTGAGTTCTGAGATTTTACCTGACTAGAAAGGACCCTTAAGAGGGGCATTTACTTGGAGCGATCGGGCAGAAATGTAAATTATGCAACCCATATTACCCGCGGGACATGGGACGTAAGAGGGTAGCCGATAGGTTGACATCGCGCAAAGATCGTACGAGCAACAGACGGGCTAAACTAATATTCGGAAAATTGCTGACTGTAGGGTGTGCACAAAAAAGTAAGCATGATATTAGTAACTTACTATGATATTATACCAGGTTATTCAAAATATGGAATAACCCATTTATTTCTGTAAATATGAACTATATAACATTTCATTCTAACTGCATGATTTCTGTAGGAACTTTTATAACAATTTTCTTTCCGCCTCCCCATTGCTTCGGCAGACAGTAAATTAATGTGAAAGAGCTTTTAACATTAAACTTGTCCCGTGTAATTACTAATTAGACATAAAATCTTAGAAATCCAGTCATATCGGAATAGATCGTATACCGCTCGATCATTCCCGACACGATTGTATCTTAGCCTCACTGTTCACTGGATACCACGCGACGGACCTGGTGGGGATGGGCATTCGCATTTCGCTCTCATGACGGACTCGTGCGAAAGGGTTTGCGGTTTTAGATTTTTTGAATGTTTTTACTCATTTATCGTGCTCATGTTTTTGGTAGTGTACAAAGAAATATGTAGCTACAACGTGGAGTTCGATTTTTTCGTTTATGTGCCTTAGTTTTCGAGAAATAGCTCGCCAAAAATACGCATTTTTAAGCAAAATATAACAACAAATATTTACATTACTGTAACAAATTCAGAAAAAACTCGAACTCTACGTTGTAGCTACATCTTTTGTCATTGCCATGTCGAAATTTCACTCCGAAAAAGTTTCGAATAACTCGGTAAAATGTAAAACGGTAGGTGCTTAAAATGACCCGCTTCGCTCTAGGTAAACGCCCCTCTTAAGAGGGGCATTTACTTGGAGCGATCGGGCAGAAATGTAAATTATGCAACCCATATTACCAGCGGGACATGGGACGTAAGAGGGTAGCTGATAGGTTGACATCGTGAAAAGATCGTACGAGCAACAGACGGGCTAAACTAATATTCGGAAGATTGCTGACTGTAGGGTGTGCATAAAAAAGTAAGCATATTAGTAACTTACTATGATATTATACCAGGTTATTCAAAATATGGAATAACCCATTTATTTCTGTAAATATGAACTGCATGATTTCTGTAGGAACTTTTATAACAATTTTCCTTCCGCCTCCCCATTGCTTCGGCAGACAGTAAATTAATGTGAAAGAGCTTTTAACATTAAACTTGTCCCGTGTAATTACTAATTAAACATACAATCTTAGAAATCCAGTCATATCGGAATAGATCGTATACCGCTCGATCATTTCCGACAGGATTGTATCTTAGCCTCACTGTTCACTGGATACCACGCGACGGACCTAGTGGGGATGGGCATTCGCATTCTGCTCTTGTGACGGACTCGTGCGAAAGGGTTTGCGGTTTTAGATTTTTTGAATGTTTTTACTCATTTATCGTGCTCATGTTTTTGGTAGTGTACAAAGAAATATGTAGCTACAACGTGGAGTTCGAATTTTTCGTTTATGTGCCTTAGTTTTCGAGAAATAGCTCGCCAAAAATACGCATTTTTAAGCAAAATATAACAACAAATATTTACATTACTGTACCAAATTCAGAAAAAACTCGAACTCTACGTTGTAGTACATCTTTTGTCATTGCAAAGTCGAAAATTCACTTCAAAAAAGTTTCGAATAACTAGGTAAAATGAAAACGGTAGGTGCTTAAAATGACCCGATTCGCGCTAGGTAAACGCCCCTCTTAATTTTTCCTTGAATTGGTCCCATATCATTTCGATGGAGTTAAAAATATAATGATAAGGCGGTATCGTACTCAGACGCAATCTGATCGATTTCGAACTTGCTACTGTTCGGAACTTTATCAACTAGAACAGAATGGTAAATGGTATTGTCAAACACAATAACGCAATCTTTTGGTATTTTTCTAATTAAGTTTTCTGTGAATCACTTCTCAAATTTTTTTTACTACGTGTAATGCATTAAGCACAAATCCATTTTCATTGCTGGCATTGAAATATCCACGGACGTTGACTGCAAAATGGGGCGGTGCACCATCTTGCTGAAACCATATCTGTTCAGAAGGACGTGCAGCATTTTCACGATTAGGGAACAGGCGAATAATTTCTGGTATAGTATGTTCGCGCAAGAGCTGTAAATACTTGACCGCATTCAATTTTCCATCGATGAAAAAAGGTCCAATAATGTGCTCACCGCTAATAGCACACCAGACATTCACTTTCTGAGGGTGTTGTGTGTGGATTKGTTCCATTTAAKGTAGAGTTGTGTCCGACCGATATCTACAATTATGTCTATTCACATTACCACTGAGGCAAAAAGTTGATACATCAGAAAACATAATCCAATTTAAAATGTTTCTATCTTCATCTATCATGTTCATAGCAGTTTCGCAAATGTTCTATCCTACGATCGAGATCATCTTCGCTCAGTTCTTGTAATAAGTGAACTTTGTAATGATGAAACTTCTCTTTTTTCAAAATTTTCTGAACACATCTTCTGCTAATATGATGAGTGAGAGCACGCTGTTGTACGGAACACTTGATGGGATTCTCTTGCACATCTAAAAGGACATTCAAGCTACTGGTTTTTGACGATTTTTAACACCGCCTGTTTCGCCAGAACGTTGCAATGAAAAATCGAACGAACCGAACCTGAAATATCCTGCTGGTTCCATACTTTGTAGCGACCCTGTACATTTGAAACAACAAGTTATAAAAGCTGAAAGAGTGCAAGGGGCCCAACAAATTTTATCTTAATCCGTCTACCTAAGTGTTTGGAAGGAGCACAAACCATTGTGCACTTCACAAATAGCTCTTAAAATGAGTTTCACAGATTTTTTCCAACAACTATAAGAACACATCTCCTTGGAGTACCTATCGTTCTTTATTTAAAGCGTCAAGGCTCCTTGCAGTGATTTGTTAATTTGCTTCAAACCCTGGGCAGCTGTAATCACATGGACGCTATAAAATCGGCAAATTCTATTTCTGTACGGGCGCAAGACGCCAAAAGGATTAATACGTAATAAACGAATCGCACGCAGCTCCAGCTAAGACAGATATCTTCTCATAAACAGATTATAGACCCCGTGCCAATAAACGCCGAGAATTTTAATGATAAAATTTATAATGGCCCAATAAATCAAGACTGTTTGAAGATTCCACCTACGAGATGGAGGCTCAAACCGCAGCCTCATTACACTTCCCGCGTTCATAATTGATACGCCTTACTGGCCTAAATTCTTTGAAAAAATTGGTGGTAATCGAGGCGCCAGCCAATTAACGTCGTGTACGTTGTCATGATTTCAGATTTTAGGTCGGTCGATTGTATTTTCTCGCCCGAGTTGAATCATTCTGCCACGAATTTAGGTATGCAATACCCGGCAATTCCTGTGGGAACAGAAAGACGGGACAGCCACTGGCATTTTCAAATGCCACGGAAAGGTCGAGGGAAGAAAAACTGTTTTAAGCGTAAAGGCAAGTAAAAACGCGATTAATTTTCCAGTTTTTATATTAAAACCGCTGCAAATTGAATCAATACTTCCACATCCACTTGTCAAAATGACATTTACGTTTTTATTTCTTATACTGTACGATTAGTAATCAAATTTTGAGCATTTTGTCTCTCAACACATTTTTTCTAAGATAAAGTCCTCGTGATATTAGCAAAAATATATAAATGTTTAAAATCGTTTTTTTTCAAATAACTCGAAAATTATTAACTTAACAAAAAAATTACAAGAGTGCTTTCTGATCAGAAATTTGATTTTGTAAAATCGTACATTATAGTACGGAAATATTTCGAAAATGTCAAAATTTTGAATAAATTTTCTAAGACACTTTTCGTGAGAAATTTTATTTCCTATCTGATGGCATTTTCATTTTTTTAATATATTAAATATATTTGGAGATATTTAGGAAAAACCGTTTTCTTTAAGTGACGCTTTTTTGCTAATATCTTCTAAACAGTTTGCTGCACCGAAAATTTATAAAAAGGAATAATACTCGCAGTTATACTGCTAATCACATACTAAAACGAAAAAAATATAAAAAAATAAAAATTTGCAAAAAGGGTAGTTACCCCCTTTCGCCTCCTTCCCGATATCCTACTTACCCCACAAACAATAGGACGCTTTGGGTAGTTGAGATTTATACGTTTGCCAAATTTCAAGTTCATATACGAGGCATGTTTTTAAGTAAGTACCGTTTTGGAATTAAAAAAAGTCGTGCAAAGATATCGCAATAATTTTATCTTACATGAAAGCCTGTACCTTTATCTACTTTTCTACATAATTTCCGTGAATATTGAGGCACTTGTCATAACGTGGCACCAGTTTTTGAATACCCTCCTCATAACATTCTGCCGCCTGACTTGTTAACCACTGTATCACAAGTGTTTCGACTTCTTTATCGTCTTGAAGACGCTGACCACCCAGGTGTTTCTTCAAGTGCAGGAACAAATAGTAGTCGCTGGGCGCCAGATCAAGGCTGTATGGAGGATGATCTAGAGTTTCCCATTTAAAAGATTTGATGAGATCTTTGGTCCGATTAGCCACATGTGGACGGGCATTGTCATGCAGCAAAACGATACCCTTACTCAACTTGCCACGTCTTTTGTTCTGGATTGCACGACGAAGATTGTTCAATGTCTTACAATAAGACGCTGCATTGATTGTCTCATTACGAGGCAGAAACTCCACTAGCAATACTCCTTTTCTGTCCCAAAAAACTGCACATGATTTTCCGGGCAGAAATTGTTTGCTTAAACTTCACTTTTTTGGGTGATGATGAATGTCGCCATTCCATGGATTGTTGTTTCGATTCTGGTGTGACGTAGACCACCCATGTTTCGTCACCCGTAACAATTTGGTCTCAAAAATCTTCACCTTCATTGTGGTACCGCTCAAGGAAAGTCAATGCACTGCCTAAACGTTGGGTTTTGTGCAAATCCGTCAACATTTTCGGAACTCAACGTGAACACAATTTCCGGTAATTCAAGTTCTCGGTCACAATGCGATACAAAACACTACGAGAATATTGAGGAAAGCAGTCGCACAATGATGAAATTGTAAAGCGTCTGTTTTCTCTCACCTTTTCGTTCACTTTCTGCACCAAATCATCATTAACGACCGAAGGACGCCCACTCCGTTCTTCATCATGCACATTTGTGCGGCCATCTTTAAATGCTCTCACCCATTTCCTTACTATTCCATCACTCATAATGTTTTGTCCGTAAAATTCACAGATCTCACGATGAGTATCGATCGGTTTTACGCCTTTAGCGCTAAGAAATCGTATAACAGGCCGTACTTCACAATCGGCGGGACTCGGAGGCATCTTAAACACTCAGTAAACAACGTATACAATGAAGAATCAAACTGTTATGGTGTCAGTGCGTAGACAAGAGATGTAGGTAACCAGCGCGCAAGCGCGGAACGCCGACCGTAGCGCTGCGGCGGCGGAATCGCAAAACGGTACTTACTTAAAAAACATGCCTCGTATTAAGTCTTTCGAAAGTTATCGTGTATACAAACAAAACCATAGACACACAGACAAGAAATTTTTTTTGCTCAAATTTTGTTTTTTTTGCGTTTTCGACCATTTTAAAGCGATTGAGCAAATAAAAATTTTTGAAAATTTTTTTCGCGATACAATACTTCCCATCCGTTGTGGAAGTAAAAAGTCATATGTATGTATAATCAATCAATAGCAATTTTACTGGTTTGAAATAATAAATACCGTAGAAAATGATGATGCTAAGCACTAATCTGGATGAAATTTAAGGAAATATTAGTGAGCACAGCGAGAGAAGTTTGTGGAAAAATCTTAGTAGATCAAATGAAAAAAGAGACACATTAGTGGAATGAGGAGATAAAAAGCCAAGTAGGAAAGGAAAAAGAAGTATGGAAACGATATATTGCAAAGCGAACAATAGAGAATTACATAAGATACAAATAGCAGAGAATAAAAAAAAAGAATTAGAGTAAATGAAGCCAAAAGGGAAACTTGGATAGAATTAATAATTAAATAGTATTTCCTTGTCAGAATTAAAAGCCTGTAATCTGACCCTGACTAAGCTGGATCTCTTTAAGTGATTGCCATTTTATTTAACACGTCCTCTATAGTAATTAACCGGCCCATTCTGCCGACTAGTTGTTACATTAGCATAGAACTCGTACCTAATTTTCTGCTTTATACCATTCCACTTTCTCATTTCGACTTTAATTTAATCCATATTTAAAGGTACCCACTCTGATTTAGAACTGGGTGTATTTAGCTGTAAAAAGTTTTATCGAGTACTCGATTTGGCTACAAMAWCAGTGTATTGGAGTATCGACAGGTTTTTTTACGTGGGTAGGTCGATTGACTTTATGTTGCTCCAGTTTGTTTACGTACGTATAAACGTGTCCATTAAACGGTCATAATTGCCGTGCTTTTATTGAGCTGTCAATCTGTGCGAATGGAGTTGAAAACAAAATGGTGGGTAAATATTTGTCGGTGTAAAGAACAGTATCACGAAGCGTGAGCCTCTGACAAGTCGGCAGAAGGAGAAAAAAAGGTTCCTAACTTTGGTAAAGGCCCATAAGTAATAAGTAACTTAGTTCTATTTTCTCCAAACCAATCGAAGATAGACGTTTTCCGATAATTCCACCACAAATCTTGTATCAAAAAAAGCATTTTCGCTAATACCTTTAAAACGAAATCCATTCGACTTTGAAACAGTGTCATTTATTGTGCTGCATCTATTTAAACGCACAGCCAAAAATTTCGATTATTTTTAGCATATGTTTTGACCTTGAAATGAGTCACCGCGAATATTTTTAATTGGTTACAAGTTTAGAACTCCTAATTATCGCATCTGTTATTTCAAGTCGATATCCAATCGTGTTTTGTCTTTGACATGTGCAAGCCAAATTTTACGGCCTATGTTATAATAGTTATGATGTAAGCGCCAAAAGTGACAGGGCGAAGTGTCCCAACACAAAACAGTTTCTTTCAAGAGTATACATTTTATTTACGTTTTAAAATAGCAATAAATGTTGGGAAAGCATTAAGAATTGAAATATTCTTATGGTCACTTACTTATTATAAAAATGTGGAGACCGTGGAATGGGGTGGACGTTTTCCCACCCACAAGAAGGTGAAATCAACGTATAGGTTGTTGGCAATAATGTTCAAAATGATGTCCCCAAAGAGTCTAATCTCAATAAACGAAATCATAATCGTTTACCACCTGAAGCTAAATACGAGGCATGTTTTTTAAGTAAGTACCGTTTTGCGATTCCGCCGCCGCAGCGCTAAGGTCGGCGCGCTCCGCGCATGCGCGCTGGTTACCTACATCTCTTGTCTACGCACTGACGCCATTACAGTTTGATTCTTCATTGTATACGTTGTTTACTGAGTGTTTAAGATGCCTCCGACAATCGTGAGTCCCGCCGATTGTGAAGTACGGGCTGTTATACGATTTCTTAGTGCTAAAGGCGTAAAACCGATCGATATTCATCGTGAGATCTGTGAAGTTTACGGACAAAACATTATGAGTGATGGAATGGTAAGGAAATGGGTGAGAGCATTTAAAGATGGCCGCACAAATGTGCATGATGAAGAACGGAGTGGGCGTCCTCCGGTCGTTAATGAAGATTTGGTGCAGAAAGTGAACGAAAAGGTGAGAGAAAACAGACGCTTTACAATTTCATCATTATGCGACTGCTTTCCTCGATATTCTCGTAGTGTTTTGTATCGCATTGTGACCGAGAATTACCGGAAATTGTGTTCACGTTGGGTTCCGAAAATGTTGACGGATTTGCACAAAACCCGACGTTTAGGCAGTGCATTGACTTTCCTTGAGCGGTACCACAATGAAGGTGAAGATTTTTTAGACCAAATTGTTACTGGTGACGAAACATGGGTGGCCTACGTCACACCAGAATCGAAACAACAATCCATGGAATGGCGACATTCATCATCACCCAAAAAAGTGAAGTTTAAGCAAACAATTTCTGCCCGGAAAATCATGTGCACAGTTTTTTGGGACAGAAAAGGAGTGTTGCTAGTGGAGTTTCTGCCTCGTAATGGGACAATCAATGCAGCGTCTTATTGTAAGACATTGAACAATCTGCGTCGTGCAATCCAGGCGGCAGAATTTTATGAGGAGGGTATTCAAAAACTGGTGCCACGTTATGACAAGTGCCTCAATATTCACGGAAATTATGTAGAAAAGTAGATTAAGGTACAGGCTATCATGTAAGATAAAATTATTGCGATATCTTTGCACGTCTTTTTTTAGTTCCAAAACGGTACTTACTTAAAAAACATGCCTCGTAATTAGTTTTTAATGTTTATGAATAACATAGAAAATGCAGAGGGAGAAAATGGGGCCATCGCAAAACCAGCAGATGACAAAAGTTCCACAATCAACTGTGAGAAATATAGCTGCAAAGAACAGAAAAGTACGACGGTTTTCAAAGATGATCACGTAAATTTAATAAGACATATGATTTAGGAGGCACACAAACATAATTTTGTATTGACAATTGAGGAATTTATTTATTCCTTAAATTTCAATGTAACGGTTGAAATATTCAAGTACTACCTGGCAGGCAAATAGTTTTACAGCGGTCTGCAGATGAGTGTGGTGTAAAAATTAGGGAAATATATAATAAAAATGTATATAAAAAAATATAATAATAAAATTATATTTTAGACAATGAGAAACTAACACTTTTTTAATCGGGTACGAAAAAAAATTAAATTTTCGGCTTTAACAAGATGACCGTCAGATTTTGGCAAATGAAGAAGCCACAATTGGACCCTACCCTTCCCGAGGTGTTCCCGTAGGAAAGTGTGTCGYGCCCATCGCGCCCTTGGATTACCCCGTTGACGTAATCGAGTCGGCGATCGAACCCTTGCCGAGCCCAGATGCCCCCCCTTCGTGACTTGCTATGGGCGTCGTAAAATCTTAGGCTATTCCATTAACTTATTAAAAGTGACGGGACTGTTTTTGTGAATGGGATCGGGGCATAAACTGTCCTAATTTGCCATGATGGCCTGTTTATTGACGGAACGTTATTTAATGCGCGGCCTTGCGGGACGGAAATACACGTATTTGGACGAAATGTGGCGTAGTTTGGGTGAAATCGCTTGAAAAATTGGAGTAAACTGAATACGTTAGTGCCGGAATAATTTTTCGGCATCCATATGTTATAGGTATTTAAATTCCTGGGCGATAACGAAGACGCCTTTACTCGGTGCGGCTACCTTTTAATTTTTGCACGCTTCGCAAATGAAATACCGTCAGAGCCGTTATACAACGATCAGTACTGCATTACGTAGGTTATCGATAAAAAAAGTGAATTAACATTTCGTCAATAAATTACATCTAAATCATATAGATTGTTTATTGTTCTTACTGTCAAGAACGAACAGCTAAAAAGCCGGCAGATATAAATTCAGACACTTAAGTTACTCTAAAATCTCCTTCCCATTATTGTTATAATAAGTGCAGTGATCGATACTTTAGACTCGATTGCTTCCTTGATATTAAAACAGAGTTGTATAACATAAGGCCTTCAATTACCACTATCTTCTTTCATGCTTGTTTTGAGTTTTTTGGTTCTAACTAGAACTGAACGAAATGTTAATGTAGTCGAATAAAAATTATTTAATACAAATATTTATCCGATTACAAGGTATACGATGATAAACATTTGCAGCAGATATAATCTCAGCCATAAACACAATGAGTTGAACAACCTTCTGCTTCTCTTTACTTCTCTAAATATAAATGTTGAAGAATTAACTCGGCCACGACGGAATAGCACACAAGAAATATCATTGTAAGCAACCAGACCAGGACCTAGTAATACAGGCGATAACGAGGCAGAAAAATAATTATTCACTTCTAATTGACATCAGGTGCACATAATCTACACCGTAATTAAATACGGCAAAAATTAGTTTAGGATTCGACTTAAGCAACCTGGATTTATAAAGCAAATCATTGATGAAACAGAAGAGCGTGGATCAAAGACGGTTTTCATTGTACAACAAAACTAGAGTATATTCACAAAAATAGCACCGTTAGAAATGCGTTTTTAAGTAATATTCTGCCAAAATTGTAAGCCGCTCTCCAAGAAAGTTCTACTGTAATATAATAAATATAATTTGTTATATTTTTACTTACTAAAAGAGCGCAAACATAATTCTGACAATTGATTCAAAATTTATCTGTTTACGTATTTATTTAATCACACGAAAATAATTTATGGGAATGCAAAACTGGAAATAATGGTTTACAAAAAAATATGTCATCATTGTGATAAAGAAAAATTAGGCCTCTGTTTAAGTACCTACCTTTATTTAAACACAATAAAAATACATAGGTACTTATATTTAAGAAGAGGAGATATTTTTCAAAACAAATGCAAAATGTTATTCCCACAAACGCGATCAAAAATTTAGGAATCCATTCACATAAGTTTACGTATAAACGTACAATAGAAACACGTAAAACAAAATATAAAATATCTGTCTCAAAAACAAAAAAAAACGTAAGGATGATTTAATACTTCACCGTCAACATCTTCTGGGGTGGATATAGTGACAGTTGAAAACGTTACGTCGTCAATTAGGTATTTGCCATGTATTTATATTTTATTAAATTGCATATTAATAGGCACAACAGGTAAAACAGCTGTGACTGCTTATAAATTCGAAAAAATGGAACGTAAGATGTATTTTTAATATTAAAAATGTGAATATTTAAAGGGACCGCCAAAACGCGGACACATTGGCCGTGACGTCAGATGTCTTGTAAATGGCCGCTTGTTTACATCTGGGGTCAGCCTCAGCCCCTCAATTTATCAGATTGTTGTTTGCGTTCATTTTGTGACCAGCGAATTAAAGTATGCCAAGAAAAAGTGAGTTATGACTTTTGAAGTTATGTTCATTGTTATGGAATTGGTGTACAGCCACGAGCGGTTCAACGCGGCGGAGATGAGGAACGTAAAAGCAAAGGCAACAGCATAAGTAAACTTTTTATCACATTAACTTAGCATTGATAATTTGATCACAATGGTTTGTTGGAAACATACTATTTGTAAACATAAAAATGTAAGAATAAAAATGTACCCTAAACTTGACATTTATTTTAGAGGTCAGAATAAATATAAATTGCCATTTATTTTCTGGGCTCTTGCGGCTCGTTTCCGGTCTGGCTAACAGTCGAATATATGGGGAACAACGTCGTTCTTTATTATAACATTTCCCTCTATCAACTTAAAACGCATATAATTTTTCATATCCTCATCGAGCTATAACAAAATGGAAACTGAATGGTAAACACTTATAACCCCAAAAAGAATAATAAAACAGTAAGAATTAAGATGATCTTCACAACAGAAAAAAAAACTTTGCGATTTTGGCATATCACGTCTAGGGGCCTTAAATAATTTTTTCTTTCGTTGATAATCTCCAGGAACGATTACAAAAATTTTGTTAGCTGTACTGACTGAAGTAGTTTTATAATCATGCACAAAACAACACTTGTTGTGTTTTCCACACATAATAGATGCTTGTAAAACTACACAAATCACTTTTTGGTGCTACCTCTTACACTGTCCTTTCAATAAACACCATACAAAATCTTTTCCAATACAAGAATGATACTACACCATTAAACAGCACGCTCCTCGGTAATGTTTACATGACACTTGACGTCACGAGTTGAATAACCTTGGATAGAAGTGTTTTGGCGGTAACTCCTAAGATTCGAATTTCAGACCTGAAATTCTCTACCAACGAATATTTTTGTTTGTTTTTTTTTAACATGGCGTACGATATATATGCACTCTAAGATTCATTTTAAGTAATTTAAAAAAAATGTGATAATATCCAATTTCAGTAAAATTAGATACATTCTCTGATGGAATGTCGTTTGTGTCTATAGAATTATGTGGTGTGCCAATTACTCTTTCTAAATCTTCTTCAATAATTATATTTTCGATAGTCTTTCGGCAACGGAGAGTGGCATTTGTTTTAAAATATGCCGAAACACGCTACGCGTTTTGTAAAACGCCTAGGCGTATAGCAAAACGTCTAAATGTATCAGACGCAACGTCAAATCATGCTGCTTATTGCTTCATTTTACATGTAGCCCAGTCATTTTCGAAGAGCCTAGGCATTTCATAAAACGCCTATTTTTGCAATATGCATACACATATACAAACACTTGACAACTGCAGGGTGCAATTTAGTGTTATCGGTGCATGATTTTTTTTTTTCAAAAAACAACAATACTTTTTCATCCAACATAAACTGATTTCTAAATTATTCCGAACAAAACTAAACTTGCAATAAATCTGTTACCAACCTGCGTTATTTGACGATCCACCCCAACTAGGCAGCTTTAGTAGCTTCTTGAAACTACTGGACCTTTTCAAACTCCCTGTCTTGTTATAATCCGTAGTCTCCATAAAGTTCATATCAGGAGACGTATCTCGAAATTACCGACACCAGCACATGGTATCATTGCACACACGTCACCCGCACAAAACAGACCGCCCTCAGCAATGAGAAACAAAATTATAGAGAACACGGCGCGGACTAGATTGCATAGTCCAGATAGTGTCAGCTCTGCTTATCTAAAGTTCGGAATTACCATGGAAGTCAACGAGGTAATCTGTGTATTTAGCAATGACGTGTGCTTGAATCGTAAGTCACTTTTCTGTGCGTATATAAGATATAGGCAAGATAACATATATTGCAGTCCTCAAAGCGTACATAATCGTGAACTTATTTCTGACCCAAACAATAAAATATTCTTATTCTTAAGTCAGTTGCTAGTTCTCATAATAAGACAAAATATTCGACCTAGCCTCATTGAACTTGTGGAAAGTGGAAAGCTTATCTACATAACTGTGTAAGTAGAACAGTAATTAGATTTAAATCATAAGTAGGTCATGATAACAGAGTTAAGTTGTTGATAAAGGGCAAGATATACAAGTTGTTCGAGAAACAAACCCAGGAATTTTTAAATCTTCATATCTGAAATAAGCTAGATTGTAAAAAATCGCTTGGTTGCTATTAAAAAAAAGCTGTCATGAAGATGCGTTAACAAATCAAAAATAAACAAGAAATAACTTTTGTTAAAGTCATTTTGCTATGATCTCTTCCACCAATCCTTATGTTGTGTCAAATTTAGAAACAATAATATCTTCTTGTGTGTCAACCAGTCGAGTTCTTGTATTTTCCCATGTTTTTCATTTGTTGCCTGTCATTAATTGTATAATCAGAAGGCACATCAGCACGAGAATCAAGGAGCACATAAGAGACACCAGAAACCGAGAATGTGACAGGTCGGGTGTAGCAGAACACCGAATGGAGACTGGCCAGATCATCAAATTGGGTATTTGCCAAGTACTTATATTTTATTAAATTGCATATTAATAGGTAGCATCTAATCCCCAAAACAGCTGTGACAGCTTATAAATTCGAAAAAATGGATCACCAGCTGTATTTTTAATATTAAAAATGTGAATATTTAAAGGGACCGCCAAAACGCGAACATACTGGCCGTGACGTCAGGTGTCTTGTAAATGGCCGCTTGTTTACATCTGGGGTCAGCGCGTCACGCGTCAGCCTCAGCCCGTCAATTTATCAGTTTGTTGTTTGCGTTCATTTTGTGACAAGCGAATTAAAATACGCCAAGAAAAAGTGAAATACTTATGAGTTATGACTTCTGAAACCATATTCATTGTTATGGAATTTGTGTACAGCGACGAGCGGTTCAATGCGGCGGAGATGAGGTACGTAAAAGCGTAAGTGAACTTTTTATCAAATTAACGTAGCATTGATAATTTGATCACAGTGGGTTGTTGGAAACATACTATTTGTAAACATAAAAATGTAAGAATAAAATATGTACCCTAAACTTGATATTCGTTTTAAAGGTCAGAATAAATATAAATTGCCATTTATTTTCGGGGCTCTTGCGGCTCGTTTCCGGTCATTTCCCTCTATCAACTTAAAACGCATATAATTTTTCATATACTCTTCAAGCTATAAGAAAATGGAAACTGAAAACTGAATGGTAAACATTTATAACCCCAAAAAGAATAATAAAACATACAGTAAGAATTAAGATGATCTTCACAACAGAAAAACAAACTTTGCGATTTCGGCATATCACGTCTAGGGGCCTTAAACAACTTTTTCATACGTTGATAATCTCGAGACAAAAATTTTGTTAGCTGTACTGACTTAAGTACTTTTATAACCATGTACAAAACAACACTTGTTTTGTTTTCCATACATAATAGATGCTTGTGAAACTACACAAATTACTTTTTGCTGCGACCTCTTACACCGTCTTTTCAATAAACACCACACAAAGCTTTTCCAAAACTACACCATTAAACAGTACGCTCCTAGGTAATATTTACATGACACTTGACGTCACGAGTTGGATAACCTTGGATAGAAGCGTTTTGGCGGTGAGTCCTAAGATTCGAATTTCAGACCTGAAATTCTCTACCTACAAATATTTTTTTGTTTTTTTAATATGGCGTACAATATATATGCACTTCAAGATTCATTTTACGTAATTTAAAAAAAAAGTGATAATACCCAATTATAAACGAGAGCAAGGCATCGAACTACTTGGAATCTGGAAACCGCTCATGCGTAACAACGCCCACGCGTCAGTGAACCGGACGAGTATAAATACCGGAGCGGACTAGGACACTTCAGTTTCATAGCTACTTCTGAGGAAGACACCGAAATGAGTATCGAAACATCAAGGTCAAATAATCAACGTGGGAAGCAGCCCGGAAAACAACATGTCAACCACGGAAGCCTTCAAACCGGTTTGTTTCTTGTTTTTACGATGAAAAATAATAAATATTTGATATTAAAAAGGCGATTTATATAATGTGGACTAAATTGGACACTTTTAGAACTTTATCTAATGGTCGTTTTAAGTTGACCTGTATTATCGTATGCATCCTCGAATCATTTTAAATCCAAAAACCCAGTCTGCAATTTTCAATAAACACGCCTTCCTCTAGTTTAGCATACACAGTTCAATTGAAGGTACAGATCAGCGGTATTGCTTGCATCCGTTCGCGAAATGACCATGACGCAACCCAATAAAGCTCTTTCCCGGGATGATGCCCAATTAGCCGTTGGGAACATAACTTTTTTATGCCGCCACTATCCCATTGAGAACTCCTAATGACCGCGTGGGCTTCGGCGCATATATAAAAAAACCCTGACGTTCTTGGCGCATGCAATTTAAACAAAAATAAACCTCGTGGCGCATCTTGGTACCACGTGCGAACGTATAAACATAAATATAAACAAGTGACAGTGCGGCTGATTGAATCTATTAACTGGGCAGCCGAAATCAATCTCGATTTCTTAATTAGAAGTGATCCGGTCGGTATTCTTTATTTAATTAACGTTACTGTCATATCTGTTACGTCACAGTGTGGAACGCGTCTTAACATATTCATTGTGGGGTCTAGTGATGGAGGATTATGGGAATGTGATACCATGTTGGACTGTTGGAGCGTGGAAATTATTGTCACATGGCTGCTTTATGTTTGCGTGTTGAAGACGTGTAACTGCATCCAGGAGTGGGTATTATCCACCAAATGCGTTGATAAACAATGCCACTTGTCCACATACGTAGTTAGTATAAGAAATCAAATATATCTGCTATTGTTTGGGCCGTGATGTTTTATAAATACAGGCTGATAAAGTTTGACGTCGAACTAATGACATATTTGAGATGGGTTGCGATAAAGAATACTAAAATGAAGAAGCTTCAGTTTTAAAGGTTTATAAGATCTGCAAAGATCGAATGCAACATCGTAAAAAACTGTACGCAATAGACAGAGAGATTGGACTCCGTGAAGAGATCAGGTTAAAGTACTGTTCGCCGATCAAAAATACCCCGGGATTCCTACTAATCTAAAACAGTACATTTGTATATAATATCTAAACACTTCTGCATTTTGAAATACTAGCAAAAAAAGCGTCACAAATCAACATTGATGACAGACAAGTATGAATAATCTATAGATTCGATATTAATTAATTAATATTGGCATAATGTAAAGCAAAAGTAGAAACTAAAGTTGTTTAACTATGGGTGTGTAAAAAAAATCCGTACGTATACGTATAACATAATAGGCTGTGAAAAGCTGTCATTAAGAAAACTAGGTCGAAAATTTAAAATATCACATTCATACGTGATAAATATTCTTAAAGCAACCAACCTGACTCTTAGAAAACCAAAACCTGCACCCAAATATAACGAAAAGCAGTTACAAGAGCAAAGAAGTAAATTGCGAAAATTGCCTGAAACTCATTTGAAACCTTCTAACGATAATTTTGTTGTCATCGAAGAAACTGTAGTATATTATATTATACATATAGTGACCTGGCTTAGAATAGTAGAACAAGCTGTCAGACTTGTCATAATAAACCTTTGTACCAGTTCTGGTTAATAATAATAATAATAGAATACGAACTTAGAATAGAGACCTTGTTTTAAACTCCCAGAACCTCTTTCTCTCAGTGCTCAATAGCTTGAAAAAATTTCGTCAAAGATTTGAACTGTATATAGACGCAACAGATCTAAAGACGAAAAACTAATCAAATAAAATTGCTAAGCAAGAAATTAGATGGCAATGCCATCTGTCAGCATTACACTGACATGATGACAAAGCCACCTAGCACAGCATAGACATGCATTTTTCTGGAGTGTCACTGGAGATGAAGGAATAGAATTGTATAACACATACTCGTTCAATGAAGATGAGGACAGGAACAAATTTGAAACCTTGATGAATAAATTTGAGTGCACCAAGAAAGAACGTGGTTTTCGATCGATTTGTGTTTAACAACGTAACACAAAAAGAAGGATTGACGTTTTTGACTGATTTGAAAAAAGCAGTTAAAACTTGTGAATATTCTGAAGAAGAAAATATGGTACGTGACAGGATAGTCCTAAGAATATCTAACAAGAATACACAGGGAAGATTATTACGTTAATCACAGCTCAGTTTGGACAAAGCTGTAGCATTTTGCAGATCCACGGAGACAAGCAAAACACAGTGAATCTTCAGTAAATGCAGTGGCAATTAAAAAATAAAAGAGAACATGCAATTACTGTGGTTATATTCACAAGTCAGATAAGTGCCCGGCTGATGGAAAGACATGCACGAAGTGTCGGAAAGAAGCATTTTACCCAAGGTATGCAAACCTAAGAAGAAAGAAGTACATAAAAAGAAAATTCTTAATGAAGTTCAAGAAGAGCAAGAAACGGAAGATGATGGACAATTCTATGTGGATGCAATTGTGAAAAATATTGGAGGTATTGGCATAGGATCTGAAGAAATTGCCTTGAAACAGTTTCTATAAACAGTAAAAAACTAGTATTTAAGTTACATACAGGAGCTGAAGTAAGCGTTATTCCAGAACATATTGCAAAAACATCGTTAGCTGTTAAATGGAAAAAATGTAACATCATGTCAATGTCAGATGGGGATGGAAGTTTCAAAATCAAGCACTTAGGTACTGTTGATTTGTTGTGTAAAGTCAGGGATGTTGAGGCAGTGTTACAATTTGTAATAGTAAATGCAAAGAAACAAATTCCACTGCTAGGGTTACGAACTTGTAGCGAGTTAAAATTAATAAAAAAATTCATCAGGTTAGTAGTAGCTTTAAAACTGTAGATGAAGTAGTTAGACGGATATTTTCAACAACACATACTATTGCATTGAAAAGTGATGCTGTTACAAAAGTACAACCAGTTAGGCGAATTCTTATAAGCTTGCTCAAAACAAAATTAGATTATTTGGAATCTCGTAAGATTATAACTAAATTAGATGTCCCTACTGATGGGTAAATGCACTCGTCATTGTTGAAAAAAGAAGATTTGAGTTTATGGCTTGATTCTAAAAGTCTTAATTTAGCCATAAAAAAGAGAACATTTTGCCATGCCAACATTTGAAGACATTGTTGCAAGATTAAATGATCAAAGTTATTTTACTGTCTTAGACCTAAAAGAGGACTACTGGCAAGTTCCTACTGACCAACAGATTTCAAATTAGTGTACATTTGGTACACCATTTGGTTACTATAAATTCTGTAGGTTACCTTTTGGTATTTGCTCGGCCTCAGAAGTGTTCCAAAAAAGATTGTTGAATCACTGGTAAAACATGGTAACAGCTCATCATGGCACTCAAACAATTGAGACTTTTAACAAAGAGCATATAAAAGTTATTCCGCGTGTAATGTACCTCAATTGAGACCGATTGAAATATTCTGGGCCCTACTAAAACAAAAGGTATTTTAAATCAGATTCCTAATCACTAGTTTAAGGAACAAACTTATTGCATTTGTTGGGATTTTTTGTTTACAACCCTAACTTTAAGAAGGGTTGAGCTTTTCGCTCTATTAAAACACAGCTTGATATTTCGTTACGGATCGTCAGCACTCAACAATTCCAAATATCAATGGGGTCAGGATTGTAAACTTAACGACCTTGTCAGCAATGCTTGATAAACTATCACAAAGCAAAATTCGACACTTACTATTAATAGATTCATTTCGGTTCCAACTGGTAGCCACAGGTATAAATAATACTGTGTTGATACTGGAATAATTATCTCATTTCTGGAACCGAAGTTGCAAAGAAATCTAGAATAATGCGTCACCTACAAGCTTGTGTTATGCCAACAATTCGAAGACAGGTGGTTGTATTCGTTAGTCATCAAAATATACCCCAGAGTAAGCACTTTTCAACTTGCATTTTGAATTTACTGGGTTTATTTTTGGATACAGTAATTGCAAAACTTACAACGTAACCAAGTGTTGATTTTATTTCTATTCGTGTAAATAAACGTTCCATTTTATTCTTTAAAGCACCAGCACACACATCTTTTGTGGAGAACCAAAATTAAATGACCTTGTGTACAATTAAGCAATGTTTTCAGAGGCAAAATCGAAAATATTGTGGTTCTTTTTAACAAACTCGTACGCTTTGAGGCTGACAATGCAAAAAATTAGTCTGGTGAAATCTAGACACTCCAACGTGTTTTGTTTTATGCCTTTAAACACATTCACCAACATCGAGGTTGTACCTATTAGAACAAACGTGCGAACGACTCCAATTTCTAAACCAGCACACACTTTTCGCCCACCAACACAAAGGCAGGTAAAAAACCTTCCCCAAAATTCGCACACCCGACAGCACCTCGCGGACGGGCAAAAATCTGCATATGCAAACCAATCGCGCCGTGTCCTTCGACGAACGGAAAAAAAACACGTGCGACACGTCTGGAAATCGGGCACCCTCACCGTCGCAGCAAAAAAAAAAGGGAGAACCGACGGATGTGCGGCGCGTATCCCGGTGGACCTGGCAACTAACCTAACCTAAGCGTCGGCGTATCCCCGGTTCCTGGCGATTGCATAAAGCCCAAACAGCAGCGCAGTGGCGTGCGCGGTCGTACGCTGTGATCCGATGCGAAGGACCAACCTCGTAGCGAGGCGAGATCGCAAATTCGAGAGAATAGTATTGATAAAGGGTTCGTAATTGGAAGTAGCTACCGACAATGCTTTAGTTTCCGCCAATGCCAAGTGTTTACAGCAAACTGATTGTAATTTATTTATTTCGAAATTAACTTTCCAACAAAAAATGCGTTTCATTCATAATTGCAAAATTTAGTATTAAAAATCTTTGGAAACTAAAAAACCGATCGAGGAAACTCAAAATGATTATCAGAAAGCGTGGAAAGTTGGTTAAACTATTAATCGCCAAAATTACATTCCAATTCCTCTCTATTTCAACGCCATTCTATCCTAATTACCCACTGTGACACACGTGCTGTACACACTGGAAGGTTACCTTCGGAGAAATACCGATCATTTCTAATAATACCCAGGTTACACCAAGTAATAACGAATTGATCTCGTTAAAGGCCGTGCAATCTGTCAAAACATCCACCGCGTTCAGTTTCAACAGGCCAAAGTTTAAATCGAATGACAAAAAAGGATGCTTACACCTGAACGAACGTAAAGAAACGAACAATTAGTTCAAACCAACTCCAGAACGATCTTAATAAAACGTCAAGGCGTCTATTATCAGATGCGCTCAAAAATACTTGGATACATTAGCCGGAATCGAACGCATGCCTTAAATCATCAACTCAAATAAATGCCTAGCAGATAACAATAATCAATGCATCCATAAAAATAAACACGACTTAAAAATAGACGTTATAATGTTGCTAACACGAGCTACACAGTCTTCGCTCTATTTCTGTTGTGTTGTGGGTTAAATAATACACAAATTAAGATTTTTATGAAGAATCCTGGAACCACCGCCACCTTGTAAATCACTTTAATGCGAATTATTCGCGAATGTGATGTCATTATCTCGTAGAAATATTTTATCGACCTTTACTCGTTATCTGTTTTGGCGAATTAAAAATGAATCATTAAACAAACGATCAAGCTTTCCAAAATTCATTCTTAATCTCGATTAAAAGAAATAAGAGCTTTTGTCCGTGCGCGGATAAAACTCCGATTTCTTAGTTAATATCATGTCCAAAAAGCAACCATCTTCCGCGACCTAGAAACTGCAGGCCTTGAAAACGATTTCCAATCCTTTGATTGTTGAAACCCAGCCAAATCCGCTCAAACTATATTTACATGTCATCGGTTACCGCCTAGTGCATACACACTCCTATCGACAGCATATTTTATCGCATTGCAGTTCGCTGTTTCTGCAACGAGCAAAGCAAACATTGATTTGACTTGGATTCTTAAATTTAAGAGTCTCAATTATGAGCTTATCGATAATGTACGATTACATAACTAATTATGGGTGTGTAAACAAAGATTCAATCAAAATGTGTATGCCAATGAATGCGTTAAAACAGACTGATCCCTTTATCAAAAAATTTCATAATTTTTCAAATTTTTTTTGCCAAATCTTCATTATCACTGCCCCAACGCATATATTTATTGCCTTTGAAGGGAGAATGAACAAAACTTTTAACAAGAATATCATAGGTATTGGAATTCCGGCGACATACAATACGACCAACATTGGAAGCAGTTAATCTATATGATCGTTCTTGGAACCACCTCATATTAGCAGATTGACCTATGCTATCTTTTTCTATTTCATCAAGTCCTGTTGAAGTTTTTGAAAGCAGTTCTCCCATTTGCTGCGCTTTATAGTCATCATCGATGACATCTTCTTCATCAGATTCACTGTTGACTTGGCCATGATCTGAATCGGGACCAACAGACTTGTTTTTCTTTTTTCTTGTGGTTGCTCATCTGCGAAAAGTCTTCCACAAGCTTTATCTCGTTTCCGCTTAGGAATACGGCTCATATCCTTTTTGTAAATTTTCCGGGGGTTCGTTTGGCAATTTTTCGATGAATTATTTGTCTCTATTGCGTTGCTATAGTCATGTTTAATAAACGGTTATCAACATTTTGCACTAATCTTTTAAAGTATGTCAGTTAATCGCCAAGCAAACCACATTGGTCCATCTCGGAAATGAAGTTCTCTTCGTTTGGTTTTGGTTCTGTGCAAAAGTAATTTTCACAATTTTTATAATCACCAAATAAATGCCTTGGGCAATTTTTAGTGTGTCTAGATAATCCTGCCAATTGTTCATCAAACGAAACATCCTCTGTTTTCCTGAAATTTATTACTTTATTACTCCTCTCATTCGCTCTATGTTAGATTTCAAACTTTTCCGCAGCTTCACAGATAAACCTTATTTTTTGTCGAACTTAAACGACTTTTTGCCATTTGATGCAATTCTGAGACAGTTTCTCAGCAGATGGTTTGTGCATTTGTCGAACTAGTTGTTGTGGTCCGTAAGGTTTTGCGGTCAGAAGTCTGTCGCCGTCACCTATCAGTTTTACATACTTCAGTCCGTGAATATCGATACTTTGAAACTTTCAGCAATTATATCGGATTTCATTCAAGTAAATATTTCTTTCCAATTTTTTGTACATCTGTGCTCTGCACTGGGATTGTTCTCTGCCTTTGCACAATTGATGCAAAATTTATACCTATGTATAGCAATTTTCCTGTTTTAACCCCCAAAAGTACTCTTTCCGCGTGTGTATTCAAAACTAAAACCTTCGAGTAGCATCTAAGATTTCCCTAGTGATAAAAACAAAAGTGGTTTAAGAAGAGACAATAAATACAGATAATTTATGAGCACAATGATCCACCTGCAAATTATAAAAGGATTGCAACAAGGGGTACATGTGCATAGTTTACGAGCGCGAAGCTCCGCCCCGCAAAGCATTAAAGGTTAACTCCGTCGGTGCTAAAATTGTTCAAATTTAATGCAACAAAACTTCATTATTTTTGCTGCGATAAAGAAAAGAACAAATGTTTTGCGTATCAAAATTAAATTTTCTCTGGTGCCCTCGTCTTATTTTTTGTTTGTTTTAATATTATTTTTTTCTTGCACCTTTTTATTTTTTTGGGCAAAAGTCAGCGTGAATTTCGAAAAAGTACAATGACAACTCCCGAGAGAAATAATTTAAGCGCTCAGATAAGAAATCTCAAATCGATATAATAAAAAATACTGATTTTATCCTGCATAAACCATGTAGAGTAGTACGTATAAACAGCCTTAAGTTGTGTAAAATGGAAACTAATGCTACTGACACAGACGGCAATAAGAACACTAGAATATGGAAGCAGTAKTAAAACAGCAGTTGCAAGGTTTGATTTGAGAAAGCCTGCAGACAACAAGGCTAGAATATTGAATGGAATAACGAAATCTGTCTTTTTTTCCATAATCAGGAGACCAAGAAAACCTAAAGGTAACAAATTAAATACACAGAATCATTCAAACATTCATGGAAAACAAGGACGAGTTTATAGTTCGTAACTTGGAATACGACGGCTTTGCACCAGAAGATTTTTCATGTGTTCGCGTAAATAAAACGTGCAGATTAATACACTGGAATTGACGTCTTGATAAGGTCTACAGAAAGAAGTCTGCCAAAAAGTGCAAGTCTGCAGTCAGTATATAAATAAAATTTGGTAAAGTTCAAATCCAAACCTGTTATTCGACCAGACAAAACCACCCCTCTCGATTTCACGGCAGGCCGATCGATAAATTCTAATAAACAAACCGAAGGGGATCCCAACTCATCCCCCAAATTGAGCACGTGCATTGACCTTGGTGTGCACCGTGTAATATGGCGGCCCTAGACACGATATCTCTTTCACACCTAAAATTACCTCACGGCGGGCAGCCAGCATAAAAGAGCAGCTCGCCGCATGCCGTCCGAAAATGAAGAGGTAAAACTTGGCTTTTAAATAAATGCAGACCCGGACTGATTTAGGGTAGTCCTAATGGGGTCTGAACTGGAGGGTTTTATAACAAAAGACGGACTGAATTCAGAAGAGCAGATATACGGGGTGTTGGAAAAGGGTGAAGAACGCACTATCTGACATACATTAGGACAGAACTTGTATTTTCATGTTGTAAGTGAAATTTTTATTTGGACCTTCCTCTTTATAATAAAAATAATAAACTGGGGGTGCATAACTATAGCCCCACCTTGAATTATCGGTTCTTCTTGGCCAAATGCAAACGTAATTTAACGTAACTTAAAAGAAGGATAATTGGTGCTTCTGACGAGACCGAGACCGAGATTAAAGTACCCGAGATCCATACGAGACCGAGACTGAACATACGAGACTTCGAGAGTATCGTTTTTTATACAAATATATGTATAAAAAGGTGGGATTAAATTGTTTACACTAGCTCAATATAATTTAATTATTTACCTAGTTCTATTACTTACATAATTTTAGTAGTGTTTTAATTCAAGTAGTAATAAAATAGTAAGCGGTAAAGCTCTGCAGATTATATAGTGAGTTTTTATCTGAAAGATTTTACATGTTTACAGGAACAGTAAACTACTAGTCAAGTAAAAGTACTAGGGCTATAGAAAAAGCAAATTTTCAGAAATGGCTTAAAAGCATATTATAAAATATTACCAGCACTTCTATACAATTTCCTCAAAAACAGCGAAAATATTTACCGTATAACTACATATTGTGCCAAAATTCACGCAACACTAAAAGCCTTTGCAAGGATAAGAATCGACAAACGTAATAATTTGCAGGAAAGACGATGCTTTCAGTTTAAAAATCTTTGATTTATGTTTGGTGAATAAAAATGTTACTTGAATATACAGGGTGATTTTTTGAAAACTTCACACCTTAAATAACTTTAAATAGAGGAAAAATTTAAAATTTTGCAAAAACAGGTAAACTTTTGTTTGCAGGGGGACAACTTTTGAGATAAGTTTTTAATGGATAGCGCTTACCCTCTTAGCGGGGCAAATACCCCTTCAAAAATTTTAAATGAAACTACCCATCTTACGATACATCATTTAAAAGCGTATTACACAAGGAGTCTTGCAATGTAATTAGTTTTACTATTTTTTACCCATTGACGGGGTAGTGGGTCAAAAAGTGCATTGTAGCAAGTGGCTTATAAAATGGAATATTTTGGACTTTTTTTAACAAAATTTATTGTCTTGCAGTTACAATAAAAATTGTCCTTACTTAAGCCTAAAAAAACTTGTTAAAAAATAATTGTTACACCTAAGCAAAATGCCAAAAATACTTAAAATTTTCTTTCGACATTACTTGATATTGCAACTCGACAGTTTATACTGAATTGGCTAAATAATTATCTACTTTGTGTTTCCAATTTTTTTGTTTCAACTTTTTGGCTACTTCTTTGGCACGACCATCTTTTTGTTCACATTCCTTTTTATAAATCGCGTGAAATTTTAAAGTGAAAGTCCAAGTGATAATGGTTTATTCAACTGCCGAAAGGGTAGAAATAATTTTTATTTACGGTGCTGAGCATAGCTGTGCTCGTGCGTCAGCAAGGGTGTTTAACGAACGGCACCCCGATAAAAATGTTGACGCTAGGTACATTCTCGATCTCGTGCAGAAATTTCAAGACACTGGATCTGTAGTAAACAAAAAAAGGGCAGGGAATAGAGTCGTTGATGAAATGGCCCAACTTGAAGTACTTGGTCATTTTGCAATGAATCCAACTAGCTCTTTGCGTAACATTTCTACAGCCACTGGACTTTCTTATTCATCTGTAAGGAAAGTTACAAAACTGCACAAATTCCATCCCTATAAGATGAAAACTCTCCAGGAACTCGGCGAAGATGACGTCGATAGAAGACTGCAATTTTGCGAAATTATGACAGAAAAGATTATAGTAAATCCAAATCTAATAAAAAATATCTGCTTCAGTGATGAATGCACATTTTGTTAACGGCTCTGTAAATAAACATAACGTCAGGTACTGGAGTGACGAAGATCCTTATATTTTTCGAGAAGGTCATACACAAGTTCCTCAGAAGCTGAACGTCTGGGCTGGAATACTTGGCAACGCAATTGTAGGTCCAATTTTAATTGATGGGACGCTAAATGGGGGAATGTATTTAGAATTACTTGATAACGTTATTGATCCTTTAATCACAGAGCAATTAGAAAACCAACGTGACCCTGAAGGAAATCCAATGTTGGATGAATACGAATTGTTTTACCAACATGATGGAGCCCCACCGCATTACGCCATTAATGTGCGAAATTGGTTAAATCATAGATTTCCTCTTCACTGGATTGGTAGTCGTGGAACAATTGAATGGCCGCCACGATCACCCGATTTGACTGCTTTAGATTTCTTTCTATCGGGTCATTTAAAATCTGTGGTTTACAAAACACAACCTACTAGCCTGGACGATCTGCGAGAAAGAATTATTAACGAGTGCAGGAGGATTCCACCTGAAACTTTCAGAAAAGTGCAGCAGGAGTTCGAGAACCGTCTGTATTATTGTATGGAAAGAGGTGGTGCACATTTTGAGAATCTATTGTAAGGTTTCAATTTCTATGGTTTAGTTCACACTGTTTTTGGAGTTACAAATAAATAAAGATTCTTTTTCGTGGACATGGACTTTCTAAAAAATTACATGATAAATACTTTAATGTTAATAATAATGTTAAAAGAAAATTTTCAGTATTCTGGGAGTTTTTTTTAAGTGTCATATTTTTTACAAGTTGTTTGTTTAAATTTTGGGTTCTCGTAAGGACAAATTTTATTTCCGCTCTAAAATAAAATACATTTTGTTGAAAAGAGTCCAAAATATTCAATTTAATAAGCAACCTGTTTCGTAGGCACTATTAATCTATTACCCCGTCAATAAGTTAAACGTGGTAAAACTAATTACATGGCCAGACTCTTTGTGAAATAAGCTTTCAAATGATGTATCACAAGATGGACAGTTCCATTTAAAATTTTTAAAGGGGTGTCTACCCTGCTCAGAGTGTAAGCGCTATCCATTAAAAACTTATCTCAAAAGTTGTCTCCCTGCAAACAAAAGTTTACCTGTTTTTGCAAATTTTTAAATTTTTGCTATATTTAAAGTTATTTAAGGTGTGAAGTTTTCAAAAAATCACCCTATATAGCATCAATGTATCATAATGTATTGTAATTTGTAATTAGTAGTTTTTATAACCAATGGTCAATGGCAATACAGCGTACATGACGATTTAAGTATTAACCCCTATAACTTTATTAAAAAAGTATACGTTTGTAGATCGTAGTAAAAGTTATATACGAAGACGTGATAAAATAATCGTGTTTGTGTAGGTAGATACCTATATCAGAATAGTGCTAGACAAAATTTTTTGTAAACATATTTTTCTACGATTCTTATAAAACCTTGGTTTCTATATTCGGCGACGTAAGAAAGTATTTTACAAGAAATAAACCAAACAAGACAAATGTAAAGTGTAAGCATTAATATCAGCTTCTTCTAAATAATTATAATTGTATGATGGAAGTAGGTTAACTAAATTTTGATTTCAGCTACAGCGCACTAGGTTTTAATTGCACAAAAAGCATTGTTAGATTCAATCTAATATTTTGGCCTGACAAATGACTAATAAAATACAATAATACAGTCAAATCAACTACTATAATTACTACGAAATCAACAAGCCATCTAGCGTAGGTACCTAAATACTATGAAGGCTATAGCGCAATACATTTATTTGTATGCATTTTGTTGTCAATTATGACCAAGTGTGATGGAGCGGATAGCAAAGTTTAGTTACTTGCATGATCAACTTGATACCATTATTTATAAAAAAAAATCTTAAATTAATTAATATATACAAAAGTATATACTTTTTAAATCACTGTATGTGAAAATGTTATAAGAATCTGATAAATAATGGTCATTTTGACATATTTATGCCAACACAAATATATTTATCGCATATAATTTTAATACGGCTTACAAATGTATTTGGTGTGCTGCACTGTTATTTTAAAACAAAAAGCTACAGAGGACAAATAAATACCAAGCTTAATCACACGTAACCACCACCGCGTAGCTGTAGAAGATATATCTCAAGATATTTACGATGCACTTTAGTTGTAAATATATCTAATATCGCCTTTGATGACATTCTTATAAAAGGAACATATCGGGATTTCAAAAATATTAGGATTACCACCACTTATCAGAAAACCCGAGACTCTCGTCACGAGACCGAGACTAAGTAGGCCGAGACCTAGACCGAGACCAAAGAATACGAACGAGATTTATGTCAGTAGAAAGTCGATGGCTTGGTTTGCCAACCAAAATGTTTAAAGTACCCCTCTTGTTCACCTAACATGAACCCAATTGAAAACCTTTGGGGTATCTTAGTCCGGCGAGTATAGGCGGATAACCGACAGTATGACACCATAAATGAACCTAAAAATACATTAAAAGAGGTTTGGGCCAATTTGGAACCAAGTGTGTCCCCTCCGGGACGGCACTGGACTTAATAAATTTAATAAAATCAGGGCCAAATGAACCCCGTAACACTAGTATTAACACTGTCAAATTTAATCAAAATTGGGTAAAGGATATTTACGAAAGACCCTGTGTCTTGAAAACGAAGCATTTGAGGACTCACGAAGTTTTTGTCTTAAAATAACTCGGAGAATCGTCTGTTAAAGTTTTAATACATACTTAATTAACACCCTGTATAGCCTAAGAGCTTTAAGCTTGCCACAAAGGCATCGAATCATATCAGCATAAAACCATTGGAGATATCTAAACTTACCCTTAGGTACAGAATTCATTTTCAAAAGTACTCATTAACATCTTGGATATCACGTAAAAACGACCAACTAATTTGAAGAAAATCATCAGATAACTTATTCATGTCAAATGACGCCGCAACCTGATGTGAAGCACCGAAATAAATGTGTATAGATAAATTACAGCCTATCTTTTGGTATCATATTAAGATCCAGTGTATGGGCAGGAATCATAAATACTTTCATAATTGACCGTCATTTTACCACCTCGGCTAAATGACGAAAATTATTTGGAACACCAGCAAAATGAACTACCAGTATTATTAGATCTTCTGCATGGAACTTCGAAGAACAACAACTCCTTAACAATTTACGTTAAACGTACGCAATTGGGTATTTGCCATGTATTTATATTTTATTAAATTGCATATTAATAGGTAGCATCTAACCCACAAAACAGCTGTGACAGCTTATAAATTCGAAAAAATGAATAGTAAGGTGTATTTTAATATAAAAAATGTGTATATTTAAAGGGACCGCCAAAACGCGTACATATTGGCCGTGACGTCAAGTGTCTTGTAAATGGCCGCTTGTTTACATCTGGGGTCAGCGCGTCACGCATCAGCCTCAGCCCGTCAATTTCTCAGTTTGTTGGTTGCGTTCATTTTGTGACAAGCGAATTAAAACGCCAAGAACAAGTGAAATATTTATGAGTTATTACTTCTGAAGGCATGTTTATTGTCATGGAATTTGTGTACAGCGACGAGCGGTTCAATGCGGCGAAGATGAGGAACGTAAAAGCAACAGCATAAGTGAACTTTTTATCAAATTAACGTAGCATTGATAATTTGATCACAGTGGGTTGTTGGAAACATACTATTTGTAAACATAAAAATATACCCTAAACTTGACATTTATTTTAGAAGTCAGAATAAATATAAATTGCTATTTATTTTCGGGGCTCTTGGGGCTCGTTTCCAGTCATTTCCCTCTATCAACTTAAAACACATATAATTTTTCATATCCCCTTCAAGCTGTAACAAAATTGAAAATGAATGGTAAACACTTATAACCCCAAAAAGAATAATAAAACTTACAGTAAGGATTAAGATGATCTTCACAACAGAAAAACAAACTTTGCGATTTCAACACATCTGTCTAGGGGGCTTTAAACAACTTTTTCATACGTTGATAATCTCGAGGAAGTGTTACAACAGTTTTGTTAGCTGTATTGACTGAAGTAATTTTATAACCATGTACAAAACAACACTTGTTTTGTTTTCCATACATAATAGATGCTTGTAAAACTACCCAAATCACTTTTTGGTGCGACCTCTCACACCGTCCTTTCAATAAACACCAAACAAAAGCTTTTCCAATACAAGAATGATACTACACCATTAAACAGCACGCTCCTCGGTAATGTTTACATGACAGTTGACGTCACGAGTTGTATAACCTTGTATAGAAGCTTTTTGGCGGTGACTCTTAAGATTCGAATTTCAGACCTCAAATTCTCTACCTACAAATATGTTTTTGGTTTTTTAACATGGCGAACGATATATATGCAGTTCAAGATTCATATTACGTAATTTTCAAAAAAGTGATAATACCCAATTATTTGAATGAACAGCATTCAAATAGATGGATATGTAGAGGTAATGATGCACCCGCAAATGTGCCCAGTTCGATCCCCTGACATGACCCCGATTGATTACTTGTATGGGGAACTTTGAAAACTTATGTATTGTAGGCAAGTAGATACAGAAGGTGAATTAAGAGATGTATTCAGGCTGGCATTGACACCCTGTATACCTAGCGACTATGACTATGATGTCATCTCAGAAAAAGATGCGCGGAACAATGTCGCCGATTAAATGTACTGTGTCATCTGGTTGCAATTTTTATTAAATTCCCCACCACACACCCCGTTTATTTGCAAAAATTTCACCGTAAACAACCAGATTTACAATTTCGTTGACAGCAGCGGTACTTTTGCGCAAATTTCGAAACTCAATCTATAAATACAGTTCGTGTTTTGAACGCTCGCTTTAGATATATAAACGTGGAAATGTTTATGAATGTCCGAAACATTGTTGAGACAAACCATAAATAAACGCAGCAAGCATGAATGAAGTTAAATGTTTATAATGTAAGGATGATATCAGTGGAACTGTTTGTTGTATCAAGCACGCCCACGAATATCCTGCTTGGATTTTGCAAAAAAGAGATTGTGATATGCACCATCACTACACTGAAATAAGTCAAGTTCAAATAAATTTTCTTCTTTCGAACTTGAAATCTTTATATAAGCCATTAATAAAAATAACACTTCCATTCCTTGCAGGCCAGTTTGTTCAAGTTTCACATAAATTATCTTATGACTTTTGAAGACAAACAAAACAAAAGAGAAAGTTTGATGAACATTTAAAGTGAAAACCTATACAGTCTATGAGCGATAATTTTTTTTAATAGAAGAGCATACAGCAGAAAATTTACCCTAAACTCTTACATTTAAAATTAATGTTGCAAGAAACAGTAAAGAGAGTGAGACAAGATAAGACTCTAAAAACACAACAACAAGTAGTAAGATAGATAAAAAAAGAATACAAAAACAAAATAAAGAAACAAATATGTACAAAGGACCTGGGATAACAAACTATGGTTGATCACCATACCACAAAATAATACAAATGTGCAGCAGAAAAAATGATGTAGAACTTCCAACTTTTAATAATGGAACAGATCTCTTAGTAATAAAAGAATTCAAAATAGACTTGAGAAATGCCAGCAAAAGATTATTTGGAACAGAAAAGAACAATCACTAGACACATATGGGGTTATAGAGGTAGTTTAAGAATATAAAAATGAGAAAACTACGCAAAAAATGTCTTTGGCAGTGAAAGAAAATAAATCAGGCCCAGAGAATTCCCAGAAGAGAATATAGTAGTAAAGTTCTAAAAAAACTTGAAACCGTGCTGTAATGTTAAATATAGGAAAATTCACTTTCCTCAGACAACCTCAAGTATTGGTAGCGAACTGAGATTGTTATTGGATCAGAGAACAACAGAAACAAGAATTGCAGCACTCATGAAGTTACAGACTAGAAGGAATTTTGAAGCAATATTAAAATGGGAAATAGAAAGCAATTTAGAGTGTACAACAGGTCATTGTCATAAGAAGTAGTAATTTAAGACTATTACAATGGACTAATAATGAACAATATCACATATAAGACTGTTATTACCACAACTAAAAATATATTTGTGGGACACGGAATACTGAAAGTAGTATGAACAGATGAAGAAACTGAGAAGGTAAAAGGTAATTGTATAAAAATATTTTACACTGGATAAAGCGCCCGCTGGTTTATAAAAGTACACTCTGTTAGAGTCAGGATACAATGCAGCAGTTATTTTTTGGAAAAATGACAATAACGAATGTAATTTTGATTAAAAAAAATTATAAAATCATAAAATTCTTACTTTACTGTTAGCGAAACCTACAGTTTACTGTATAACCGACATTTACACTTCCCTGTATTACCGACATCCGCATTCTACTGTAATACTAACAACTGCACTTTACTGCATTACCGACATTTACACTTTACTGTATTATCGACATACGCTCTTTACTGTATTATCGACATTCATACTTTACTATATTGCCGCCAAAACTAATGTCAATGAGCCGATATCTCCCTCTATTTTAAGATAAAATCAACTCTATATTTAAAATCTAAACCAATCATATACCTTAATTTAAGGTATTATCATGGTTACAAGGTTGATTTAAGCTAACATCAACTTTAACAAAGAGAAGAGAATTCGGCCCAATGTATTATTTGTTAAAAAAAAGTATTATTGAAATATTGAATCATCTAATTGCACAAAATTCAACATAATATATGATATATTCAAAACTGGATTAACTTCCTGTCATTTTAACAAAACGAATCGTTTTGGTTGGTTAAATTTGCAACACTAAAAAAAAAAAGGTTTTCTTTTGGTAAAATTTAAAAAAACACAGATTTCAAAGAAATGCAAAAAAAAAAACGAACAAAATCTTTTTAATGCCGTGGAAGATGTCAAATTATCGAAGCAAGACTGAAAAAAAGACTCACCGCTTTCGTTGAGGTCCAACCCGTTGTCCCTATCTTCCGTCAGCTTTCGCTCTTTCTCCACTGGAAAGAAAGGTTTCGTGTACATTCCGACAGCGACAAGAAACTACACTATCTGCTTACTTTGAGCGTGGCTGCCCTTCCGCCTGTTCTCGTTGCTCTCGTGCCTGATCCTGATCAGCTTGCCTAACACACGGTCCTTCTTGTTCATTGGTCCCGGACAGAAGTCATCGTACAGTTTCACGCACAGTCTGTGGAGGTTTATATGACAAACTGGAAAAGAGGATGAAAATTGTGAATTGTGTTTTACCATGCAGCGATCAAATTTAATGTACCTGAACACTGGTAACCCTGAGGAGCTATGCCGTAAATGATCTGATGGCAGTTGTTGCAAACCACTACTGTGTAGTATATTTGCGCTAAGAATTGGTGCCCTTGGATGTTTAACTGCAACAAGAAAGAATGACTATAGGAGAAAAAAAGCAGTGTTGACATTAGGAACATTGTAGTCAATTCTAGATTATTATAAAAAACTGTCAGCGAAATAAAAATCATAACTAGATAACTTCATCAATCCAAACAGCATATGATCCTGTAACAAAAAGACAAACAACCCACTTACCTTTCGGGAATACCTTCCACCGATGAACTTGGTACGAAATGATTTTTCTTTGGTTACGAATGTAGGTATCCTGTCTGAGGCGTGTCCACCAGGACGAACGCCAAAAATTCTCGTGATGACGGTCGCCAAAGCAGCAGCTGTGTAATACAACTTCGGATCGCAGTTCTCTCGTTCTACCTCTTCCCTGAAAGATAAAACACAGATGGAGATAGTTACGGATGAACGGATTAATCAATAACTCGTTAATTGATACAAATGTTATCAAAAAGTATTGGAAGGTTTTTTTTTATCTAAAGGGTACCCAATATGCAACATGTAATACCACATGAAATAAAAGTATGGAATTGTTACAAATAGGCACACAATGGGGTCGTCCCACAATTTTCTTTTATTTTACATTTAAAATGTACATAAAAATTGAAGCACAAAGACATTTTTTTGCAATTTTTTCTGGTTCTTCTTTGCAGAGAAAAAAATGTGAAAGTATGGATTTTTCAATATCCGTTTCAAATGCCTCGATATTCCGCCACGCAGATGATGTAAAAGGTTCGCATGCTGACGAAAGCTGCTCTAGCGGCATTGGAAGTAATATTTGTTTACATTTTTTTTTTGAGCTGCGTTGCGTTGCTAATGTTGGCAAATTTTCGCTATACCATGAGGAATGTACTCGTAAACTGGCATTGTGACATTGATACCTAGGTCAACTTAAGGGGAATTTGTGAAAACAACTTAAATCATCCTTCAGTCAGTTTATTCTATAATGAACAGTTTAATATAATAAGCGCATTCACTGGCCTTTAGCTGAAATACGAAAGCACTTTAACCATCGAACCTGTTTTGAACCAATGTTTTTATTATGAGGAATTAAACGACGCTTGAAGCTTGATAATGTTTAGTTTATGTACTTTCGTATGACAACGATATGATAAATTTTGAAACTGTCAGGATGATCTCTGGCCGTCGTTAGGAAGAAAACGGTAAAGTACTGCTGACAACATCGCACGTTCGCACGTGCTGCATGTGTCACATGTGTAACGAATAACCCTAACAACTCTAGCCATGAGTTTTTGTTTACATTGTTTGGTCAAACTTTCGAGTTTCGTATTTGTCAGATTAAGTGGTGAAGCAAGATGTTGAAGTATTTGGGTAATCTATTGTTTTTTTAATGTCAGAATGGCTTACGTTAAGAAGTGTTTTGTTCCGTGTTGTAAGAGTACTACTGCTGATGAACAGTTAGAGGTTATTCCTATGTTTACATTATAATATTGACGTTGACGGTTATACTTATACCTTCGCCCCTCTCTCTCACTCCCATTGCATTATTTGTATTTCTCTGGCTATTTATAAAACTGACAACAATCAGCACCTAGTTACCTAGGGAGCTGTAACAGTGCGCATGACGGAAATTAGGAACTTTTGCGTAATTGTTGGCGGATTTAAAAAAATGTTTGAAACAGGGTAATTTTTCTACCGCCGTTTGTTACGAGTTGAATTAATCTGAAAGCAAAATAGATGCATGGCACTAGTATTCATGATGTAAGCAATAAAAGGCACAGGTTAAAACTATCAAATTTTAATGTGCAGGACGACCCCATTGGGGACAGTCTCACTTAAAATTAATGCCTTTCAATCTACACAATGTACCTGAGGTATTTATATAAAAACAGTCAAGATTAGTGTCAACAACTCTTGATATATTTTCTGCTCACAAAGTGACCTCAGCTTATGAAATAACCACTAGAAGTTTGTTAAATTTAGAGTTCCAACTATACAGTTCTGTAAAATTCCAATTCATGTAGGGAATGCTGTTAAGAGTTGCAAACTTGTTGGCAGTTCTTGGAAAATTATAATACAGCTGTACTTTAAAAATTAATATCAAAAGATCAAAAACACCAAGAGTCTTCAATATTTTGGACCATGACCTGACCTCTTTGACTTTGACCCTTAACAATAATACTTAAGAAACTGGTATCAGCAGATTGTCTTAAATAAGTAATGTTGGCTGTGTAAAGTCGGGGTGTCACAGGGTTCAATTATGAGTTCCATCCTGTGGAGCTTATACTTTATATACTACTTTGCTCCTACAAATTTCGACAAGGCATGAATAAAGATTTATGTAACATGAATAAGTTTAGGAAAATGAGAAGTTTGATTCAAAAAATATTTACTCACAGGTAAGGATCCAATTTGTCCATGAAAAGACCCTCATACATCTTCAGCTCTTTAGTCTTGTCGTGCCCGATTTCAATGAGCACTGGATCACTGGGCCCGTAAATGGTGCCCAGTCCAGCTATCCGTTTCTGTTGGAAGTCCACTAGTTGCTTTTGTAGCTCCTCTTTGGCCCGGTTCCTCGCCTTCCAGAATATCTTACGAAGGATTTCTTCTCTGTCGTATTCTCTCATGAGTTCGTTGTCTATTTCTCTCGCTACGTTTTCGTCTACATTGCTCAAGCGTAGAGGCTAGAAAAAAAAGTTATGAAACTGAAAAATGATTAGAGGAGGGGGAGGACTTACCGCTCCTGGTACTAAAAAACACGAATGTATTTCGAATGCCCACTTCCTCATTTCCTTGGCGTTGCCTTCTTTGTACAGATCAGTCAGGAGGTAGAAGAGTAGGCTGTTTGGATCGGAATTTGACAGTACGTAATTGGTGAATACAGCTAAGTGTGGCGTCGACTCCCAGAGGCGAGCCAAGGATTTAAACGGTCCATGGTCTTCGAACTGGCCCTGGGAAGATGAATTTCTTTTAGTTAATCGACAAGGAGAATGCAACTGAAAACATTACGATTTCCTGATCAGAGATTTCGTCGTCTTCCATGCTTATGATGGGCTGCTGTGCTACAGGGGGACTAGCGGCGTGTATTGGAGAATTATTGGAAACCACACGTCCTGACGTGAGTTGACTAGGTGCTGAACCACGAAGAGGGGACACTTCCGCAGATGAGGTCTCCATTGCACTCTGGTGAAGAACAGAAAATGTGAGGCAACCAATATGAACATTTCCTGCAATCTAGGCATGGAATGCACGGTTGCCAACATTACATAATTTTCCCCAGATCTAGGGAATTCTACTATTAACTCCCTACCTCTTCGAAAGGTCCGTCCCCATCATCCGTATTTGCAGAATTCCGGTTGCTGTGGTACTGTCGCCTAACAGCTAGAGGGCTGGGGTATGGTGGGGGTGGTGTTCCCGGCGGGGTGGCCGTTGTATCCCATCCTTCTTGTCTGCTGAGATCGCTCATGCTCTCCGAGGCGATCAGCCTCTTCGAGGCCTCGGCCGGAGACAATGTCGACAACGAATCCGGACTGGATTTCGTACGGTGATGCGTGTGGTTCGGAGACTGAAAAAGACGGGTGCGTCTCGATGTACACAACGGAAGCGGTGGGAAAAATAATTTGTAGTGGTAAAGTTTTTGTCGGAGGGTTTCAACGTTAAGGTTCTGCAGCATGTGGTATGGTTCAGGATTATTTTTTTATAATTGATGTCTATAAGAACAATAAAACGGATATAAATTTTTATGATTTTACCGAGTGTTAAAATCCCCTCCACCTATTTCCAAAGTGAGGTCAAAATTTACACATGATTTAAAAAATCACAAAAATTCATCATTTTTAGATTCCTTTTGGCTATACAGAAAATTCACAAATTTTTCATCTGTTTAAACTCGTTAGAACTGTCCAAAAAACACACGCTGCAGAAGTATAAACGTAATCATGGCACAAAAGGCTCTATTACGTGATATGTATACACTTAAACCAGTGATGCACTAGCCCTATTTACAAAACAAAAAAAAATGCAGGAAAGAATATTGATTTATAAAAGAAAGAACTACCAAATCAAAAGGATAAATGCTTATTGGTAGCAATCTTGACATGAGTCCTTTCAGGTCATGTTTTCGGATCCACTGATTTAAAATTTTACACCTAACATGATATGGATCCTTTGAAATGTGATCATTGCAACACTAAGCAATTTAGACGTGACCTGGATCATTTGGATTAAGATGTTCTTTACTGATACATCAGAAATTTGAAATCCTGATGTTCCACATGACTGTGTCCAAACTGTACATTAATTAATTTTAGACCCAATATGACCTGGGTCCTTTAGAATACTCTAACAGATTGTATCATCATGTTTTCATTCAACAACCAATAGCTTTATAATGATGAAATTACAAACTTTGAAGAATTTAGATCCGATCTGACCTGTATCATTCAGATCAGAATGTTCTTTATTGAAACATCAACAAATGTAAATCTTGAAATGTTTTAACTGACTCTTAAATGTAGTTACTGTGCAAGCTGTATATTTACAATTTTAGACCTTAATATGACCTGGATTATTTGGAATACTGACAATTCTTACAGACAATTTACTATTCTAGATGTTGATTTCTAATTTTATATGCAACACTTCAAGCAATTAGACCTGATCTGACCTGAAACATCAAAACTTTTAGATCTCTTTTGACATACTTCACATAAATTGGATCCATATTGCCTCTAAAAATTTTAGACCCAATATGACCTAAGTCTCTAGAATACTCCAAAGAATCGTAGCGTCACGTTTTGATTTAAGCACCCAAAGTATGGTATTTCCAACCCCATTTGGTTCTTTCTTATTTAGTACACTTCAGCTTTAGACCTAACATGACCTGGGTCCTTTAGAATACCTACAACTAACATACTTGGTAGAGAGAGATATTAGTTGCTGGACGTTTCTCCCTGTTTTTTCTTAGTGTATCACTGGTTTAATAAATGAAATCGCAGCGAAATTTTGTAAGACAACAGTCAGTGCAAGAGTGAGAAATGATAAATTTTAGTAAACAGCGCAAGCAGCCATATTTACACTATATACAAGCGACTTAGATTTAAAAAAAAAGAGTGCACAACCAATAGTCTACATGTTACTTACATAGTTGTTAACAAGTGTCGCACACGTCGCCACAAGTGGATACGACATTTGTTTGTTTAGTGAATTTACAGCGTCCGTATCACTACTTCCGGTTAGGGGGAGTCGTGGAGGGAGGGGAGGGGGAGCGTCCTCATAGAGGGAGTTGCGCACCATAACCTCGCTAGTGGGATCGGAAACGGATTTAGTCACCTTCGAGGGCTTCCGCTCCCTACAAACCTGAGGCTGGTTGCAATTGATCTCCTGATTCAGGAAGGCAGAATTGACGTCTAAAGGCACTACTTTTCCGTTCGCGTACGACGGACTATTTTTTTGATTCCGCCTAGGCAATGGCGGCGGAACCTCGAAGGTGTTATTGTTCGGGGAGCGCAAGTGGGGAGGGGGGGACAGTGGCAGGGGCGGAGGGGTGTCAGAGGTGGCCGACTGCTGTAAGAGACAGTAAGCAGTGTTAGTTCAGTTCGAAAGGCTTGTAAAATGTTCGGAACTGAACGTATAGCGCCAGTTCCGGAGAATTAGACATTCACCAGTGTGCAAAGATTGATTAACAGATGGCGGTGCGATCTAGCGCGGTCACTTTTTACTGACAGATGGCGCCAATTACTCGAGGTAAAGTCCCTAGATAGATAAAAAGTACCGCAATAGTCCGCCATTTTAGTGCAAAATCGAGACGGGAAATTTCAATATTTATAAAGGAGATGGGAGAGGGAGACAAACTATCAAACCTGACCTTAAAGATTAGAGAACTGGCAGATATCAGGCTGTGATGCAGTGTTGTTTGACCTTTTCCCTAGGTAATTGGCATTGCATTTTATGCATCAGAACTTTATATCTGACAGTTTTATAATCTTTAGTGTTAATCTCTTGCTAATATTTTGCTCTAAAATGGCGGACAATTCCGGTACTTTATCTATCTAGGGACTTTAACTGGAAGTTAAAAACTTACTGTTCATTTCTAGACTCTAATTTGGACACTGAAGAAGGAAAAGAAACGTTTCTGCAATTGCGATGATGACAATGACGAAGATTCTGACGTTGAAGATCATATTTTTTTAAGAAATAGTGTATCCACATTTCGATGAAGATTCATGTCTTTATTATTTTTTCTAAGCAAGTATAGTGGACCGAATTAGTAAAGTTAGACTATTTTATCTAATAGAGATAGGCTATAATCATTTGTGACAATAATTATTTATTTTGTAACATAATCAAGTCAATGGCAGAATTATACCGTTACAATCTATAAACGTCAGTAAACATTGTAACTTAATAAAAGGTCTGKTAATTATTTAGTATACCGGTTATTTACCTATCGAGCTCAAATTGTGCATACCTCTAGAAAGTGGCCTCCTGAACACGAATATGAAATTCGTTTCTTGCGCTCGCGCTTAGTTTTCAAAAAATTATTTTTTTAATTTGGAACTACTTTACGACGCGGAGCGTTCTCGCTTAAGCCGCGCAGTGTAGCACGCTCCTTAACGTTCGGTCGTCCTACCTGTATGCGCGATTTTTGAGGCGTTTAGGCAGTGTGTTTCTTGCGCGCCAAACGCCTCAAAAATCACGCGGTGAAAAAAAAACGTCTCCCAAATCTGCCTGAAAAGGCACCCGCATAGGGCGACCGAACGYTAAGGAGCGTGCGACACTGCGCGGCTTAAGCGAGAACGCTCCGCGTTGTAAAGTAGTTCCAAATTGAAAAATTAATTTTTTGAAAACTAAGCGCGAGCGCAGGAAACGGATTTCATATTCGTGTTCAGGAGGCCACTTTCTAGAGGTATGTACAATTTGAGCTCGATAGGTAAATAACCCGTATACTAAATAATGTCTTTAAACAATAAACAAAGCTTCAATTTTAAATATTTACAATAATGATGTATTTTAACTCAATATACTCCTGTCAAACACTGTCTTGCCAACAAAATTTTAAGTTCTTTTTGTTGACAGGCAACATTACTGAAATAAGAAAAAAATAATTTTAGCTTAGTCAACTATTTTTCTTCAATACTATTTACATACCTAAAACTGGAGTCCAGTTCTTAGGACGCCACAGAGAAAAAAATGTAACCACTACAGCACAATCTACACCACGTAAATCAACATACCTACTGTTCTATTTGCAACACAAGCACAACTCGCGCAACTACTGAGTAATCAAAAAGAAAACAACGCACCGCGAACTAGGTCGCCCCGTTCTTAATCAATCTTTGCGAAAAAAAATGCAGATCCACACTCAGCTTAAGCAAATCCAATTATACCAAGTACCAAAGCTAAAATGAAAAAGAACTGACCAGGACAATCGCAGTGACCAAAGTCGACATGACACAACAAACAAACGAGATAGCTTATCACGCGTTTACCTCCGTCTGGCTCCTGATGTGGTTCTGCAGCATGGCCTGGAGGGTCTGCAGGTTTTTTTCTGTCTTCGCCAGCTCGGAACACTTCTTCTCGTCTGGACACAGGGCTATCTGGCTACGGAGGAGGTCCACGTATCGCTGTTCCTTCTCGATCATCAGCCTGTAGTGCTGCTCGCGCTCCAACTGCAGCTGATACTGTTTTTCATGCTGAAATAACAATGGTGAAACTGCAGGAAGGATAGGAAGCGCTTGTTTAAGCGGCAAAAAGCCTGCTTGGATATTGCGTAACAGGTGTTTGTTGTTACGCGTAGAAAAAAGAGTGAAAGAAGTAAGCAGCGTCACCTTCTAAATTCGAAAGTATTCAGGGGCCGAAAAGTGGTAGTTTCAAAGTTGTAAGGTTATCTTTTTTTATATATATATACTTCATATATCTTGCCTTTTTCAGCAAAACAAAAAAGAACTGATGCATCAATGGCTAAGTGCGAGAAACTATCCCGTTTATTTATAGTTTCTACAATACGTTAATATCATTGTGAAGATGTTGAATGGATTCAAAGGTGCATTCATTGTGAAACATCCTGAATCAGTTGGGKGTGTTCATAAACTTTTATACATTAAAAAAGAGTACTTAATTAATTAAGTGTGTATCTGTATCCATAACGCTGCAAAAAATTTTTTAACCAAGATAAATTGGTTATAACTTCTCAGTGCGCAACGTGGCAACAACGCAGTTTTAAGACACGCTCAGATTGACTAGGACTGGCTGTGACGTATCAACCCATGTAAACAAGATAGCGTCCGCTACTTCCCGTATTTCGTTTGCGTTATTGGTTATGTTTGAGAGTGTTCTCGTTTGATTTTTTTTTATGAATTCAACAATATGTCAACAATATTTGCCGGCTGTAGATATGTTTATAGTCACCGAATTTATCCAGAGCGACCCACGTTTTAATGCTGCCGAAATCAAAGGCGCTAAAGCAGCAGTATAAGTAATTAATAAAGCAGCTTAATCTGCAATTTAATACATTATGGATCACTGATATTTCGAATGAAATGCAGCTTTTGTCTAGTGCAAGTCGTGAGCAACACGGAGATGCAGCTATAGGTTATTTTCAGGTGAAGCGAGAGAAGCCTATATGTATACTGCAGTCCAAGATATGCCCGGAACACAAAGTTCGTGCAAAAAATTATGCAGTTACTCTAAGTCTCACAACAGTAAAATGTMGATTTTGTTTTGGTCATACCCCTTCTGGCTGCTTTAAACCATCTCCGTTTGCGTTCTTAGTCTCCGGGTACACTTACGAATATTTTGTTGAGACTATTGACGGATGTATTTGAAATTTCAACACTGACACAAAGCACCATCTGCTGTTAGCTTCTGGTTTTTACATGCTTAAACATTCTCCCAGTTGTTAGGAGGAGTCCGTTAAAAGCAAGAAAACAACTCGTTTCACTCGGCACAATCAAAGACACGTAGGTAACATAACCTATATTCTTTGTTTACATGGGGTGCTACGTCACACCGTCTCCATCCCGGGACACGTTTGCGTGGTCAATTTTTATATTAGAACTTCAGAACGGTTTTTTCGAAAACTGGTGTTAGAAAAATTTTGAAATTTTTAGGACGTAACAAGGGTGCTCCAAAAATACACATGGCATGATTTCTAAAAAATGTGAAAACACCCAATTAGGTACTTGGAAACAAGCTGATTGAACGCATGTGCTTTGTCTCACTTGATTTATCAGATAACTCCGATGATCATTTCGACCACACGGTCATTGTCAAAGGGATAAAGTATAACGCTGTTATCTCTTTGACAAAGACTGTATGGTCGAAACGATCGTCAGACTTATTTGATAAATCAAGTGAGACAAAGCACATACGTTCAATCAGCTTGTTTCCAAGCTACCTAATTGATCATTGTGAAGATTATAAGTTTCATTATAAATTTTACTGGTCAAGAACTAATTAATATGACATACAATCAAAAATACCCAGATGTATGGAACGCCGTTTTACTCTTTATTTAGAAATATTATAAAGTATCACAGAAATAAACTACACTGTTAAATACAAAATATAAGTAATGTTTCTAAAGAAATATCAGAATTAAAATTATTGTTGCACATTTTGCGCGGTATATTTTAGATACTTTAACTCACGAAGCTTATATTTTTATTTATACGAGCGCAAATCGTAAACACAATAATTCTATCGCTAAAATTTTTGTCGAACTAGACAAGTATAAAATTTGGCGCTGGCGTAGCATTTCGCTAGATAAAATACCATTGTTGTAATAGTTCGTGTATTCACCGCTGCCTAAAACTCACGTTTAAAAGAGTAAAAGATTCCCGTTTACAGTACAAATAAGTTAACTCGGTTTGGTTGCCTTGCTTTTAAAATAATAATCTATCGCAAAAATTGACAATAATTTTTAAAAGCAGAATTCAGTATAATATTAAAAATAATTCCTTGAAATAAAATTATTGTTTGTGTTAGCGACGCCTTTTAAATTTAAATATTTGAGCAGAAAACACCGCTGCAATATGTAGTCAAAGAAAGCATAAATTATCCCAAAAATAAACTATGCTGTTAAATACGAAATATAAATAATGTTTCTAAAGAAATGTCAGAATTAAAATTATTGTTGTACAAATTGCGCGGTATATTTTAGATACTTGCACATTTCTGTGCTTGTTTAATTGATATATCGTAACATAAACTGTATAAAAATACATTCCATATTTGAAATAACCTTTAAATTGAACAAGTATCCATTTAATTCTCAACATTTCTAGGTTTGTTGAATTTTTGTGTTAGTTTGTTGCCATTTTTACCATATTTAAAAGAATAATTTAAGCGATGGTTTAATTTATAATTTTGTTGAATTTAGGAGATTGTTCAATTTTACGTATACCTTGCATCTGAGCAACTTGTTATTTCATTTAAACGGTGTTGAATTTTTCAGATTGTTGAATTAAAACGATAGTTTGATATACGAGCTTCTTGCTATTAAATCTATATTTCAAATGTTTCCAAATTTTTGCGATTGTTGAATTTAACAGATTGTTTGCTTTTCGCACACTCACTGCTTCCAAATTACTTATTATTTAATTTAAAAGATTGTTATTTTCTAGATAGTTGATTTAAAATGTTTGTTTCATGTACGAGTTGCTCGCGACTACACCTGTGTATTATATTTCCCAATTTCTACGATTGTTGAATTTCTAAGATACATTTAAAAATATCATGTATCTTTTTAATTCATACATTTAAAAWTATCAAGTATCGTTTTAACTCATGTATCTTTTTAATTCAGCGCTACTACGGGCGGAATTTTGTGTTACTACATACAGGGCTGTGTAAGTGTTGCTTTCTCACTGCATAGTGCAAAATCCATAAATACAGTGTTGCCAACTATTCAATTTGTACGTAAGATAGTATCCAATTATACTTGTACGGTTATTTTAGATTAAATTCATACATTTAAAAATATCAAGTATCGTTTTAACTCATGTATCTTTTTAATTCAGCGCTACTACGGGCGGAATTTTGTGTTACTACATACAGGGCTGTGTAAGTGTTGCTTTCTCACTGCATAGTGCAAAATCCATAAATACAGTGTTGCCAACTATTCAATTTGTACGTAAGATAGTATCCAATTATACTTGTACGGTTATTTTAGATTAAATTCATACATTTAAAAATATCAAGTATCGTTTTAGTTCATGTATCTTTTTAATTTGGCGCTGCTGTGGGCATTGTTGGTACAATACAGGGCGACAATGCGAGGACACGACCAGGGTTGCCAGAGTCAATACAAATGTCCGGAATCGAGTATTTTTTACAGGCCATCAGTACATCAGTACAATTTAACAAAATCGGCGCGTTTTGACGGCTTGGGTTTGGGCAATTTGCAATTTACAGAACGTTGTATTGTAAATAATTTACTAACAGCGCAGACGGCAATGCTAAGATGCATAATTCAGTGCTTTTTGTTGGACAAGTCTGGCAACGCTGGATAGTGGACATGCCGGCCGCCGGCCGCGAAAGCATTTTAATTCGCGCCTATCGCCTTCCCACCCGCCTTGCACCAAGCAGTTGCCAAGTTGCCAAGGAAACTAAATGAGCAAACAATAACCTTGTAAAATACAGCTAGGTGGCTTTGCCATCACGTCAGTGTAATGCTGACAGATGGCATTGCCATCCTAAATTCTTACTTTCATAATAACCTTGTACTTTCAAACATGCAACCATTAACACAATTTATCAACTACAGCCGTATAATATGTGGCGATCGATAACTGTTTATAATAAACCAAGTGCAAAGTTGATTTTCATTTAAAACTACCGCACAAGTATAATTGAATACGATCTTATCCATTGAATCGTATACACACTATAAATTGAATAGTTGGCAACACTGCATTTATGGATTTTGCACTATGCAGTGAGAAAGCAACACTTACACAWCACAAAATTCCACCCGSAGCAGCGCCGAGTTAAAAATATACATGAATTAAAATGMTACTTGATATTTTTAAATGTATGAATTAAAACGATACTTGATATTTTTAAATGTATCTTAGAAATTCAACAATCGTAAAAATTGGGAAATATAATACATAGGTTTAGTCGCGAGCAACTCGTATATGAAACAAACATTTTAATTCAACTATCTAGAAAATAACAATCTTTTAAATTAAATAACAAGTTATTTGGAAGCAGTGAGTGCGCGAAAAGGAAACAACCTGTTAAATTCAACAATCGCAAAAATTCGGAAACATTTAAAAGATAGATTTAATAGCAAGAAGCTCATATATCAAACTATCGTTATACTTCAACAATCTGAAAAATTCAACATCGTTTAAATGAAATAACAAGTTGCTCAAATGCAACACTGAAAAAAGTTACTTGTAAAAAATTGCTACGCAATTGTAGTGCACAGCTTTGTGTTACTCATTACTAATATTGTAGGAAATCTTACATAAACGTCTTGAAATAGGTCTCTGGTTTTTGTAGTATAACCATTGTAGCAGAATGTTCTACACATTAAGTAAAGTTTAACAAAATAATATTAAAGTATTTTATAATTCGCGTTGATAATGATTATAAAGTATTGGGTTATTAGGTTAGCATACTAATTAAATTAGAAATAGTAACTCGCTACGGTCGGGACTCGAACCAGAACCGAACGAATCTCTGGTGTTTACATTATACCATGCATCTTAGAGCTATTCTAATTAAAGCCCATATATATAGACGCAGAGACCAGTTCTGTAGCGAGTTACTTTTTCAAATTTGATTAACCTGCTTAAACCAATACTTTAAAAAATAATATCATTGTAAAAAATATAACAAAAATCATTTAGTAATTATTTATAAGTTTTTTTTTGTAGATTACTCACTGAAGCATATTTTTACACGCTTCGAACATTCTCAGGCATTATTAGTTAAATTACAAAAAAACAAACATTACACTAATTATAGATGATATCATTATTAAAAACGAATAAAATGCATCAACACATATTGCATGCTACAAATCGCATTATTATATACAACATTTGTTACTCTACAAACAATGATAAATGCAAACAACATCCATAGGTAATATCAATAATTTAAAGTATAGCTTTTTTCAAAACTATGTCGAGCATTGGAAGTTTTATTAATTTATACCTATATTACAAAGTCTACCTATGTTTTCTAGGCTAAAATGCATTCAATACTGTAATTGTCTGGAAATTAGGGTTTACGGTATAACGTATAACGACAGATGAATAATAATCTCTAAATTTGATCTGTGGTACAACGTTAGTGAGAAAATTAGTAGCTAAGGGTTGGCACTATTGTTAAGTTGGTACTTATAGTCGCTCGGCGGCAGGTCATCATCGTGGCATCACGCCATCCGCCATCACGTAAGCCTCGTCCACTCACGTTCTTGTTTTAGTTGTGCGGAAAAGTTAGTGGTTATTGTGTTTTATATTATTATATTGGATTTTCCTTATTAAACAGCCCCTAATTGTTGTTAAATGTTTAATTTACAGGTACAAAAATGTAACCTTGTTTGTCTAATGAATAAAATCATAATAATGTTGCATTAGTTTCATTTATTTTTGCACTATATCCACTATTTTTAGTAAATTATAACATTAATTTATAGTAAAGAAAAAGATTTAACATAGTACAATTTAGCATACTGGAATATTAAATTTGACTATTATAATATGTTACAATAAACAAAACACTAATAAAGTACACTACATCTTGTAGAAAAAATTGTGATACCCTGCCTAGTAAATGCTACAAAATTTGTATTGAACTGTACTGCATTCTCTAAGAACATACACTATAAAATGGTAAGTACTGATTTCTACATTTTTAGTAAATACAGCTACAATAGTTAATCTACAAAAATATAGTATAATTTTCTACAGTTTGTATCTAGTCGTATTTGCTCTATATTTTGTGGTAAAGATTATTACAATTGCAGTTAAATTTACTATAATTTTTTTTCAGTGAAGGTATACGTAAAAATGAAACAATCTCCTAAATTCAACAAAAGTATAAATTAAACCATTGCTTAAATTATTCGTTTGAATATGGTAAAAATGCCAACAAACAAAAATGTAACTAATACAAAAATTCAACAAACCTAAAAATGTTAAGAATAAAACGGATTCTCGTTAAATTTAAAGGTTATTTTAAATATAGAATGTATTTTTATACAGTTTATGTTACGATATATCAATGAAAGAAGCACAGAAATGTGCAAGTATCTAAAATATACCGCGCAATTTGTACAACAATAATTTTAATTCTGATATTTCTTTAGAAACATTACTTATATTTCGTATTTAACAGGATAGTTTATTTCTGTGATACTTTATAATATTTCCAAATAAAGAGTAAAACGGCGTTCCATACAGATGAAAGGCTGGCACAAAGTACTGCATTTAAAAAACGGAAGGATAGATTTGAGGCTACAGTTAATTCGTTTCTAGAATGAATCATGGTTAGCCATGATTAGAAAGAAACAATGTATAAACGCTCTAACATCTTGTTGTGACAGCATGATCGTGACAGTTAACGACAGTTGTTTGTTAAACAACTCATTATTTACATTCTGCAGAAGGATTGCATTCTTTACCATACAAGAGAAGTATGACATGTTTACGATAAATATTGAAAAGATAAAAAATGTGAAAGCCACAAGAAAAATGTATTTCGTATCTTTACAAATTTTGAAGTAATTCGAATAAAATTTTGACCTCTAGCACCAACAATCATTCATAGACTAGAATGAAAGAATGACTCTCCACGAGTATAGAAGACATAAAAAATCAAATCCGTACTTTACAACCCACGGGAAACAATTTTAAACTGATTAAAATATATTGAGCAAGATTGGTATAATGGCATTAACACGATCCTATTACTAAAAACACACGCACATAAAAATCTTTTCCACTGTTTAATCGTTTTAAAGCTGCCCACGTGTGACTTCACAGAAGAAACGGAAAAATTCCCGGTTATTAAAAATACGAATAAAATTTTTGTTCGGGCACTTTTCTCCTCGACTAATGTTTATCAAAACCTCGTCGGGACTTTTGTTTACTTATTATGACGCATGATCACATCAACGTGCAAAATCAGTACGCCGTGGGCTGAGAACAAAACCAGACGATAGAACATGTCATCAATCAGAGAAAAACGCAAGTGTTTGGTAGGTTTCTTGGAAAGCTTCAGTATGAATCTATTAATAAGAACGTGCAAATTGATATGAAAACGATGAATCAAATGGTAATTGCTTAAATAAACAAGTAGGCATTAGGAAAACTTAATGTTGCAAGAAAAAGGTCAAGATCTTGAGTTTTAAGAGAAGATTTGGATTTAGGTAAATTATTCGTACCTAAAGAAAGTGCAGAACAAAATAATTTGGATACATATTCAAAAGCTGGGTACGGAAACAAAATGCACTTCACTAAATAAAAGAGATGTAAACTTAATCATGTTATTAATTATCTAAAAGAAAACAGTTTTGTTTATCTTCAAAAAGGAGARAGCGAGAGAATATTGATGAAAGCTTGGAGCAAGAATGAAAATAAAAGACAAATAGAGAAAATGAGCAGGGCAAAGAAATTTGCAACTGCAATTGCAAAGTTAAAGAAATATACGAACTATGGTCTGATATGACGTGGGAGCAACGTAAAGTTGACATAAATATTCTAGTCATAAAAAGAGATAAAGATACAGATGCAGAAAATTTAAGGTATACCGTATTTTTTAAAATAATAACAGGCATCTGTTACAAACATTAGTGTCGAAGTAAACAGTAAGATTTATGTAGGTTAAAAAACTGAAGAGTAAAAATATAATATCAAGAATGTACTTACATCTACTGGCTGTGGCCCTGTAATTCTCGATGTTGAATGGGTAGTTACTGGACGTGTGTGAAGACTAGGCGACCCCATATTCCTATGGGATGCTGTCCTTTGCTGCACTGTTAATACTACTTGTGAAGAAGCTGAAATAAAAAGAATACTTCAGGAAAATTGTACACAATACAGGCAAGTGTTTGCATGTTTTGATAAAAGATTTCGTTTAAACAACACCAAGTCATCCACCTTGTTAGGCGAGAATTAAAAAAAAATGCTCGAGATATAAGTCGTATTACGCCAACCACCAAAATAAATAACCGTATTTACGTTTAAAAAATTACCGCAGAACTACTAGGAACAGCAGTAAATATTTTGGCACTCAAGTCCATCCCGTTTAGTTTGTGGGCTATCCCGATTGGTTTTCAGAGGTTTTACACAAGATTTCCAATAGTTTTTAGTCGTTAACTGCGGCAATGAAATCATTAAGCCGAAGTACGACTATAAATAGTTACGTCATCGTCCAACGCAGCCTATGATTTTATTAGTAAACCTGTCCGGTCACCTACAAAGCCACACGATTTTACAATCAAGTCGCGTAATACGAGTCTTCTCAGGCGGCAATTTTAGAAGCGAATTTAGTATATTTTTCAACTACAAAAAAAAACAAATACAAACACAACGGGCGGGCTCTATTTACAGTAGGCATTCAACTGGCTYGAACTATTAAGTCATGTGGAAAAATAGAAATTTACGGTGTTCCATTAACAATGACTTTCGATGTGCACCAGCGGATCTGATTTAAAACAACCGTCATGTACGGCATAACGATTTAACAGCGATTGTATCTGTTTACATGGCAATTTCATACGTGTGACGCTTGAAATTAGTGACAAAGCTGACATACATAAAAATGTATACAAAAAGAGTACAATCAAGTTTACCTATGTTAAACAATAATATTAAATCAAAAGGAATACTTTTTGTGAATAATTTAGAAAAAGATATTTTCAAAAACACTTGTTTGTGGTACCGTTATGTAGATGATGTTTTGTGTCTATTTACAGGTAATTCAGATGATCTAAATAATTTTCTTTCGTTACAGGCTTCTATAAATTTCAGTTATGAAACAGAAAGTAATAATCAAATTTCCTTTTTAGATTTATTAATTATACATGACCAAATTTCTTCTAACCTTTCTTTCAAAATTTTTAGAAAATCCACTTGTGCAATGTTATTCCTTATTGTTCTTTACACCTTTATTCACACAAAATGGCTGTTTTTCATTCACTGTTTAATCGAGTTTTTAAAATACCATTGTTGATAATCTCGAGGAACGGTTACAAAAATTTTGTTAGCTGTACTGACTGAAGTACTTTTATAACCATGTACAAAACAACACTTGTTTTGTTTTCCATACATAATAGATGCTTGTAAAACTACACAAATCACTTTTTGGTGCGACCTCTCACACCGTCTTTTCAATAAACACCACACAAAAGCTTTTCCAATACAAGACTGATACTAGACCATTACACAGCACGCTCCTCGGTAATGTTTACATGACACTTGACGTCACAAGTTGAATAACCTGGAATAGAAGCGTTTTGGCGGTGACTCCTAAGATTCGAATTGCAGACCTGAAATTCTCTACCTACAAATATTTTTTTTGTTTTTTCTAACATGGCATACGATATATATGTACTTCAAGATTCATTTTACGTAATTTTCAAAAAAAATGATAATACCCAATTCTGCTTAAACCCTAATAAACAAGTACTTATACACGTAAGAAAACAAATATGTGTAACGAATATTATTCAAATTCATATCTAAAACTGTTCTAAATGGTAGCACATCTTTTCTAAACATGATGATAATATCCAATATGGGACTGGAAGGTTTGTAGATGGCTCGACACGTGTCTGCAGTAAACTCATTGTGATAGAGATTGTTTCCTGTACAAATTTACGATTGATTTCTACACAAAAGGACCCTCCATATAACCTTATTCCAATGGGAAAACTATACTTGTGAATACTAGATTAGTGCTACAAATTACAGTTCTGAAAGAAGAGAAAAATTAATCGCTTGTATATACCAATTTACTAATCATGTGATATTTATTTTTTTAATGTTAACTATGATATTAAATTGCCTTTGAAAAAGATCAACGACCCCATGAAACGCTAGAGGAGTTAGACACTAGGAGAGCCTTTAAAGAACTACATCTTAGGCCTATATATTTATTTAACGAAATAGAGTCCTCTATCAGATGTGCATTATGTTTATAGCATAATGGGCAACATTTTGACCAGCATTTGTGAAAAATATTAATATGTATTAAAAATTTAGGATGGCAATGCCATTTGTCAGCATTACACTGGCTTTGTCATCATGTCAGTGTAATGCTGACAGATGGCATTGCCATCCTAAATTATTACTTTCATCATACCATTGCTTTGGTATATAAGCAAAACCAGTTCTATGCCGTGCTGCCTACACCAGACTTAAACTGCACTCATGAGCTGTAATAGATCTATCTGCAGTTGGTTGAGGTGTAGACAGCACAGCATAGACATGCGATTAATATGTATTTCTATTTTATTCTTTAAAATTATCAACTTATGTTTCTATTCTTCTTATTCTTTGCCTGCTGTATGAAGCTTTGTTGTTGTTGGTCGATTGGCTATTAAACAGGCTTCAAACTTCTTAATAATGATGTCTTGACATATCGTGAATGGACAACAAGATACAAATTCTTCACGTGAGCAAATGAGGATGATGGTAAACAGCAGTGTGCAATACCACGTCTGATGGGACACCCATCATTGCAGCAAACAAGGCAACAGAACCAGCAATGACGAATTTGTGCATTTAACATCTAGTTATGTTAAAATAACGAGTGGGCCAGGTAACTAAGGTCGTGCATGCCTAAAAAGAGTCAAGGAAGCCAAGATACGCTGCAAATTATAATCTGCGCAAAACAGGAAAAAATTAGACTCGTTCTCTATTCATACGGAAAACGAGCATTTAGTCACCCCAAAGCCACAAATATAAACAACCCCTCCCCCTTATAAACACTTCCGACCCATAAAAGGGATTACACCGACCCCTAAGTGTATTATCCACCCAGTTAAATGTTGACCCACCCCCTAAAGCTGAACCCTAGCTGTTATGAATATATTGCGTGCGAAATTTTCCAAAGGAACTTCGGGCAGAATGAATTGTGTTTACGCTAGATGTATTTCCCATCTGGTCTATAAAAAGTATTTTTAGAACGGCCTACTGTATTAAACAGATCGAAACAACCATTCACAACAATGGTACTGACATACACTGCGTGTTGTGCGGTGTTGCCAGGTGCGGAGAAGATGGAAACTGTCAAATAATCAATGTCTACATTTTGTATGCGATTAAAAAAAAACGCTGCAAATTGAATCAATACTTCCACATCCAATTGTCAAAATGACATTTACGATTAGTAATCAGATTTTGAGCATTTTTTATCTCTACACTTTTTTTCTAAGACAAATTCCTCGTGATATTAGCAAAAATATATAAATTTTAAAATCGATTTTTCCAAATAACTCGAAAACTATTAACTTAACAAAAAATTACAAGAGTGCTTTCTGATCAGAAATTTGATTTTCTATATAATACCAAAATTTTAAAAAAGCAGCATTGACCAAAAGAGATTTTTTGGAAATATTTCGAAAATATAAAAATTGTGAATAAATTTTCTAATACACTTTTTGTGAGAAATTTTATTTCCTATCTGATGGCATTTTCATTTTTTTAATATATTAAATATATTCGGAGATATTTGGGAAAAACCGTTTTCTTTAAGTGAGGCTTTTTTGCTAATATCTTCTAAACAGTTTGCTGCACCGAAAATTTATAAGAGCGAATAATACTCGCAGTTGTACTACTAATCACATACTAAAACAAAAAAAATATTAAAAAAATTTGCAAAAAGAGTATTTACCCCCCCCCCCCAATTTTGCCCCCTTCCCGATACCCTACTTACCCCACAAACAATAGGTCGCTTTGGGTAGTTCAGATTTATACGTTTGCCAAATTTCAAGTTCATATATTAAGTCTTTCGAAAGTTATCGTGTCCACAAACAAAACCACAGACACAGACAAGAAAATTTTTTTGTTCAAATTTTGTTTTTTTGCGTTTTCGACCATTTTAAAGCGAATGAGCAAATAATTTTTGAACATTTTTTTCGCGATACAATACTTCCCATCCGTTGGATGTGGAAATAACATTGGTCTAAAACAGACAATATTAAGGTTACAAATAGTTTTTTTCTCTAGAAATAAGCATCCTGGACCTACCTGGAAGAGATCAAAAATAATAACATTAATAATGACACACTGCTTGAGTAAAACTAAAGACTTTTTAGATATTTGTCTCTCCTTCAATTTATGGTAACAAGTGATATCTCTTCTTCCTGTATTTCTTATCATAGTCTACAGATTGGAAGTTTTAATTTAATGGATAAGTTGTCAATCACTATTACTATCAATATCACAGTCACTATCACTTTCTAGGACTACAATAAACACTTAAACAATATTCTTCCGATATCCATCTAGTATCTTTATTACGCGCTGTATACAGATGTTTCTAGAATCATTGACGATGTTTCATTGCTAATTTTTCCCCTTAATTTTCAACGAATTGGCCCCATATCATTTCGATATTGTTAAAAATACAATGATAAGGCGGTAAGCACAAGACTGGCATTATGAAACACAAATAGCATACCTTTTGGGATTTTTCTAATTAAGTTTTATGTGAACCGCTTCTCAAAAACAAGCACATTTCCTAAAACCGTCAGTCGAGCCCTTTTGGACTGTTTCGTGCGTCTCTATAAAATATTTCTCTATTGTCTTCTCGGTCTGTTTGATCAGTTTCATAAACAAACAAGGAGAATATGAACAAGTGTCAACATTTGGGAACTCGAATATTTTGACATGGAAGACTCCAGTCGAAAAACTTTATATAATACTCGTTGTTGAACTACAAAAAAATAGTCAGTACATTTACTGCATCATCTAGCAACACTGTGTGCCCCGTCTGTGGTAATGCTTTCTATTTTTAGGTATATGTCCGTGTATTACGTGAATCAGCTTTGTGGATGTTTCTAGCACAACCTTCTGTACGTGGATTCTGTTCGCCATAAAAACGGAACATCGATTCGTGAGATTATTGCCCAACTCAATACATGTTGGTTTCAAAAACGGAGTAGCAGATGGGTGGCCCTATTTTGCGTTTTTATAGTTCAGAAACATTTTGCCAATTAGTAGAACTTCTTAAACTTAAACTTCCTTTCTTTAATAATAATAAATGGTAGTAGGAGGGTGCTAATAAAAAACCATAGGAACAAAATTAAATTTTATTCATTGGAAAGTGTAGAAACCAACTAGATATCGAGGCTGAATGCTTTCAGCGTCCATAATATAGGATATTTTCTCGGAAAAATCGCTGTCTCTTGAAAACACTGACAAAAATTATTAGTCTGACGTTTCGATTGCACCTGTAATCTTTGTCAAAGATGAAAAACCCCAAAATTTACCTGACACAAATTCAAACAAAATTTTGAAAGTAAATAAACAAATCACCAAGGAAGCGAGACGTGATAGAAACAACGTGCCAACCTGATAAAAAAACCTAACGACGAAAAAGGAACTAACTACCTATTAGATATACACGAACTACTTGGAAAAAGATAACTACAAAATAGCCTTCCAAATGTCACCTAACTCATAATTTCCACAATTCCTATTAAAATTATTACTATTCCTACAAATTTCTATAGCTTCTTTTATCAGACGTTTGTGATAATATTTTCTCTATGTAAAATTTTCGTTTTATCAAAGTCAATCATGTGTTTAGTCAAATATGAGTGTTCAGCTACGGAAGATTTATCTATCTGTTGCAGCCTAGTAGCACGTATGTGTTCTTTCAAACGCGTACCTACTTTTAATTTAGTTTGACCGATGTAACACTGGCCGCAAGAACATGCAATTTTGTAAACACCTTCACTCTCTAAATATACTTTATCTTTAGTAAAACTGAAAATTTTAACTAAATTATTATATGTACTATCAACAACTAAAATATCGTGTTTTCTAAGCATCTTCTTTAATTTTTAGAAAGGCCTTGTACATAAGGCAAACTCAACTTCAATTTACTTTGTCCTGGCTGAGAATTTACTTGATTTGGATGAGCACTTTTATTAAAAACTGACCAAATATTCTTATTGCTATAACCATTTCTAACTAGCGCTGATTTAAGATGATATATTTCTTTTTGCAAAGAACTTTCGTCTGATATCCTTTGTGCTCTAACAAATAACGTCCTTATAAGACTATTCTTTTGAGAGGGAGGGTGGTGAGATGTGGCATGTAAATATCTGTGTGTGTTGGTTTTCTGTAAACCTTGTGTCCTAACTGTCCAGTGTTTATTCTGTAAATTTAGACATCCAAGAAAGGTAAACTACCATTGCTTTCTAATTCCATAGTAAATTTTATGTCAGGATTTTGACTGTTGAAGTGATTTAGAAACCTACCCAACTCTTCTATAGAGTGGGGCCAAATAACAAAAGTGTCATCTACGTACCTATACCAACATTTTGGCTTAAACTGAAAACTGTTTATCGCTACCTGTTCAAAATTTTGCATAAACAAATTGGCTACTACAGGACTTAGAAGTGAACTCATTGCACAACCTGATTTTTGTTCATAAAAATTATATCAATGTTCTATAGATAATGACGCTTTGGAGCGTTCTACAGAAGATGCAAAAAAGTAAAAAAAACGAATTAACAAGAAAAGACGTCACTATTTTAGGCTGATGAAAAGAAGATATGACTGCAAGAGCAGGTTAGTCACGTTTATATCATAAAGTTGACTAAATTTGATAAGGAATGATGTCCACTCTAGATTACTTAACAAAATATTATGATATCGTTATATTGTATTATAATCAACAGCCCTTTCAGAATAGCCAATATCATTTTCCAGTCTTTGTAGGATCTGAAAATACTGAATTATAAAGAGGTACAAAGAATGCAGTAAATTTAGCATACTATTTTCAAAAGAACTATACGACGTAAGTCCACAAATATGAATGGTTAAAGTTACATATAACGAATAATTGGTGAAGTTTATCACCGAAATTGTGCTGTTACCTTTCACTTGAGCTTTTTTATCCTCTACACCAGCAGACCATTCTCATCAAATGTTTTCAACCCTGCACAAACGGAACAGTCACATCACCCTTTGAAAGAAAACCACCGCAGACTGCCACTTAATATAACCACCCCATCCATCAGATGAGGGCCCCCGAACAATACAACCCGTATGCCCCTGGACACAAAAAAAACGAAAACGATATCCCGCAGTGTCGAAAATTTTAACGATATTATACACGCGCACGCACGTGCAAATAGTTGCACATTTACACCTGGTTATCTGTTAATGAACGGCGGCAGAACTGATTGTAAGGGAACAAATTCGGGACATGTGTTCGTGCGGCACGAACTCAATCGGAATTTTTCGGGCGTCGTTTGGGGGGCAAATCTACACCCCAAAATTAGGGTGCGTTCGCAGAACAGATGCGAGCAGCTGCACAATTTACACGTTTCCTGGTTTCTAGAGCAGGCAATAAAAGGGAGAGGAGGAAAAAAGAGCAAACAGAAGTTTAGATAAACGATGCATTTTTGCCTTTTAACATTTTTTGATGTACAAAAACGAATCTAGTTAAAACGAGTATTCTGACAATAAAGCGTGATCGGTAAAGTCTGATGACCCGTTTTTAAAATTTGTTTCTCTTAATCTAGTAGGCGTATCGACTGTCTCTGTTATGTCACTTATTAGACAGTTGTMAAACTATTGAGTATACGTCTTAGTTGCATTGCACAACAGTGAATAAAAAATTGAACGTAAATCAAGGGAAGACTTTGCAAAACGAGTAGGTATGCCACTACTTTGAAAACGTTGCCAACCGAAACAAGTTCCAAACTGTAATGCACTTTGCTGAGGAGGGCCACAATAAGAGATCATTGTATAACATTATATCGAAGTATGAACGAACGGGAAATATGAACTACAAGAAGATTAGTGGACGTCCTCGAAAGAAAACAACACAAATACTATGCGTTTCCATAAAGAAGATCTTCAAATTCGATCCACTGACGTCTGAACGTATGGCTTCTGCTAAATTGAATATATCCCAGTCGTATTTACATGAACTCAAAGTTCACAAATTAGGGATTAAAGCAAGGAAATGTAAGATTGTTCCTCACTACACGGCTGCCCAAAAATTGAGAGCAAAAAAATTGTAGAAAAACGAGCAACCAAGAAATCCGGGAAAATTATCGTTATAGATGATGAAACCTATATCGCCTGTGACCCTAATGACATCCCAGGTACAAAATTCTATCATTGTAGTAATGAAAACGAAATACTCCTTGAAATGAAGATTAAGCCTAAGAAACAATTTTTCAAGAAGTTTTTACTGTGGCAATGTGGGAATGTCTCGGAACCTTTCATTTTTCAGGGTACTATGAATAAAGACGTTTATTTAAGGGAATGCATTAAGAAGCGACTACTTCCCTTTATTGCTGGAAAGGACGTGCTTTTCTGGCTAGACTTAGCAACATGCCACTATGCAACTCAAAACGTAGAATTTCTAAAAAGTAAAAATATCGATTTTATAGAAAAACATAACAACGCTCCTAATGTTCCCCAGGCAAGGCCCGTGGAAAAATTTTGGGCGCTTGTTAAACGTAATTACGCTGCTCGAAAAATGCCAGCTAAAAATTTTAATTCGTTTAAAAAAATTATTAAAAAAATTAGCAAAGAAGTGGCTCAAGAGAGTGGTGCGGCGTTGATGAAAGACGTTCGCAAAAAGTTTCGTTTTATTGGAAGGAACGGTGTGTGTGCGCCACTAAACATTATTAATTAGTTAATAACACTTGTTATTGAAACAGTATGTAGGTTTAATTCAAATCTGTTTACTGGTTTGCAAAAATAAAATTATTAAAAGGAGTCATCTGACTTTACTGATCATACTTTAATTTACATCTGTTTGTTTCTTAATTTCGTGGATTTGGTTATTCTGCAACTTTATGAAGTGTCATGGAAAAAAAATGTGGTTACCACGGTAGTATGGATGAACACTATTTTGAAGCCTGACCTCGAGAAGCGTTTGGAAAAACCATCTAWATAACAGTCTAAACCATTCCAAACTAGAAGAAAAGAAACCCACTAATGGCTGTATTTAACCACAAACACTTTAACATTTGATGCTTCACAGATCTGTTTAAACTACAAAATTATCACAATAATGGAAAGGGAATCTTTAACGCGGACTTTTTAGCATGGCAAATGACCATGAARTTCTCACTTAACTCCAACTGATATGGTGTGAAGACAGAAAAAATAGAGAAACAAGTGGAAAGGACGACATTTCATATGCAAGTTTAAATCACGCAGAATAAAATCGTACAAGACATTTTAAAATAAGAAACAAATTACTGAAGCAGTTTAATTACTAAAGGTGCTTAGCATACCATTTTTATTCATCTTTTAATTACTTATCCCCCATTTATGTTTGTTATTTTTACAAATAAACAGTGATACCATGAAATATTTGAAAAAATCGTAAAAGCTTAAGATATCGACCGAAAAAAGTTGGTTAAATTATCTTCCATGGTTGTGAAAGTATGAATTATTTTGTGGGTCTATTCACAGCGATATTTTAATACATAAAGTGACATACTCACTAACTACTGCAAAAAAGTTTAAGAAACTGTAGTGCGCTATCTCGACAATTTATTGACGAATCCAAAAATGTAACAAAAATTGGGAGAGTTCGTTAAAAAAAAGAAAATATTTCTCGTTGGGTTTTGCAGCTGCCAAAAGGATTTTCATTACAAACTTGTTAAAACTAATGGCTTTTATAAATCTCATCGATCTGATGAATTTGAAATTGAAGCTTCTACTTCTAGTGCCAAAAATAAAGTGAAAAAACGAGAGCAAATGCTAAAATGTAGAAATTGACTTTGAATATGCAAGGTTGTTTTATCAGTAGATCAGTTTTTGTTTCTACCTCTTCACAGTCGTTGATATGTTGATAGTTTTTCAATATATCTGCTTATTTTAATTTGTTGTAACATCATTGTGTCTTGAACACTTCCTGAGAAAAAGCTAAACCATTAAAAACTAAGATAATGTATATGTTCTGTAGATTTCCAAAATCAATTCCAATTCCAGATCATTATACGCAGCGTAATACTTCATAACAAAATAAACATACTCTTTCAAATTTGTCGTTAGATTCCATCGATAAACGAAAAAAACGATGAGAAACAAACAATAAAATTGCGTAATACTCACATTTTATTAAATCTACGACTTCCGTGTGCGTTGAAGACATGACGTTCACGCCGTTGACCTACAAAGAAAAAAATTGTGATGTAGATTTGTTACGGTATGAAACGGTCTGGTTATCGCCTACCTTGATGATCTTATCGCCAGCATGAAGACCTGCTTTTTCTGCAGCACCACCTGAAAACAGAAAATGATAAAATTAGACTCATCCAGGACGGCAGATTTAGTTCGCAAAGTCTCCATCAAAGTTATAACGTTATAACCTCCTTGGATTTTACAAAATATTGAAAACTATGGCGAAATCTCGGCGATTTTAATTTTTCTGATACCTTTGATACGGTGGTTCATACATAAAAGCATCGTCTAGTAGATGTATATTTTTCTGTAGAGGAACAAGATGATCATGATGGAATTAGTGACGACTTTATGAAACTGGTGAAAATATTCACGTTTACTCATTTACAATTCTGATTACAGTAAGCACTTGCTGGATATATTGAATTAAAGAATACAGTTCCAAAAATAACAAAAACGTCGAGTAGTGTCAATAGACCTGTAGATTACAGTGGAATTGAAAGAATTCAGAATCTACAGATGGTAACTTTTTGTCTATTAATACCAATCAAACAAGTGCTTAGTCTGGTCTGAAGTAACGCTAGTGTTAACAAAAGAGGAAAAGTTCACTTAGTAAGGTAGTTTTTTTTTTAATTATTGGATAAGCATAGTTTTTAATAATGATATCGATCCATCATATTTGTGATCKCGCTAAAAGTTACCCACGCTATTTAAATTATCCATAAATTGCGAAAGTTAATTAATAAGATTACGAAATTCAGCTACCTCTTTTCCAGAACGTTCCAATATAAAGGTCACCGCACGCAAGATTTGCAACGTTACAAAACACATTTATGAAAATTACACTATGTTTAAAGACACACGACAATGTCCATAGGCCAGTAATATGGATCTGTATCAAGATGATATTCGCGAGAACCCAAGTGTAGTTGGTTTATTGGCGACCTATGCGACCTTTTTCAATTGCCGTGAATCTTTATAATGCAACGGAGACAGCTGTGTATATTAGACACTGCACGTTGAACTACGAGATTATCACATTGGACATTTCAGAGAGCATCTAATTTTTTGAATTTTAATTAAGTTTCTTTATCGGCTAGGCAAAAAAACAAGTGACAACAACAATCGCTTGTAGATTTCTGGTACTTTTAACGATTCTTGACGATTTTTATTGTAATAGATTGACAGACACTGTTCAAAATAGTGCAAACATGTATTCCAGATTACGTAGAATTTTGTGATGTGCGTTTCTATAAATAGGTTACGAACAAATGCACATTGTCGAAGTATATTTGCACGTGATAAGCAATTCGTGCAAATATACCTGGATTACAGGCTTGTAAGGGAACCGAATACATAATCTCAATTTTGTTGTTTACAGTCAGTCAAGTGGTGAGAGAATGTTGAACATATTCGTTATTTGGGAGTGATTTTTGAGTCTGGAATGGCCTTTAATACACATATTGAGCATTTTGATATTAAAATTCGTAGTAAGATTTACTTCATAAAAAGGTTTTCTTTTAAATTTAAAATTACTAATACTTTTCGAGTACTCTATTTCTCTTTTATTTACCCAAAATTAATGTATGCCTGAGTGGCGTCTCCAAACTTCCAAATGTGGGTGGGCACTCTAAAATCCGAAGGGGCACTCTGGAGAGGACTCACAATAGTCACAATACTAGTATTCCTTTGAAAAAAAATAATGCGTCAATGTAATTGAAGTGATCCACTATATTGGAGAAGTAGCAAGAGCAACTGCGGTGCTCGTGAATTGTATTCTCGAAATTCTAAATATATTATATCAAATCATTTGCTGTCCAAAAAATACATCTGTAAAGTAAGAGTACCAAGCCCATAATCTGTTTGTTGAAAATAATGCTTAAATATTATGTGGGGAGATATTTATAATCAAAAATTTTGTATATATTTTAAAATCAAGACAATGGACTTCAGTAAATTTAATAATAATTTTACAATAAAATAATATAAAAATACAGTCCACTATTTATTAAGTATGGGTAATGCATGGGTAGTGTTGTGCATCGATATTTTAAAATCACACTATGATTTTACGCGAAGTAAAATTTCATAACCCAGCAGTCAGATGTGAAGGAATTGTGATTCTCTGTTTCCGTCTTTCTTTGTAGAATGGAGAGAATATATGAGGAGCTCCAAATCAAAACGCAGTATTTGAAAATTAAGTCAAAAAATGAGAAATTTTTACATTAGCTTTAAAATGTTATTTTAAAACCGAATTTTTGATCAAGTTATGTTATTGCAACCACTATGGTCAGGTTTAGGTTACAAACAGAAATATTGAACAAGTTGGCTATCCAAAAAATGGAAGAAATCAAAATTAAAAACGCGTTTTGATTCAAATTTAATAAATGAAACTTCTTAATCTCAGAATTAAAGCTCCAAATTGGAATCAGATAACCGGATGTCCGGTTCTTCAGATATTTACCATCCGATTTACTAAATCACGAAACTGGTTTGAATATCCATAATAGCGAAAAAGAAGAACTTTAATTTTGATCTAACTTATAACTACTTTTACCTCAAAGCCATTTGTTTTTACCTTTTAGCTTCCCCTTTAATCCTTTTTCTGCTTCCCGTACTGCTTACAGATACCAATACATTAGATTCCATCTTTTTTTAAGTAAAATATTGCATTTTGAAAGAAATTAATTATTCCAAAGACTTCGTTTTGATTCGAACGTCCTACAACGAGTGTACTTTTAAAGGGGAAATACAGCGTTTTCAGTTCAAACACAAGTACCATCTGCTTACAATCATGTTCAAGTATCGAGTGCCATCTATAACTCAAAAACTGAGTTTCAGTCGAAAAGTGCGTTTTCATATAAGACGTCTATGAATTTTACTACCTGAGTTATGAATTTTTATTCGCGTAAAATCGAATACTATCAACGCCATCTTAAACAACACTCTATCAAGGGTTATTCTGTCGACTGAACTTGGGTGTTCTGTGTTCTGTACCCGTAACATTGATAAAAAGGCTATGATTATATCTTATAAACGAGCAATTCTTGTATAGAAATATGTGCTTTACTATCTCAAGAACAGTCCTAGCGATTTGCATAAAGATTTGTACTTTAAATAAATGTTGCCCTTTTAAGTTAATCTGTACAGGAGTTTTTCCTGAAAAAACTAAATTCTCCCAAAAAAAAGGAAATTCCAGTTATTAAGGACTGTATAGTTCCTCACGAGTACCAATAGTACCATACAAGGTCCTTGAGTTTTATTTTCTTTTGATGTCATCTCGTAGAATTTCAACAGCTGATCTCTATACTACCATTAACTTGATTTGAAAACTTTTAGTTTGAAAACATAGAATTACCCCTCTTTAACTCTGTGAACCCAAAGCTCGACCGAAAGTACCTTGCTGGTAATTTTTCAAAAGTGTTCTACAAAAGTTCTATTTGTAAACCGAAAATGATATAAAAATATAATTTTTCCTAAAAAATGTATTGAAAATATA